>LD345432.1:151220-179650 GCA_001465055.1 Ptychodera flava
ACATCCCAATAAAAGGAATCTTCTGCCACACAAATCCTGGGTACTTGTCTTCATCAAAGTGATTCTATATAAAATTCAAAGGGCATTTTATCAGTATTGGTAGCTCCACAAGGGTGTAAATCTTTGTATGCACCACTGTGCCTGACATGTGAAAAACACTTACTCAGCAGTTTTTGGCGTTTGTTTTCAACATTATTTTGTCAGCAAATCCATCCATATTTCACATTTTGAAAAAGGATATATCAAAATCTCCGATCCGTCACAGTAGGAAAATGTATTGCGCATTCGATATTTACGGTATACGTTTTTGTTGCTTTTATTTTGTTTTTATGTTGACTCGATGCAGTATGCAGCAATCGCCGCACGCGCGCAAGCACTGCTATCTGTTGAACGAATACACAAATTTAACAAAAACAAAAAAAATTTGGAATGCTACTTACATCTATCCATTGAAAATGCTGAGCATTTATCCTGACTGGTAATGAAATTTTTTTCGAAGTCGGGTAAAAATTGGTTTTTCAAAAGGACGGCGCCGGTGAGTACACGATCATTATCGTCTGCGTAGCAATCTAACTGTACAACATACGCCGTCACTCTCAGTTTGGGTAAAATTTCCACCGTATCTACACTTTCCAAGCTGTTTACGGTTAGGGTAGATCTTGGGACTCCATCTTCTTCAAGGACATTACTTAATTCTAGATGGAAACCGCACTGCTGGAGTAGGTGCAACATATTTTAACTTTGGCCTACGACAATCCGGAAGTTTTCACTATGACGTATCGCGACGAACTAACGGTCACTGCCCTCGATCAACGCAACAGCGCCCTGTCGTGCACATCCCCCCCATGGTATATCGAATGCATATAAACCCGTACGTTCTTGGCGCGTTTACGCGCGTCCCGCAGTCTGACCGTTGGCGCAGAATGCGCCCTCCCGCGGTGAAAGTGTTAAATGGGTATACCTAGATACTTAGATTGTTTTTGTGCAGTTTTCCGAATATATGATCTTTTCCTAAATTTCCATGTAAAATAATCTTTCAACAGGGTGTCGTCATTTCAATGACCATAATTAGGCATGACCATGACCTTAGATGGCGTATTATCGCGATCAACTGGCCAGCTTCAAATACATATACCTAGACCCTTACATTGAGTTTTTATGTTGTTTAGTTAGAATTGTATGTTTTTTTCTAAAATTCTAGTTTTGCAACTGTATTGCCATGACAACAGGGCTGACGCTCATACCACCGCAAGATTAATGGCAAACTAGCAGATTATAATAGCTTAATGCTTTAGCTAACTAAAAAACACAGTGACAGAAAGTGCCTAAGGCGTAGGGGGCTTCGGTGGCCCATGGACTATAGGCACATAATCCCATGTCTAGGCTTTAATATATATTCTATCTTACGTTGGACCTGCAAGTGGTTCGAACCAAACGCAAGCATGTGGATCGTCCGGTCTAGCCTGTCCTGCGAAGATTGCGTCATCACTGCAAGAAATCAGTCTTACTGCTACAACCATTCCGATTAGTGACAATAGTTGTCGATGAAGCCTCGTAGCAACCATGATCTGTGAATTGAAGGTTCCGTCATATTTTAATTATTAATAATAATAATAACAATGATGAATATTAAATTTGAATTGCGGACACATGTTCCACTTCTATAACGACTACAGAAGCAAAGGGCTACGCTCTGACCAATTACGCTTAGGGACCGTTCAGTTTTTACGGCCGGGGGGGGCGGCAAAATCCAGGGGGGGGTCATCGTAATTTTGGAATCCGCAAAGGGGGATCATCGCTTTTTCACTGGTAGGAAAAGGAGGGGTCACCACATTTTCAAAAACATAATACCAACAATAAAGTTCACTTTGTGCCATGGCCATGATCGACCCTCTTTACCGGCGGGCGCCTTCGGCGGCCCACTGCAATAAATATACATTATGTATTACCCATGACCCTCTTAACGGGCAGACGCCTTTGGCGGCCCACTCCAATTAGGTTTACTTCATGCAATGGCCATGATCCGACCCTCTTTACCAGCGGCCCACTACATTAAATTGACTTTATGTAATACCCCACGGCAATCTTACTGTAAAATTCCCAATTGAAGCCGCGGCTTGTATTAGAACCATTTTTGAGGGACCCCTGGGATCACGCACTGAATAATGGTAATGGCCGCGCGCCTTCAGCGGCCCTGTACAGTAAAGTCTACTTTATGCAATAGCCAAGATCGACCCTCTTAACTGGCGGGCCACCTTTGGTGGCCCACTAGAATAAAGTTGACTTTACGTAATGGCCAATGACCCTCTTAACCGGATGGCTGCCTTTGGCGAACCACTCCAATAAAGTTTACTTTATACAATGTCCATGGACATGAGTTGTCTATGGAAATAAAGTATTGCCTTACAGTCGTCCTAATTAACAGACGTTTCAATGGATGTGGCTAAGAAGTTTGTGCACTGGCATCTCTGCTACACGAATAAAGTGCGCCGCGTACCGGAGTTCAAATCCAAACCATGCGGGTAAATTTGACATATGGGTTTTGGTTATTTTTCAGGGGGGGGGGTCATCAATTTCTTTCGTCTGACAAAGGGGGGGGGTCATCTTTTTTTCACAAAAAATGCAGGGGGGTCTATATTTTTTTGAACACCGGCGACAAGATTTGCTGCCCCCCCCCCCAGGCCGTAAGAGCAAGAGTAAAGCAAAATATTAATGGATGAGGCTTGCTGAGGGCGCTAATTTAGGATTTTTCTCTCGCCCGCGTCCAAAAAATAAACGTTACGTTACTAGTCATGACAGAGTCTCTTATTCAAAGAACCCAAGAAAAATGTCAACATTTACGAAAAGTTCCCACGCAAAAGACAACCGGGTCCCAGGACTTTTATTTCACAAATGCTGTGTTCACTTAATAGTCACGTGCTACGATGTATGTCAGCCATGTAATACGCTAAACACTGTACAGTTTTGCAAGTTTTTTGAATAAACAGCGTCTAAACTTAGATCACAAGTGCTTCATTTACTTTGTGATTGATTATGATCTTTGTACGAATAAAAATATACGTTTTAGCTGTAAAACTACGATGTTTACGATAATGTGAGTTGTTAGTATTCATATTCAGGGGCAAGAAAACAAACTATTACCGTGTATTTGTGGTCAGTCACGTGGATCAGCTCGACCAATTAGAATGCGACAAATAGGGCATGGTAATATAAAGTTCACTTAAGATAAGCACCACAGCTGAGTGTGGGCGTCAGCCCAGTCGCCATGTACAACATTTTTATTACCCTTGGTATCACAACACAATTTATTAATTGAAATAAGCTAGCATACAGGGGCATCTCTGTCCTGACTGACAGCTTAACAGTTTATTACACTTGATCTACAATGTATTCATGTTAGAAAGAGCAGATGAACGTGGAAACACTACTCCCTTTACTGCACTGCATTTCACATAAGGCAATTTAAAGAAAATTCTTTGTTTGCCATCCTTAGTTTTTTTCAAAAACGTACCAGTCAGCCAGCCAAAAAAAAACACCAACAACAAGAAACAAACAAACACACACAAAAACACCTAGATGCATCTAATATACTTTAAATTTCCTATTTTTTTTTGTTCACAAGTATAACAATTCAGATATTACAATAACAAAACGCAACGTTTCATGTGCTCTTCATTAAGCATAGTGAAAGCAATGCTAAAAACTCAAGTTATACTTGTATAAGTAGAAACAGAAATGAACTGAATATGCTCACGTTTTACAACAGGTTCATTAATAGTCAGTAAACGGACTAGAAAATTTTAGCATCTACTCAACAGAACTGCTAACGTGACCCCTGAATGGAAGGAATGACTTTGAGTTTGACAAAATTACAAACTTAGTTAGCAAGCAATGAAATTGACTGCTGATGTCTCGACATGTATTTACATTTATCAGACACTACTGGACGCATGAATTAATACAGTATGACATAAATTACTGCATACGTTTTGACTGTTATGAAGTTGTGAAAAACAATTGTACTTTTGACCTGTCTTATATCAAAGTGACAAATCAACGAGCAAGGAGATGTTACGCAACATTTGCAGATCTCAGGATAATCACCAACCGAACCACAAGAACAAAAACGGACATTGTATATTCTGACAGCAGTTCAATTGAGCACACGAGGTGGAGTGGAAGACAGATTTCTGATAAGACTAGACGTGTATACGGTCTACTGCCAGAGTAACTATCTCTGACGAGGATTTATTGTATAATTTTTTTCAATATTCCTGTCAATAAACCAAATTCATACAATATAATCGACAACCGTGTGAGGCGTGTAATAAGAACAATCAGATATCTGTTATATCATTATATGTAGCAGGTTTCATAAACTTTTGCACAGTACTCTCAGTATCACTAATTACAAATCTTTATTTAATATGTAAATGAGCTAAATATTAACTTTACACGCCAAATGCTTCTCAGTAAAATACAAATATATGTATCAAATCAATATCTGTAGCAAGTTTCATCAAATGCAATGTTGTAATTTTGGAGTAATATCACTAACTACAAAGTTCATTGAATATGCAAATGAATTAAATGCTTTGCACCACAATTAGCTATCTGTCGGATCAGTATTTGCTGCAGATTTCATCACCTTTGGTCCAGTTATTTCGGAGTAATATGACTAATTACAAAACTTCATACAATATGCAAATAACCTATTTGTTAACTTGACACTGCCAAAGGCTTCTTAGTACAATTATATATTTATCAGATCAATATATGCAAGCCACACTAACCAAAATCTTATCAGGTTTTGCAAGTAGCATATGGTACTTGTGTACCAAATCTGACTTTAATCTGTTTAAGCGTTTTTGAGTTATCGTGTAAACAGACAGACAAACACACTCACACGCATACACACACACACACACACACACACACACACACACACACACGGACAGACAGACAGACATCGCTATGACATCAGCCCACGTGTGAACACGTGAGCTAAAAAGTATACTTATAATTAGGTGACTGTGAGTCTGAACAAAACTCTATGATAAACAATGGCAATAAACTTCTACCAGCACACAATGTACCATATCTATAATGTGACAGTAACCAACTGATGTTTTGTCAGCCTGTACACAATGAATTGTAAAATGTCTAGGTAGAACAAAATTTGTTCTTTCACACTCTGAAAATTCATATATTTAAGTGCAAACGTTACAAAGTACATGTAGTTGACTTCCAGAAAGCGAATGTTCAACGTCTTGATAGAAGTTGAGACTACTGTCTCTTTCATACAATTTCAAATGTTGTAGTAAGAAGAGTTGTTAGCTGAATAAATCATAACATCCTTGAGTGCAAATCCTTCTTTAAGTGCCCCAAGAGTCAAATGATACTAGTCCTGAGCACAAATGCTTCATTCGTTGTAATTTTTTCCGCTATTTTTTCTGAATTGTGAATTTAATGTATCAACTAGTTTTTATATTCTACTTGTCAAGAAAGTCAATGCATGTGTAATGGATATGGATATTTTTGACAACTGAATAGCGCTGATCCACCTGACGTCATTATTCTTTCACCAATATATCAACGCCAGTAATTATTCTCCGCATTTTCCGCAAGAACAACTAAAATAAAACTTGCTAGTGTTACAGTGAATACAAAAAGCAACACCAATTCACTGTTCAGACTACAAGGTGCAACAGCAGCCATGCACACATTAACACATTTTTTCGCGAGTTTCAAGCAGTTACCTGATGTCTCTCCCGTGCAGCTATATTTAGTATCAAACCTGAAATCGCCATCAGCGCTGTTCTAGTCCGAACTTATAAAATGACCCAATCGTTTTGTAGCAGAAATAAATGTTCAAAGTAAGAGCAACTTCAACTGCGTACTATTTGAAGCATTTAACAACGAACAATGTACCTACTGTCCCTTGTGTAGATCCGATATCCGAAGATCAGTCGCGGATTTGAATCTATTGTTGTTCTACACGTCACACAGTAGGGGAGGCTACCCACAATTTTCCATTATCCGTACACACTAAGATCAATTACTGAAATGAAGCGAATTTCTTCTGTATACAGAAAAGCTAAGTCCATATTTCATAATCGTAGTTCTCTAACTTTTCACCGTGATTAATGAGAAGATAAACTCCTTTTGCGATGAGGAGATAGCAATTTTGTAATTTTGTCAACATAGATTTTTGACAGCCATATACAATTTTTAAAAGGAAACTAAGGGAATAAGTTGCATCTGTGTTGGCAAAAGAAAGGGTATTGATTTTTTTTTTCAATTTTCATGACAAAGGAAATTTGCATATCTGACACATGGTCTGATAAGACCATCTTGGTTGCCGATAACTTTACCTTGAAGAGTGTTTAATTTTAGCACCTTCAAACCAAGACTTCTTTTTTAATTTACTCCTGAATTTTAAACATAATCAATAATTTTGGAACATAGTTTCAACAAAAAAACCTGAAATTGAATTTTAACTATCAAACTGTTAAGTAAGTGGTAAAATTGAAGAATCTTCTAGCAAACGATGTCTGAGTGCACAAATCAAGAGGAATTGTGGGTAGCCTCACTTACCGTGCGTCCGTCTGGTAGGCGAAGAAAAGCGCTTCAAAAAGCAGATGAAAATTCAGTTCTTATCCACATTCGAAGCCAAACTAGTCAAGAATTGTTTTTTGATCTGTCTTTTTTGGACATAAAAACAATACCACGCCCTTTCGCCGACATGAAAACTTCGAGGCAGAAATCAGCTTGTCATGAAAAGGTCGGCCGATCGTACACACGTACACTTTACGTAAAGTGGCTGTTTACCCTTTTACGATAGGCATTTTGATTTGTGCTTAAACGCTATTAGGGCTTTTTGCGACAATTAAGTCAACTTATTTATTTATTTATTTATTTCGAACTCCAACACAGATATGATACAGTTAAAAACCATATACATCCGCACTTACAGGAGGATTTTAGTAAAAAATACAAATAACATGATGTTACAGGACAAGAAAGCAAGTTAAAACAAATGACATGCACAACAAGGACAAAGTAAAAATTCAAAAGCAAATGCTTTTAGCTTTTCTTTTAAAACTCGAAACAGGAATGTTAAAAATTGGTAGACATTGATAAAAACTATTATATAGCTTTGGAATGCGATTAAAAAGTGAATTGCTAGTAAATTTAACTCTACCACCAGGTTCATAAAATGTCCGTTTCTGTCTAGTTGATCGCCCAGGAATGTGTAAATTAAAAATTGGTTGGCAATCAAGAAGGGGATTAATTGATTTGTGAAGAAAAACAAGGTCAAAATAAGTGCGCCGTTTAGACAGCATTGGTAAATTAAACATAACACACATATCATCATATGAATAATCATCAAACCTTACATTTACAAGATAACACAAATATTTAACAAAGTTACGCTGTACAGCTTCCAGTTTGTCTGAGTACACTTTGTCAATACTATTCCAAACAACTGATGCATACTCGAGTTTAGTTCTAATGAATGTTTTGTAAACCACGAGCAATGCATCCACTGACAACCGTTTGCCAAACCTTTTTAGCATGCCAAGTAGTCTTCGAGCATCAGTGACAATTGAAACAACGTGAGTTGAAAAAGTTAACTTTGTGTCTAGTGTCACGCCTAGGTCACTGTAACTATAAACAGTCTTCAAATTGTGAGCATCAATATTATAATCCCTCTCAATTGGCAATCTTTTCAATGAAAGACGAAGTACTACACATTTGTCATAATTAAGGTGCATTTTCCATTTCTCAGACCATGTGGACAAGTAATTGATATCTTCTTGTAACAGTGAACAGTCATTCACACTACGTATTATCTTAAACAACTTCAGATCGTCTGCAAAGCCTAAGGAGCCACATTTAAAATTACCAAATATATCATTTAAATAAAGAATGAAACACAGTGGTCCCAGTTGTGACCCCTGCGGAACCCCGGACTTAACTAAGACAGGGTCTGATCTACACCCTTTAACATTAACTACCTGGGATCTATTAGTTAGGTAGCTACTAAACCAGTCAAGGAGGGCGTCTTGTATTCCATACTTACTAAGTTTGTAAACTAAATATTTATGATTTACTTTGTCGAAAGCTTTGGAAAAATCTGTATATATAACATCCAACTGTCTTGTCTCATTAACAGCAATACGAGCTTCAACTGTTGCGTGAAGGCATTCTAAATGTACCGTTTCGGACTAAGATAGGGCACGACGCGCCGTTTTCGAGCAAACAATCTGTGCTTGTTATTCAGATTTCGCGGTCGGCAAGCAAAGTTTTAAGGCGCCTTATAGATTGAGTTGAAAGTATAAACACCTGAACATACTTTTGAGTGTTTATCTTATGAACAGGAATTTTAGTTCTAGCTGAGAAAAAATCTTCTAACAGCTATTCTGTACAACAAGTGCAATCAACTTTAGTTTTCTTTCTTTCAAGGTTCACCATGCTTATTTACCATAATCAACGATTGCGTCGGTTACTTTGAAATGTTTCGTGATACCTAAGCAAATCGTGTTTGTAGATTTAGTTAACGCAACATGTCTGCCACACATACGGTGACGTGTCGGTCGCATAAAATATTTTTGAAAGAAAATACATAATAACCAAATGTTGCGGGCATAACATACCAGATTTCATGCAAAACCTGTTTACTCTGTCGTACGTGTTATTTATTTGTCTCAACGTGTGTTTGTCCGGTTTTATTTTAATCGCCTCGCTAGGACGATTATAAATGTAATAAATAATATATAAGGATTTCAGCTGTGAATTTAATAATTACTGTCTGACTCGCTACCAGTGTCAGCGTGGACATGTTCACTGATATAGGCAGTGTTCGAAATAAACGTCAGTCCTTCAGTCCGAGATCGACTGTTTTCCCGAAGGACCTACGATTCTGATAACAAATCAATTTCATATAAATATACGTTATTTTCCCCATTCACCTTTACCCGCAATTAACGCGGCGAAGCATCGTGTGAAACATTTGACCTTGGTATTTCAGGGTGCAAGAGTTTATGACTTTCAGTCTATACCAGTACAACGTATTTCCAAACATCGTGCACCATTGGTTCAGAACACCTATTGGCTCTCATCACTTTCAATGAAGAACTTTGCTCTTTTTATTCACCTTTTCAATAGCATTGTGATTTTTCCAACCTTCAATGTGAAGAGAAAATTACGCAACGAACCGCTCGAAAAACATTTGCTTCGCAAGATTTTCAGCATGGCGGTGTCTTCACGTACTAGCACTGCAAAGACAAATGGAGACCATGACAAGAAGTCAGTAATTGTGTAACGCCCTGTTTTGTAAGCATTTTGCATCGAGGTGTCCCTCAAGTACATTCTGGGATATGGTGGTAGAGTCGATGAGCGAAGGGTACGGGAAATGGCAGAACCAACAGCTGAACCAGCTGGGCGATGGACTCAATGGTGATATGTAGCGACGCACCGAAGCGGCGCTCTTCAACGGACGGAGGTGAACCCACACTCCAAACAGTGGCGGCGCCATCACTTCCATTGAACTTCTGCTCCCGCTTCCACCACTCCAACTGGCGACAAAAATGTAGTGATTTACCACATTTGTATGAACTTCACTTGATTGCAAATTCCAATAATGTTATGGTTTGTTTGGCTACATTCATTTTTTTTTATTGCGAACGTCAAAATGAACCGGAGATCAACTTTGATAAGCCCCTATCAATTTCCCGTGCAATCTTCCAATACCCCTAGGAAAACACCGAGGTACTTTGGTCAGTGTTGCCGATAAACAGGCCAATAAACATAACAAGGCGCCTGCTGTGTTACCGCCATTCGATCTTCCTTCTATTTCTGGCTCCCTTTCCGGAAGAAACCATTTTGAAGCCCAAGTGGTTGACAAGAAATGAAATAAAGCATGCGATTTTATGACCTTCAATTGTAGTAATAATTTCAAACTCGATTTTTCACAGAACTTGTTTTGCATTGTTACGTGCGTCGATCCTGTTATCGTGAAGTATTTCCCGTATGCAGTTATGTCACATTACATACTTTACCAAAACTTGAATAGTAAATTCCATGAGCTTGCAAAGTAAACAACTGTCAGTGTGAGAGCACATGGATAGGCAATGGCAATATTTCAAGTACAAGTTGAGTTCCACGGTAAAATTAGAAACATTCACACGGAATGACTGACTCAAGATATAGCCAGTTAGTATATCTAGCGAAAGACAATGTTGTTGTACTGAGTGAGGCCCTGATTTGACTCTCGGCCGGCCGGTGAACTTCTACTTGTGGAAATGCCCAGTTCTCCGGTATTTCATTATGACATCGTTCACAGTGCTGAGCATCCGATGCATTTCTGCGGCGATACTGATTTGGGAAACGCCTGCCAACCATTTGTCTATGATGCTCTTTCTTGCCTAAAAATCCATTGTAAGGCAAATCGACGTCGACAGAGAAAAAAATATTCTCGCGATTTTATGAACTGGCATACCTTGATTACATCAGGGTCTCTCTATGGGTCCTAATGCAGTGCACATACTGATCGACAACCATAGATAAGACAGCAAAACTCAGCCGAAATTTCCGAGATTAACTGACACAGTGGTTTATATCGCTGTTTTAAATCAAACTGATTACACAATGTCTGGATACAGAAATGGCATTTTGGTGAAATTTCAGCATCAAAAAATCCCAAAACTTGACATGAGCACGTCATGTGCCGATCAACAGCATAGTGCACGTGTGAACTGGCATTTATTGACTCATAGAGCGCGTAGAGAAACTGTCTATGATTGACTGCACGGAAAAGCAGTCTGCATCTTGTGAAAACAACAACATAGCAGTGAAAATTGTAATAGTCACCAGTCAAAACTCTTCACAGATGAAAGGATAATTGCTTCAAACTAAGAAACTTCATGAAAACCAACATCGTGGTCCGTCAATGAAAATAAACAATGCCGGACGTAACTGTGTAATGAACTATACTATTTAGGTGACGGGGGTGGGCAGGATCAAAGGATCAAGAAAGTACTGGGAAAACGTGTCATTTTCCGAACGATACTGTCTCGGGAACTCCAAATTCCCATTGTTTTGTAATATATAACAACTCTGCCATGAGCTTCGCTGAATACACTGATATCAAACAGCTATAGCTGTAAACTGGCGCAAAATGGTTTGATCCATGCAGAAGTTTGCATAGGGAGATCGAATGGAGATAGCACAGCAGGCGCAGTGTATGTTTACTGACCAAAGTACCTCGGTGTTTTCCAAGGGGTAGTGGAAGATTGCGAGGGAAATTGAAATTGAAAGTTGATCTCCGGTTCATTTTGACGGTCGCAATAAATGAATTAAGTTTAAAAGATGTCTTTATGCTGGGTTTTGACGTATATTTGCGAAAATCGTTGGACCTACTTTTCGTGGGTGAATGTGTCTGGTACAATAATGTGAGTGAAGAGTTTCACCGAAGTAGAAAACTATTACAGCACTTTCATTTTTCAACGTATTGCATAATATCACATTTTGTAAAGTTAACCTGTATAATGAAATATAATTATATCTTGAACCACTGCTGCCAGGTAATAGCCAGCATTGAAATGACATTTATGGGTGATAGCATCTTAATTCAAATTTTAAAACAATATTCTCATATAATCTTTCAAAATATGAAAAACTCCACTGATGTGGGAAAAAAGTATTGTGTCTTTTGTGTACATAAATTTAGGATGGTGGCATTTAAATTTTACTTTATTTTATTAAAATTTCTATCATTATTTTACTAAATAGCAAAAACGAATGTATCTATCACAGGATACTCCCACATAGCCTCTTGCACTCATCTAAATTAAGGGTAAATAATCCGTGATATTTTGCGGCCTAAGTGTGTCTGGACGACAAGGTTTGACAAATTTGTCGCACGCCATTCTTTTTTTACCGTTCACAAGATGGCAAAATAATTATTTCATTATTTTATTTATTTATTTATTTTCAATTGTATGAATACGTGATCCAGACATATTATTTTAGGGGATACAGTCGTCGGAGTTGTGCTCAAATGGTGTATGTGGCCCATACGACCAATCTAAACCCTGTATTCCGTGATTGATCAAAGCTAAAACATGTCTGTCGTTTCATTGTTTGTGAATAAGAAACTCGCACAGGCACAGTTACGACTACTGTTTCTCTTCAACTTAAATGATGATGTGTATTTGGTATTTCGGTATTTCTCTTTTAGTCTAATTGATTTATCTATTGCGCACTGGATTCGATTTGGAGGGGATTTGGCCGAGGCATGAGAGGATTAGCCGGCACAAACCATGTATGTAGACTAATCCCCTGAGAGCGGAAAAATTCCGCATTACTGAATTAACGGCTTATGACTCCCCAGAGAGTAAATAAACTACCGATCAAGTAGAACAAAAGATCACAATGTTTATGAATATGACATCACCCTTGATATTTGTAGGGCAATCACCTATTGACAGTCAGTTAACACCTCAAGTAAGGTATCTTTTCATATGGAAATGATTTCGAACGTACAGCATTTGTGCCGGGGAATCTTGGCATGGGGGTTTTGACGGCTAAATTTATTGTCATGTGATTTTGTGACATTGAAGCAAGATGTCAGAATAACAATTGTCAATATTTTGATGATTCATACAATCTTATGTAACTGGAGCCTTGTTTGTGGCGGCATCTTATTTCGTTCGAATTCGGTCGTCATTTGCAGTTTCTTTGTGGATGGTTTTACTTCAAGCTATTTCCAAGTGTCGACCATGTAGAGATTTATGTGGAAAAGGAAATTTGACAACTGTTAAATTAAACTAGCATTTATGTGATGTAAACTAGCATTCCAAAACATCCCACCAAAGCTGTATAGTTCTGTAGGTTATTAAAAATAAGTCGGTGGTTTGAAGATGGCGCAAGCGCACTATGACGGCAAAAATTTACATAATCCCTGCATGTTTATCGTTGTTAGACACCCGGGATCATTAAAATCAAAGGAAAAATTGACAAGCGGTATAGCTGATAGTTTGCCCTTTATATATGACTATTCCAGGTATTTCCCAGTATGAATTGATTTTTCGCAAAAAAAGAAATACCGCATCTCAGGGGTTTAAAATTTGGGAAAAGATGACAATATTGACCTTTGAACGTGATTCGTACTCTTAGCCGAATCACAATATCTTTCCTAGTAGAAAATATATATACATAATTCGTTATAATCCATATTTATAAGCCCATACCAATATCTAATCATACTGACCTAATGCCTTGTATTTGGTGAAATCAAATGAGTCACCAACGTACTAATGTAGTTAAAGCAACTCTATGAACGCCCAAGAACATCGCAGTGCTCACTTCAGCATTGTATCGCATTTAACATAATTGCATTCCCCAATAGCAGAATAGAAGTACAGTTTGGGATTCCAAATTCTTTATAGGTTTTAATGTTCAACATATTTTTCCAGCGCTCTATATTTCTGTACATAGAGTATTTGTTTTCATGACAAGCGAAACTTGAAGTCACTCATTTCATTTCTATGTGAACTATGTGTCAAGTCTCTTTTTTATCAAAAGTCACCATAATTACACCTCTCGGTAATAAAATGCAACATTTTTTTTCATATTAAGTCATCAGTTGAAATAATAGCTATGTAATCAACAGCATGAAATTTGGACTTACTCATATGCCTAACCACCAATCTGTATGCCACAGTGAGATCTTTGATCCCTCGGCCAAACAATTCATAAATAGCGAAAGTGGGACAAAGGCAATAACCAAAGACTCTCCAAAACCAGTCACTTTAATCACCAATACTGATCTTCTACACAAGCAATTGTACTGGAATAGAGGGCTGATATTGTGATGTATATTCTACTGTCAATGCTATTCATTCAGGGATTATGAAAAAAAAAAAAAAAAAAAACATTTTTGCTCACAAAATCAACAGTTTTCTCTAGGTCAGTAGACTTTAAAAATTTCGAAAGATCATTCTTATCCGATTTCTATATATATAAAACATCGATGTTAATGCAAGAACATCGTCTTACAAGATCTGTCCTTGCGAATGACCCATTGCTCGTTGACAAATACCTTACTATTATCGACAAAATTAATTAACTTTCGATTAAATGTAGAAATATATATGATATCGAAACGACTGAAAGACATCCCCGATTAATTAATCTGTACTGTTGCACCATTTATTCGGCATTGGAGTATAGGTAAAATGACAATTTGTCCGACCAATTTGTATTTTATCAGAGTCAAAAGACATGGGGTGGCGTCAGCAATTATATAACTGGTATCGCTAAATTGTTAGAACTGCGCTTGCTGACGCACGCTGTGTTCCAACAATGCAGTCAGCTAGGCCCATTTCCTGGTCCCAACTTTGCTTCAGCCGACACAAATAAGTTTACTAAGCTATCGGAAATTGTGAAGTGATTAGTAGAAAGTGAAAATTCGTCTTATTTTATCTTTCGTAGTGCCATAAATACTAGGCGTCGGAGTTATGCCAACGGCGATTTTGACGTCAACACTTTCTGCGATACTAGCTGTGAAATCGTTCTGTCGTCTTTTATTGCTAGACCAAAGATAACTATCAATAGGAAATATGTTATTTGCAGAATTATGTGTTTCATTAACATTAGCATCTCTGACTTTCACAAATTCTATTCTCAATGGAGCATTTGCGTCTGTTCAACTGAAATTTTAAGATACCAGTTTTATTACTATTAATTTTCCCTGGTCAATGTTTTCTTCATGCTCTGTTTTTACGGATCTTTTGAAGATGACATAGCATCATTTGTTCACTAACAATATGGTCTGGCGTTCTAGCTCGCGCAGCGGGTCGCCAAAGGCGGCCGCAAGCAGGTCACTGCTGCTACACATACGTCACTGCTGTAGGATAAGCATGGTAATGGTTCGTCGTGGTCCTGGCTTGAAATTTCGGTGTGGCAAATACAGCTGAAACTAAGTTTTGCTTTTTTGCTCACGACGATTAAGTATTAATAGAGAGGTTAACGATTAATACGGGAACGGAACGTGAACGTATATGTTATCACTATCTGCGATCGAGCTCTTATCATGTTCTGATGATGTAACACGTGAAACGGTCACATTTCGTTCACTTTTTCCGAAAGCCATTTTCATACTTGCTTCGTCATAGACATGATGTTCAATTGTGACATTCCCTTTGTTTTGCATTGTTCTTTTATCGATCACGGCCTGATTTTCTAATATTTCAAGTAACACAAATGACACAAAGTTGCGCTGAACAAAGCAAAGGTACCCCCTGCAGTGCAATCGCAGACGACAACACACGCGCGGCAGACGTCGCATACACAATGCACTGCCGATAACATTCAGGCAAAACTTAACATTGTCATTTGTTTTACCTTCGTGGCTTTGCATGGTTATTCAAACACAGTGTAAAATTTCAGGTTTTTCAAGTTTTTGTCTCCGTATTCCATTATCCTGATATCAGAGCAAGATTATTGAGACAAATTGAATGTGACTGTGAGAGTCGGGTTTGTGAGTACATAAGTCCGCACGTACGCGTCTTAATCTCAAGACATCCTTCAAGTCTATGGGCATATAAAAATGAAAACACAACAAATTGAAGGAATTTACTTTAGCAGGCTGTAACATCGGTGGCAGGCTGTTGGGAAGATCGTTAGATGAACGTAATGGCACACGGAGATGTGAACCTTGCTCGGCAAGCCAGTTACTCAAGAAAAGCCAGCCGACGGGGCAAGTCAAGTCTTTATCAAAATCTGTGAAGAATGCTATGCGTACAAAACACAGAGCCATTCTATGCCGAGTTCTCCCTAGGAAGACAATCTGAACCCCTCTACTTTTCTCGAACAGATCAGGGTGTCAATCCAGTATGCGACATCACAGAAAGATTGCACGTCATGACAGGAAATAAAGCAAAAGTTTCATAAAAAAAAGAAACTCAACACGTAAAATGCACGTGCATCCTCATACAACGGTTACGTTTTTGATTTAAGGTCCATATGACGAAGTCTGGACACACTATATTCTCTTATGATAAGGGGTTAAATTCACAAACTGTAAGATATAGAAGTTTTGAAAACTGTCTGAAGTAGGTCGCAGAGTATATTCTAACATACAGTCGTTCTTTCCAAATAATTGGTTGATTAAAATTATTCCTTCGCAAAGTTTTCTCTAAAACGAAAGAAAATTTCGACTTAAAACTTACATTACCAGTCAGCATCATGCAGAATATCCATATACAGACCATCCAGTTTGCCGTTTGCTTGTTCTTTTGAGCTGCTGTAACTTAAAATACGTATCATGTTCAGTTTTGAAACTCGCTTATCGTCAACGTTCAGCTACATCGAAACAAATACAATTTTAAATTGCATTGTTCTCTTATATATGATCATTACATATATTCTATTTTGCAGTTTTTTTTATTAGATCTATTAACAACAGTGGCCTCAAGTAAATAAATAATAACTATTGAATTAGTTTGTTAGGTAAATTGACGATACCATTTTCATAGTTTAGTTCGCTTGGTATTCCTGTGCAGTTCTTTCTGTGCAGTTCATTACACTGATACAATTTTTTTCTTCCGAGTAACTCGGCCGCTATAAAAAATGAAAATTAAACTAGGTTTTTAAACCTTCGATCCGTAGACATAGGACATTGGGTTGGCTGGCGAACGTAAATCATGCGGTCAGTGATGAACTAAACCGAAACAAAGTCGCTCACTAAAAATAGTTTCAACGAGATAAGAGTAAAATTGTCAAACATTTAAAGATAAACAAGTTTATTAGCAATTCTAAATGTCACCGGGTCACTTATACACTAACAAATACAATTGCACAGATTCTGAATGTATAGCGGAAACGGGAAAAGAAATCAAGAGGACAAAAGACGATGATGGATGAACACGTAAAGGACATTACGTCATTTCATTTATGTTAACGGAAACAAAACGCAGAGAAAGCAGTTTATATTTAGATTTCGACAAGGCCTATGAAGTGATAAAGTCATGTTAAATCGATTCGATAACGTAGAAAAGCTATTAGTATATTTGTTGTCGCACTTAGGTAATGTTCGAGTTCAAATACGAATGTTCGAACTGATGTTGCACGTTAGGTTATCAAATAGTGCCATAGTCATGGCTACTCAGCCCTCATTCAACATTATTTTTTAAAGAGCTGACATGAATAACGTCTCACATTTCCCGCAAACTGGTGGAAAGCAATGATAAATGCTGTTAAAAATCTTCTAACATGATTTTGAGTTCTACATGTAGCTTGTCTGCTGTCTTCATTTTTCTTTTGTCACGGAAAGATAAACATATTTACTTCTCGAGAGCTAACACACTATAAGAATTTTGACTGAAATTTACTTTCAACTTTGTGAGGCGCATTTGGGATCAATCACATGGTTTGGCAGCCATATTGGTGTTTGCCGTAAAAATATGATGACCAGGGAAAAACGTTCAAACTTTTTTATTCTTCAAAATTAATGCATTATTTGAATTGAAGGTTTACTCATATAGTAGATGTACTTTGTAAATTTCAATTACTGCTATAGTGATTGGGCCCTTGCAACGCTAATTAGAGGCTCTATTCGCTTTCTAGTTATGAGTGCTATCTAATTCATATGTAGTCCTTCTACATGTATATACAGGGCAAAGTCATTACACATACCCGCTGAAACAGTATTGCATCATAATATACATTTAAATGACAAGTCATCTCTACGTATTCTGAAATTCAACGTCATAAGGACTTTTTAAAATGAATGGATGGTTGTCATGGTTTAAAGCACGTTGATGTAAATCTTACATTCGAATAAGGTTGTCAATTTTTCGAATACATGACAACCTTATTTTTGTAGGAGTGTCAATATACGGAAGTTTACATACTAATGATAAATAATTTAGGCGCAAGATATACCCAGCGGCCAATTGTAGTATTGGAAAAAAACCTGGGAAATAGTTGGTTAACAACATCCCCAGACAAAACCACATACAATTTATCTGGCATCCGCGTTTTCTCCATTAACATTAACATGCTTTCTTGTTTTTCTTTAAATTCTTTCGACTTTAAGCAACAATTTCGTATTTCACTCATGAAAGTGATTGAGATACAAAGTACTGGACTTGATATTTCAACTCCTCCTTTGTACAGACTTTATGTTTAATTATGGACGAGTAAATTCCGATTCGCGTGAGATTACAAAATTTTACCAAACGGGTGATTTAAGAAGTGTAGACGCTTTGTCAACATATTACATTATGTGTTTTAATGTTCTTTTGGGAGTGGAACAAAAACAGCTTTCGGACTACAGAATCGAACATCATTCAATCAATAACTAATTTCCAGTAGATTCTCAATTCGATTGTAACTCATAAGGTACGATACCCAGTCACCTACGCGACGATTTCATAATCAAAACCGACAATTAAAAGATTGGTTCAATAACTGAGCCCAAGTTGTTTCAATTTTCTGGTTTCAACCCTTCACACGCTGTATAGTACTTGAAATACCCGCACACACTGCTATCCCACATCCCTCAAACACGAAATGCACATATTGCTTAACTGAGCGAATTCGTTGAAGTGTAATGTTTGAGTATTGCCATTCAAATGTCGTGTGTCTCAAGTAATATTTAAATTTACGCCCAAAAATAATCATATATCGCGTGCGACTGAAAGCAAAACAACTGACAACAAAGCACTGAAACAGGATAAGTACACAGTCACTGTTAACATTTCATGAGAAGCCAGCTAGGTCACTTTAAAAGTAATGGTCATGAGATATTAGTCAAAAGTCCACGGTTACATTAAAATGTCAGAAAACTTAATGTAAAGTTTCTGCAATTTGTAAGTTGCATCAGTTGCAAAGCACGGCGCAAGAAAACTTGTGATGTCGCTCAGGGATAATGGTAAAAACAAACGTTGTTCATTTTGGACACCAACATGTTAAATTCAGTTCAAGATATCTTTATTTATCATCAATTTTTGAAATTTTTTTTAAACTTACAGTTGAAAATGCGTATGTGAGTCAAACAATCACTTAAGAATTAATAACATTTCTGTCACAATGATATTTCTTTATGATTGACAGGCTGTGCATCAACCATATAAGAGAGAATGTTACAGCGTTTTTAATTACATTTTGTAAAACAAGGATCATATCTATCTTTCAACATTGAATGAATCCTGACCAGTTTTCTGAGAAAAAATCATGGTGTTAGTGTTATTACAGAGAGACGCTGCTTTGCCATTAGTAATCACTAATATGAATATTAACGTTTCTTACTCAGTTTCTCGGAACGGAAAATTCGCCATGCCGTTTCTTCAATCTATTGAAGTACAATTTATTTACAAATTATCACTCATAAACTTTGTGCACTAAAACTTTAAAACTGAGTGTCGGACAAATATAGCTTCTGATATTGAAAGTATGAAAAATCACGTAGTTGTTGATAATCTTCTCCGTTTGTTGCATTCCTAAGAACGTTCTCATAGTCAGAAGTACCTCTGTCTTGTTGGAGATCTGAGATAAATGAATCAATAGTGGTAAATTAATAATTACAAGGAAGAAAGAAAGCGTACAGAATAATGATTATAATCAAAGGAAAGTGACAAGTGTTCAGCTAATTTGTACTCAATGTTGCCCAATATTCCACCTTTTAGCAACTTTTAGCATTTAGGTTATGCTGTCCGGAAGGGAAATAAGTTAATCATGAAATGCAAAAGCATATCATTGTCGTAATTATTTGTTTTCGTTTCTTTGATACTGTATAATCTCGAATGTAACGTTGATGATGATTTTGTTCAGATATAAAGGGTCTAGGATGAACATGGCGGATAATATGTTGACAGCAAAAAATAACAAAAGGAAATACAGAGAAACAATAACATTGTAAAAGTAGCAGTGCGGCATTTATTGCATGATAAATTTGGTCACCTAGGTGGTGTTGCATACAAAAATCGTATTTTGCTCAAAATTACTGCTTGCAACGATTCATAAGATTTGGAATAATTTTCATCCCAGGATTGCTTGAGTTCACCTTTCAGCATGCCAAAGAGTTGTAAGTTGGATGAGAGAGAAGCCATAATGTACGTAGACTTTGTGATGATCACACTATTTGACGGCTTCTTTTTTCTCCGGTTTGAAATAGTTCATAAAATAACTTCATTATGGCGGTGTCAATTTTGCGATTTTTTTTACATTTGGTTCTTTGAGTACTATATAACGAAACGATAATTTTATTTGACTTTCAATTTTGGTCATGATATTGATCACTTTTTTATGTCAGTGTTTCAATTATCGGCATTTAAGAAAGAAATAAGATAATGCATAGCAAAATTTGTCATTTTCTTTCACATTATATTTAATATTTGGCATCGATCCAATATGAAACAACATCTTAACACTCCCTTCAGTGCCTTGTACATGCAATTCACGAGAATTGCAGGATACTTTGCTGGATGTATCAAGAATCTGGTATTGTGAGTGCGTTAAGTCACGCAGATCTTGATAATCTCCCGTGTAGTTCATAGAAGAAGTACGCCAGTTTTCGTACTCTTGGCTATTCCTGTATTTTCTGTGTTCTGAAAGGGTCAGAGAATTGCGTCATTTAAAGTAAGAAATAGAGAAAATAATCATCGATGTGGTTTAAACGAAGGCAAGATGTTATTTGATGTTGTAATAAGGCATTTCATCTCACATACTTCACAATGCATCTGTACTTCTACACTTAAATTGCCGAGATAAATCGTGACTCAACTGTTATTATTCAGGTCAATGTCATCATTGTGGTATCTCTAAACGTATCATCCCATCCACTTTAACTATCTACACTTTAGCGTGTTATATGTATACAAATTCATATTTGTTGACAGCTCTTCGTCACTGACGTTGGATTGGTTGCGTGTTGCCTGGTGCATTACGATTAAAAACACTGATGTTTCTTGATAAAGTAATACTCACCATAAGTCTCTGTAGCTTCACAGTATTCGGGATTCCTATTTATGAAATGTGGGCAAAAACCTATTTATTTACAGAATTAACATTTGCAATTTAATAAGATATTGGGCCACATTTACGATAAAGAAATATCGCGTACATCCTTGGAAGACGAACTGAAAACTTTAAAGATGAGATCCGGGACCAGACAGGTTTAAAAAATACTGAAAATCGGTAGGGTAACAGGGATAAAATATTGCTTGATTAAGTAGATAGGTGAACCTGACAGTTTTAATTCATGAGAACCTTCATGGGAAAATGTTGTGCATACTTCGAAAGTACTATGTGAAGTACTTGGTAAGAACTTAAAAATGCTGCAAGTTAGAGACAGCAACACATTGTATTTTTTACAGTTAAAAATTTGTATAAGTGCAGCAATGAATATATTATCAAATAGCTAATCGCACTTGCAGTTTTAGATGAATATAAACGTATTTGTGATAGCACCGAAATATTGTGTTTTGACATATTTCTCTCTGTCAATGTTTTGTACTCTGCCGTGGTCACCTCCAAGGAGTGACCGCATAAAGGTCAGACACTGAATTATATAATCTTCATAATTAATTTTGTTGGCAACTGCGTTTAACGACCGTAGTCTCAATAGATATTCCAGATTGGCCTGTTCAAAAGTTCAAAAGATATTTATGAACAACGCCATTATTTTTAAAGGATGTTTGGAAATATTGCGATTAACAGTCGTAGCTTGGGCTGAGAATGAAATATATGAACATCTCCACATATTTTACTTATATAAAAACCATGGTATTTTTCTTTTTTTGGTGTCATCGCATAGTATTGTTTTCGCTGATCCGTCAAACAGAGCTGAAGGCGAGAGGTTGTGCAGTAAACAGAGGAAAACTCCGTGAGATTCTATATTCATTACCCTTATTAGTTTAATTAAAGAAGGAGGTATTCTAAAGAATGGCCTTGCAGTCGCAAATTGTCTTTCAGTATGACTATATATCCCATTTGAGAAGTGTCCCCCGGCAAGGCGATATCCAAAGGACATCAGAGTACTTTCGTCGATAGGGCCGGTCAATTTAGAAGTTTGATACTTTTTGATCATGAGCATGAAACAGTCATACAGGTCAGCTACTTCTAAACCTTGCTTGCTTGTTTGTTTGTTTGTATCAATATCATCTTTTCATTTTTTTCTAACAATTATAATGAAATATTTATTTCGCAGGGGTTCTGGATCTCTTCTGATGGTCTGAACGGTGAGCAGTTGCTGACATTTATAAATATCAAACGAAAAATAGCCACAGTACAAGTCTGTCAAACTACATGATTGCAAATGGAAAATACAAGTTAATGTGAGAAGAGAAGTCAACACTAATTGTAATCAAGAAATACCAATTTGTATCGCATGGCATCAATTTCGCTTATCAAGACTTCTGTGTTTTGCAAAATGTAATCATTAAAAATCAGAATTACAAGTCACTAATGATTTACCTTGAACGACTAATTGTTATATCATTTTGTAATTACATAAACATGAATAACCAATATATCTAGAAATATATACTGAGACTTAGAAATATATCATTCATCTATTACCTCAATGATGTAACGGTAGCTCGGATATGTTCATGTTGTGTTATAATTTGTAACTTAATATTTTTACATCACATAATTATATATTATAATGTTTGATAGATTTCTCGAAATGTCAATTAAAAGGTAGGAAACCAAAACTTTAGACTCTCTTAGATAATCATCTTATTAATTTTCTTCTAAGATTGACTTAATGCATCCCTGGTTTTATATGATTCGAAACATATATAACAGTAAACCTGTATGATTTTCCAGCTTACCGTTTTACTCTTCGCCTTTTTCGGACAATCAATATGACAGTGGCAATGGAAACAATACAAGCGATGACAGCAATGACAGCTATTACAATCCAAATATAGTAGGGAAAGAAATCATCTCCCGCCAGAGTCACAGTGTTTTTGTGTACATTGGTCACATTTTTGCCTACGGTAAATATAAAGAGATACTCCATTGAAGAAGTATTGGCAAATCTCTATATTTATTATAAATACGACGCTTAGGTAATAATAAGTACAAAAAGCTATAAGAATATCTCATGACAGCCTCTGCGGAAGTGCAGTTTCGTAGAACGTAAAGATTGATTTGAATATTTCGTTATGTGCAATCATTATCCTTGGCAAATATTTGTTAAATCTTTTCACCGGTGTTAGGAAAAGAATCTACGCTTCTGTTAGCAGCTTAATCAACGGTGGCAGCTGTCGTTGATCCACAGTTGGTCTGTGACATAAATCTAAACGTGCGATAGTAAGAACTTTGTACCAGTGTTCACCTACCATTGTCTGTTTTGTTATTACAGAGACGTCCAGTCCATCCTTCTCGACATTCGAGTTGAAAAGGCTTTTCCACACACACTCTTGCGTTTGAATATTTGCATTTTTGTTCTTCGCATCTGAAATCGTAATGTACGTTTTGCCATATAGTTCCATATTACCATGATTTGCTACAAAGAAAATTTAAGGTCAATGTACATTGCTACATTTGTTGAGGGAGAAGAGTCATAACTTCTATATTGAAAAACCAAGGAAAAATGTAAATATTACATAATAAGTACAAATTACTTAATATATCCTATGTTTATCACTATAATGTGCGGTAGACATATTGTGATCACATAAAAGTTGGTACGATCTCTATCGAACTGAGATTAAATTACATACTTGTGCTATGAGCCTAAGATGGTAGACGCAGACAGATTTATAATGTACATTTGGCAAGTCTCTCCATTTCACACCATAACTGGCCTCGGACAGTACTATCCCAGTTAGGCTTTGCGTTAATCGCCGAAGTTGCTACCCAAAAAAATATCTACACCCACTATTTGCACCACATCGGCTTTGGTAATGTATGTTTTAGTACTATTCTCTGGCATACTTTGTTTCTATTGCACAGATATTTTAAAAATAAACTGTATAGCATCTACATGTGCATCGGAATGCAACATACACAATAATAGTTTGAATTAGTTTGCCGTCATGACTTGTGTCAAGGGTTAATATACTAGCGTAATACACACAGCAGTTGCGCTGAAGACATGCTACTCGCATTGGAGCAGGTACGTGAATTTTTGTAGATTTAACGTGGTCATTGAACAAGAATATCTAAAATATAAATTTATGTAAATTTGAATTACATTTTCCAATCTTACTATGCGCCAGCTAAGTGTCACAGCTGTATTGTGGCACGTTTCTGGGATAGAGTGATCATGATTGTGGTATGACAAAGATAATGAGAACCATTTTGTTTAATGGTCATTGGTTAAAAAATCTTACCTGACAACGTCAAGACACCATCCACTGACATGATCACAAGACAAGGCACAGTCACATTCTGGACAATTTCTGAATTTTTGCCAGATTCACATTTATGATTACAATTCTCACCAGTCCACCCAGCTTTACAAAACATGCAAATACTTTCCAAACACAGAGCACAATTTTGACAAGGAACTTCACAGCGCTGACCAGTCCATCCAATCTCACACCAACATGTACCATCTACATGATTACAGCTACCATGTTTACAATGACACTCCTCTGAACAATTGATGCCGTGAAAACCAACTTCACAATTTTTATCGCATCTGTTACCTTTCCAACCAGGTGAACACTCACAATCGCCATTTTGAACCGAACACGTGTGTCCATTGTAGCAGTGCAAACATTTTTCATCATAATAAGAAAGACCATCTGATTTACGTTTTTCGCTGTCACAATCAGTACAGTTGGAACCAATCCATCCAAATGCGCATGTGCACAAGTCCAAATGATCAATATCACAGTGCGCTCCATTAAAACAAGAACAATGTTTATCACAGTTTTCTCCATAGAAACCAGGTATGCAAGAACAAAGACCATTAATTTGATCACATTGTTCGTTGTTTGAACAGTTGCATGGCAAGCATGAATCACCATAGAAACCATTTTGACAGATACACTCTCCTGTTTTACTATCACATTCACTATTTATAGGACATACACATTGACGGTCACATAGCTTTCCATAAAAACCATTTGCACACAAACATGAGCCGTCAGACATACAGGTTGCCCCATCTTGACAATTACATGAAAATTGACAACTGCTTCCAAAATATTGTGCCGAACAATGGCATGAACCATCAACTCTACTGCACGTCCTGCCATTTTCACAGGTGCAATTGTTCTTGCAGTAATATCCATACCATCCAACAGGGCATTCTGTCATGAAAATAAACGGATTCCAGATGAAATGCTGAAGCTCAAACAACTACCATTGTAGACTAGAAGAGTTTATTGCCTCATGTGTGGGAGAGGTCATCAAAGAATGTGATAATGGTACGGCAGCTCAAAGCAGGTATTTAATTTTTAAAACATTTCCGACGATCTCCCAGGAACTTCGGAAGTATTTAGTTTTTAAATGTCTAATATTTGCATAATACGTTATGAGAGTGTCTTATGTGGACTTATCATTAATAAAATAAGAAAATATTATTTTTAAATTATCATTTGCCACAACCAGCCAATTGGGATGTAAGACACACATGTACGTAAATAATACTTAATACGGGAAAAGAGCAAATAATTTATTTCATAAAAAATGCCTTATGAATAAACCATACAGTTTCACAAAAAAACTTGTCACCATGTCATCACTATTGCCTGAAATGTGAAAGTTGGGTATTGCATCGGATACTTTATTTATGGAAGCTCCGTAATTCATCAAAATGTGTACAATGAAATAGGAAATTAGTTCCCAATATATTCCCCGAAAAAAATGCTTGTCGATGCAAGTGACATGCTAATGTACGTCCTGTACTATTAGGCATGGACCCGTCGTAAAAGCGTTTGAAAAATACGTCGTGGTAAGTATCATTGTTTTCAAAATACCCCATGTAATTTATCTAAGACAATGGAATTGCCTTTTTGGATTTATTTATGCACAAGAAAGAACTTTTGTTAGTCTAAGATGATTGAGGAATTCCTGACATTTTTTTGAATACGTTCTTAGGGAAACTGCACAAAAAATGGTCTCGAATCGTATTTTGTGCGTGTGAGTGCCAAACTTTGATACCCGTGCATGTGAATAGATCCGTTTAAAATAAGTTGACGATCTAGGGTTATGATAAGAAAGTCATGGTCGAGCAACAGTTTTTATTAGGTAACCTTCTCCCACAGCTTCGTATTATAGTCGGTATCTACGGCTTAGTCTTGCTCTAGCCCTTCTCAATTTTGATCTGCCAAATCATGTAATTCATCGACAAGAAACAGATTCATTGGAAACGAAACAGCATCGTTCGCCTTTTGCTTCTCAACTATCCTACTTCTAATACGATATTTTAATATTGCACAGTACCAAACAAGATCACGCTCAGACAACGAGATCTTTTGTTTTTTTATGGTTTTATGCTTATACGACGGTCTCAAACAACTACTTACCTGACGGATACCTATTATTGAGACGCGTTCGTTCAAAATACCATGCTCACAATGGAAGAGGTGCGCTTCCAGAATAGTGCGATAGTATCTATCAGGCTGAAGCAATGACTTAGCAACAGCCAACGTTACGTAGAACACAATAACATAATAGACGGCAGGATTGCGAGCCCATACAGAGGGAACTCACATCTTCAAGAACAACGGCTTACATTAGATATATTAAGTATTTCTTGCCTCAACCAAGACTTCGAATACACTCACGTGCTAATTCTCATATGATTGAGAAAGTAATATTGAGTGTGGTAAGACTTTGAAAGAAAATTGTAATACGATACTTACCAATACAATTATCAGTCAGTCTGGACTCTTTGGTTTTGAAGTAACCATCACAGCATCTAAAACCACTATAACGAAATATTAGGCCCTGTAAGGTTTCATTTCTATATCGGAAAATATTGCCGTTTGCTATTATCCATGTCATGGTAGAGTATGCATGCCAGCTTATTAAGTAACTCAAGGAATAACCATACATCTAAATTAATATGCCTGTGTAAAGCTATGGAAGAAAAGCGCCCTCACATCCGTGCATATTTTACGTATCACGACCAATATTTGGATTAACACGTCGAATTTAAAACATACTTTTGTATTTAGAAATTTTTACTATATAATCTTTACGGCCCTGATACGGGTTTTGCGTCGGAAGGGCCCGAGCGTAAGGGCCATTATGCCGTACGATCAAGGTCCGCAAAACCCGTATCAGGGCCACAAAGTTTTCATCATATACCTCGTTGAATGATAAATATGTAGTTTACATTATATTCAGATAAAAATGCGTGAGATAACAATGAATTCATTGCCACTTGTGTCTTTTTTTCCAGAAAAGCGATGGCCACTTCCCGTCGTGGATTGACATACATAATGACGTCATTTGTTTGGATGCGGCGATATCTATACTGAAGGAGTGACAAAAAATGGCAATGATATTATTCTACCTAAATATTATTCATTCCAATAGCTGAATGATGAAACCTTTTCGGCCCTGATATGGGTTTTGTGGACCTCGATCGTACGTACTAGGGCCGTAAAGATCATCGTTACATGTCCCATATATCGAACGTCGCGGGCGTCGTATTATTCTGTAACTTGTGGGTGACGTCGAGGGCCGCAGAGTCATCACTTGACTGAATATAAAGCAGAACCATTTTCATGTTGACTACTTTGGGATTTAAAAGTTATATACTTGTATGTTTTACATAGAAATATCGTTATTACAAAATAATGCGAAAACGTTCGATAAAACACGTAAGGGACTAGTCAATTTCTTCGGCCGGGGGGGGCGGTGGATTTTTATTGTGCCGACATCAAAAAGTGGCTGACCCCTATTCCAAATTTTGAAAACAGGGTGACCCCCATTCCAAATTTCGAAAACAGGGTGACCCCCGCATGCGACAACTGTAAAACATAAGGTGGACATAAATGTTATATATATATATATATATATATATATATATATATATATATATATATATATATATATATATATATATATTTATATATAATCCCCCCGTATTCCGAACGAGTGTGGCTGCGTCGCGGACGAGTGATTCCCCGTGCAGCGGCCGTATCCCTATCACATACATAGACCCAGTTTTCCTTGAATAAACCTTTCAGATATGATATCCCACACTAAATGCCGAGGAAAAAAGATAGGGACTATTTGAAAAAAAATTCCTCCGCTCATGTTATGCGGTCATGGTTGGGTCACAGCTGACTTGACCGCGCTCAGCTGTTCATGGCCACGCCATAGTTCACGAGTACTAGGAGCACACTGAGGCTGCTCTTATGGATAATAACAACTCTCGTTGGGGGTATTCTGTGCGAATCAAGCGGAACAACGAAAGACCAGGTATCGTTTAACACAAGGTA
>LD345432.1:191783-209499 GCA_001465055.1 Ptychodera flava
AGATGGCTACCCTCAAAGTACGTACAATGATACTCAGAACCGTGCATATAAGCGCTAACCACATACACATCATTTAAAATACGCACTGCATTTGAAATATACGAAATTTTGAGTCGATCTGACTCAAACACGAGGGACCTAAACTACGCCTTGAAGGAACGCAGTAAAACAAACTTGGAAGATATAGAGAAAAAAGTACATGATACAACTGAGCAAGCTCGTTTGAAAACATTGTCGAAAAATGCGTAACTATATTTGTATGTGTGTTAAACAATCACTTTAGAACTAATAACAACTCTGTTAGGAGGATATTTCTTTTAGAATGACACTCTGCATTAACCAAAAGAGAATGTTAAAGTAAATTTTGTAAAACAAGGATTATATCTATCTATCAACATCGGATGAATCCTGGCCACTTTTCTGGGAAAAATTCATGGTTTATGTTAATTACAGAGAGACCCTTGTTTGCCCATAGTACGTCGCCAATACAAATGTAACCTTCACGTACTTAGTTTCTTTACTAATTCTTCAAAACTTCAAATTCCTACTGAGATATATTTCAAAGATACAAAAATTTCCTTATCAAAAGAAAATCGCCATGCCTGTCTATTCAATCTGTTGAAGTACAATTTATTAATAAAATATAACTAATAGGCTTTGTGAACTAAAACTTTAAAACTGAGTGTCTGATAAACAGAGCTTCTGATATTGAGAGTATGACAAGTCATGTAATTGTTGATTGTCTTCTCCATTTGTTGTATTCCTAAGAACAATCTCATAGTCAGAGGGACCTCTGTCTTGTTGGAGACCTGAAATGTATGAATCAATACTGGTAAATTAATAATGACAAAAAAGAAAATAAGAGTACTAAATGATGATTATAATCATGGGAATGTGACGAGTGTCTCGCTAATTTGTACTCAATGTTGCCCAATCTTCCATCTTTGCTTTATCGAGTTGACACATTTCCGGGAACGCCTAAGTAACTTTTATCATATAGGTTTTGCTGTCCGGAAGGGAAGTAAGTTCATAATGGAATCTTCAAACCTATCGTTATAGTAATTAAATGTTTTCGTTGCTTCGATGCTGTATATACTCATGTAACATTGCGGTTTATTTTGTTCAGAAACACGGGGTCGTGGGTCAACATGGCGGATAATCTATGTTGACAGCAAAGACACAAAAGAAACAAAAACAAAAAAACAAAAAAAAGAAACATAGAGAAATTATAACATTGTACAAGTAGCAGTGCGGCATTCAATGCATGATAAATGTTGTCACCTAAGTGGTGTTGCACATAAAAATCGTATTTTGCTCAAAATTACTTTTTTCAAAGATTCATACGATATTCCAATAATTTCCATCTCAGGATTGCTTGGGTTCACCTTTAACCATACCAAAGAATTGTAAGTTGGATGAGAAAGAAGCCTTAATGTACGCAGACTTTGTGGAGATCACCCAATTTCAAAGCTTCTTTTTTCACCGGTTTAAAATATTTCATAAAAATAACTTCAATCAGGCAGAGTAAATTTTGTGATTTTTTTAGGTTCTTTAAGTACTATATACCAAACGACAATTTTATTAGACACAAAGTTTCCAATTTTGAACAGGAGTCATTTTAATTTTGCTTATGATACTGATCATTTCTTTAATGTCAATGTCGCAATCGTCGCAATTCAAGAATGAGATAAGATAATGCATAGCAAAATTTGTCATTTTCTTTCACATTATACTTACTAATTGGCAGCGGTCCGATATGAAACAACATCTTACCTCTCCCTTCAGTGCCTTGTACATGAAATTCACGAGAATTGCAGGATACTTTGCTAGATATATCAAGAATCTGGTATTGTGAGTGCGTTAGGTCACGCAGATCTTGATAATCTCCCGTGTAGTTCATAGAAGAAGTACGCCAGTTTTCGTACTCTTTGCTATTCCTGTATTTTCTGTGTTCTGCAAGGGTCAAAGAATTGCGACATTTACAGTAAGAATAAGAAAAAATAATCATCTGTGTGGTTTAAACGAAGGTAAGATGTTAGTTGATGTTGTGATAAGGCATTTCATCTCACTTATATTTGACAACGCATCTATACTTCTACACGTAAACTGCCGAGTTAAATCGTAAATCAACTTTTATTATTCAGATCAATGTCATCATTGTAGTATGTGTAAACGTCTTTTATACCATTTCATTTACTTTAACTATCTACACTTTTACGTGTTGTATGTATACAAATTCATATTTGTTGACAAATCTACGTCACTTGCGTTGGATTGATTACGTATTGCCTGATGCATTTCGATTAAATACATTGATGTCTCAGGATAAAGTAATACTCACCATATGTGTCTGTAGATTCACAATTTTCAGGATTCCTATAAATGAAAGGAGGGCATAAACCTATTTATTTACCGAATTAACATACAATTTAGTAAGATGTTGGGCAACATTTAGAATGAAGAAATATTGCGTCTATCCTACGAAGACGAACTGGAAACTATAAAAATGGGATCCGGGACCAGACAGGTCTGAAAAATATTGACAACCAGGAAGGTAACAGGGAAAGAATATTGCTTGATTAAGTAGAAAGGTGAAACTGACAGTTTTAATTCATGAGAACCTTCAGAGAGAATGTTGTATACACTTCCAAAGTACTATGTAAAGTTTGTTGTCAAAACTTCAAAATATTGCTGGTTAGAAACTGCAAGATATTGAATTTTTGACAGTTAAAATTATGTATAAGAACAGCATTGAATCTATCATCAAATGGCTAATCGCACTTTCAGTTTTCGATGCATATAAACGTATCTGTGATAGCACCGAAATATTGTGTTTTGATATATTTGTCTCTGTCAATGTTGTGTACCCTGCTGTGGTCATCTCAAAGGAGTGACAGTATAAAGATCAGGCTAAATTACATAATCTTCATGATATATTGGCCACTGTGCCTGACGCCCTTAGTCATAACAGATACAGCAGATTGGCTTGTTCGTGAGCATGGTTTTAATCTTTAGGAACAACTCCATTACTTTTACATGATGTAAGATAGTCTTCCACTTAACAGTCGTAGCAAGGGCTGAGAACGATTGAGCATCTCCACATAGTGTACTTGTATATAACCCATGGTATTTTGCTTTGTTTGGTGTCCTCGCACAGTATTGTTTACGCTGAGCCGTAGAACACAGCTGTAGAACTTAAGGTGTGCAGTAAACAAAGAACAACTCTGTGGGATTCTCTATTTATTAGCCTTTTTACTTTCATTGAAGAAGTAGGTAGCTTACAAAAATGATTGAGCGGTCGCAAATTGTCTTTCACTATGACTATATATCCTATGTGAGACGTATCCGTCGCCTAGGATGTCAGAGTACTTTCGTCGATAATTTCGGTTGATTTACAAGTTTAATACTTTTTGATCATGAGCATGATACATAATACACAAACAAATAGCGTGGATTTTATGCCATTCTTTTTAAGTTGATCATAAACTTCGACAGCTTCTATATCTTGTTTGTTTGTTTGTTTGTTTGTTTGTTTGCTTGTTTGTTTGTTTGTTTGTTTGTTTGTATCAATTATATCTTTTCATTTTTTTTTCTAACTGAATTATCATGAAATATTTATTTCGCAGGGGTTCTGGATGTCTTCTGATGGTCTGCACGGCGAGCAGTTGCGGACATTTAAAAATCAAACGAAAAATAACCACAATGCAAGTCTATCAAATTACAAGATAGCAAATGGAAAATACAAAATAATTCTGAAGAGACGCTGATTATAATCAAGAAATACTATGAGGTTATCCCACGATATCAGCGCTTGGTTTGGTAGTATTGCCACGAGTGAGGGTGCGAGCCGCATCACACGAGTCGAAGACGAGTGTGATGCGGCGCGCACCTTCACGAGTGGCAATACGTCCCAACCAAGCTCTGATATCGTGGGAAAACCGATTTATCATATGCCCATGACCGTATATTTATGTAAAAGGTAATTAAAAATAAAGAAATTTTATTAGTTTTTGTCAGTCTTTCGAAGGGACTATGTTTTTATATTCTGCCACTTTTCTGAGCGCATTGATACATGTTTGTTTACAACAGCTGATCAAGTCGTCGATCGCATCGTGTCGAGTGTATACAGTCTAAACAGGATTATTTCAGCGGAATTTACCGCAGTTCAGAAAAGGAATGGAACCAATTTACTAACTCTGGTCACCGTCCCGGTGTTCTGGTGGATAATTATTACACGGACAATATTGTAAGTTTGAATTCACTTTAATAACTCTTGCTGAAACATGGCTGACGTTAACAGGAACGACGAAGTAGCGCGAAATACAACAGATTGTAAACATCAACTTTTAATTTTCTACAAAAACCTGTCCTGTAACTCTCTTTAGATCTGAAATAAAGGAACGTTAAATTCATATGTACTGTAAAATGTTTCGTTTTATATCGGTAAATTTTGATTGAAGTGAAAAAGATGGATTCGATCGTTAAATGTAAGATGAACATCATAACATCAAAATCGGAAATAAACAACAATTGATGACCTTTAACGTGCCGTATCAGACTGATGTTTTACGTTCCATGTCACGACGCGTCAGAGGAGACACGGATACGGTCATGGATATATGATAAAAATTTGTATCGAATGGCATCAATTTTGCGTATCAAGACTTCTATGTTTTGCAAACCGTAATCATTAAAAATCAGAATAACAAGTCACTAACGATTTACCTACAACGAATCATTGTCATATCATTTTGTAATTACATATACATGAACAACCTACATATCCAGCAATATATATACTGAGACTGAGAAATATCTCATGAATATAATATCGCGCTGATATAACGGTATATTTTGTTATATTTTGTAACTTAAAATATTTTAGATTTCTTAAAATGTTAATTACGAGGCAGGAAACCAAAACTTTAGAATCTCTAGAAATTTGTCTTATAAGATTGATCTAATGCATCCCTGGTTTTTATGATTCGAAACATATATGACAGTAAACCTGTATGATTTCCCAGCTTACCGTTCTAATGTTTGCCTTTTTCGGACAATCAATATGACAGTGGCAATGAAAACAATACAAGCGATGACAGCAATGACAGCTATTACAATCCAAATATAGTTGGGAAATGAATCATCTCCCGTCAGGCTCACAGTGTTGTTGTGTTCATTGGTCAAATTTTTGCCTATGGTAAATATAAAGAGATACTCTTTTGAAGAAGTAAAGGGCAAATCTCTATATTTGTTACAAATACGACGCTTAGATAATAATGAGTATAAACAGCTATAAGATTATCTCATGACAGCCTCTTAAAAGTGCAATTTCGTAGAATGTAAAGATTGACTTGAAACGTTTTTTTGTGCTATCATTAACTCTTGCCAAATAATTGTTAAATCTGTTCTCGAGTGTGAGGAAAAGAATCTGCAGTTCTGTTAGCAGCTTAATCAATGGTGGCAGCTGTTTTGGATCCACAGTTGATCTATAACATAAATTTAGACGTGCGACCGTAAGAACTCTGTCCCAATGTTCACCTACCATGGTCTATTTTAGCGTCACAGAGACGTCCAGTCCATCCGTCTTGACATTTCAGTTGAAAAGGATTTTCCAAACACACGATTGCGTTTGAATACTTGCATTTTTGTTCTTCGCATCTGAAATAATTGTGTACGTTTTTCCATATTACCATGATTTGTTACAAAGAAAATTTAAGGTCGATGTACATTGCTAAATTCGTTGAGGGAGAAGATTCATTATTTCTGTTTTGACTAGAACGGTAAGATTAAATATTTCATAATACGTTCAAATTAGTTTGAATATATTCTATGTTTATCACTTACATACGTGGTAGACGTAATGGTATTACTTAAAGTAGGTACGATCTTCATCGAACTGAGATGAAATTAAATACTTGTGCAATGGGCCTCAGATGGTAGCAGCAGGTAGATTTCTGATGTATATGTGGCAAGTCTCTCTATTTCACACCGTGACTGGCATCGGACAGTGCTAATAGCCGCAATTGCTACCCCAACAAATATTTGCGCCTCTTATTTGCACCACATCGGCTTTGGTATTGTATGTTTTAGTACTATTTGCTGCCAAACATTGTTTCCATTACACGGATATCTTAAAATATAAACAGCATCTATATCTGCATCGGAATGAAACATACAGAATACTAGTTTGAATAAGTTTGCCCTCATGACTTGATTCAAAGGTTTATGTACTTGCGCGATGAACACAGCAGTTGCAATGGATATACGTCGCATTGAAACAGTTACTTGGATTATTGTAGATTTAACGTGCTCAATGAACAATATGTCTAAAATATAAAAGCGCAATGTAACTTTAAATTGTGTTTTCCAATCTTACGTTGCGCAAGCTGAGTGTCGCGGCTGCATTATGACACGTTTTTGGCATAGAGTGATCATGATTGCGATATAACAAGGATAACAACAGCCATATTTGTTCAATGGTCATTGGTTTACAAATCTTACCTGACAACGTCACTACACCTTCCACTGACATGATCACAAGACATGGCACAGTCACATTCTGGACACTTTTCGAGGCAGGCATTTCCATAGAAGCCAGGTTCACATTTATCATTACAATTTTGACCAGTCCATCCAGCTCTACAAGACACGCAAAGTCTTTTCCTGCACACAGCACAATTTTCTTGACAGGGAACTTCACAACGCTGACCTGTCCATCCTATCTTACACCGACACGAACCATCAATAGGGTTACAGCTACCACGTTCACAATGACATACCTCTGAACAATTGATGCCGTAGAAGCCCACATCACATTTTGTTATCACATCTGTTACCTTGCCATCCAGGTGAACACTCACAATCACCATTTTGAACCGAACACGTGTGTCCATTGTAACAATGCAAACATTTGTCCTCACAATATGAAAGACCGTCTGATGTACTTTTGTCGATATCACAATCAGTACAGTTCGAACCAATCCATCCAAATGTGCATGTACACAGATCTAAATGGCCATCATCACAATACGCTCCATTAAAACAAGAACAATGTTTATCACAGTTTTCACCATAGAAACCAGGTATGCAAGAACAAAGACCATTAATTTGATCACATTGTTCGTTGTTTGAACAGTTGCACGCCAAGCATGACTCACCATAGAAACCATTTTGACAGATACACTCTCCTGTTTTACTTTCACATTCACTATTTGTAGGACATACACATTTACGATCACATAAATCTCCAAAAAAACCCTTTGCACATGAACACGAACCGCCAGACATACAAGTTGCCCCATTTTGACAATTACATGCAAATTGACAACTACTTCCAAAAAACTGTGCTGAACAAAGGCAAGAACCATCCACTTTGTTACACGTCCCGCCATTTTTACAAATGCAGTCGTTCTTGCAATAATATCCATATGATCCAACAGGGCATTCTGTCATAAAAATAAACATATTTTCAGACGTAATGCTTGAGCTCAAACCAACTGCCGTTGTAGATTACAGGAGTCTGTTGCCTCATGTGTGAACGGGGCCATTAGGCGATGTGATAATGGCGGGCAGCTAACAGCAAGTATTTACGTTTCAGAACATTTCCGATGATATCCGAAGAACTTCGATTGCATTTGCTTTTCCTAATAGTTGTCTGTTTGAAACGCATTATAGTGTCTTATGTGGATTTATCTTTAGTAAAATAACAAAAAATTAGTTCAATTATAATATGCTAAGCTGGAATCTAGCAGCTTAATTGGCAGGAGCCGGGGTTTATATTCTCGCATATTTCAAATTCCGGCGAAACGCGAGAGCTCAACGCGTCATTATGTCAAAAAGGTCTACGTCTTAATTTGATGGTTAAATTTTAGTCTGAATCAGCTCGATGAACTAACAAATGGAGAGTTTGTACAAGCAGTGACGGCGATGAAAAAAACACGTGACTTTTAATTTTTTTAAAGTTTTTTAAGCATCATTCCTCAAGTTCGGCGTGTAATTGATGCGTTGCGTTACCATATTGTATGAAAATATACCGTGCACGCGCGCCCGTTCTTTCAGACTTTGTGTTTAAGCTATGCTCCTGAACCCTCGCCCCAACTTTGCGTTCCAAATAACGACATTGCCCATTTGTATTGAACTTTATGACATTACAATGAGGTTGTAAAAGGTGCGATTGCGTATTTGGTTGCGGATATAAGACTTGTAATGAAAAGACTTCTAAGATGAAAATAAGAATAATCGGGCGAAATAGTCACCTTGCTTCGCTCGTCATTTTTTTCTGAGCAATATTAATTTTAACCCCAGAGGCCTTATATCCGCAACCAAACATCATTGCTTGTCGTTTATAACCTCTAATTATCAGTTGCAAAAAGCAGCGCATTAGGCGATGAGACACATATGACGTAAATAATACTTAATAAGTGAAAAAAAAATAGATCTGACTCTTTCTCATAAAAAGGCCTTATAAGTGAACATTGTAGTTTCACTGTAAAAAGTCGTCTCATCACGCCATTACAACTGTCGAAAATCAAAGTCTGGTATTGCATCGGATGTTTATTTATAAAATACTCCGTAATTAATCTAAAAAGTCTACAATGAAATATAAAATCAATTCGCCTAATACTTGGGAAAGAGTGTGTCATGCGAGTGAAACGTTTTGTGCGCCTTGTACAATTAGGAATGCACCTGTCGTCAGAACTCCTGCAAAATACATCGAGGTAAGTTACTGCGTTTTGAAAATCTGCCATATAATTTATATCTATGAAATTGTAATTATGGATGTATTTATGCACAAGAACGAACTTTTGTTAGATCATCGTGGAATTAATATTTTTTGAATATGTTATTAGGGAAACTGCACAAAATGCTCTCGAAAGTAAATCCTCATCGTCATTTGTGCGAGTGAGTGCGAAATTTTAAATTGATAACCGAGCATGTGAATAGGTCCGTTTAAAATAAGTTGCAATCTGGGTTTATGTTAAGAACTCATGACCTAGCGATAGTTTCCTCGGCTTCGTACTATGGTCGGTATCTCGGCTTAAATTTGATCCAATCCTTCTACATGTTTATGGAATTCATCGACAGGAAACATTCATATTGGAATCGAAACAGCATGCTGGCCATATGCCTTCAACTCTGCTTCTTCAAATCCTGTATTCGAAAATTGCAGAGTACCGAACAAGATCACGCTCATACAATGAGACCTTATGTTTCCTTATGGTGTTCTGGTTATCAGAAGGTCTTAAACAACTATTTACCTGTCAGGTCCTTATTATTGAGATGTGTTTGTTCAAAATACCATACTTACAAAGGGACGCCGTGCTTCTAGAATAGTCTGATAGTATCTATCAGGCTCACGCGATGACTCAGCAAGAGCGAGCGTTAAGTCGGACATAATAACATAATATACGGCAGGATTTTCGGGGATGTACAGAAAGGGCTCACATATGGGAAGGTCAACAAGAACACTAACTTGAATTCAAGATATTCAATATTTCTTATCTTGACCAATAGTTGGAATACACTCATATGCCAATTCTTGAATAATTGAGGAGGTAATATAGGCAGTGGTAGGCTCTTGACATTATACTGCAATGCAACTTTTTTTGTTTGACGTAGGTCATCAAAATTTATCGATCACCGTCATTTATTCGTATCGCGTTCGAGTAAATTCATCTGGCACACATGCATTAATCAGTAATGCAACACTTACCTATACAATTCTCAGTCATTTTGAACTCTTCGATTTTGAAGTAACCATCACAGCATCTAAAAATACTTTAACGAAATATTAGGTTCTATATTATGTTTCAGTTTTATATCGGAGAATATTGCCGTTTGCTATTATCAATGCAATGATAGAATATGCATGCCAGCTTCTTAAGTAAATGCGTATCGATGAAAATAATATTGTCATACATCTAAATTCACGTGATATTGTGAAGCTATGGGGAAAAAGCGCCTTCACATCTGTACAATTTTTACGTATCACGACCAATATTGGGATGAATGCGTCGAATTCAAAATGTACTTTTGTAATTAGAAAGTTTTACTGTAATCTTAACTGCCCTGCCGGGTTTTTTGGACCTGGTAGGTACTGTACGAAAAGTCAAATTTGTCATATACTTTACCTGGGTGGTCACAGTTGACAAATTACCACCTTTATACCACATTTGCCAAGTTACCTAGGTAAACATGGTACAAAAGTGGTACTTTGTCAACTGTGACCACCCAGGAAAAGCATATGACAAATTTCACTTTTCGTACGCGTGCGCACGCGCCGCGCGCGGTTCATGCGGCGGAAGTGTGAGAGCCCGTTCGCCGTACGACCGAGGTTCGCAATAGCCGTATCAGGGCCGTAAAGGTTTCACCATACACCTTATGGAATAATAAATATAGTGAACATAATATTCAGCATTGGTTTTAGATAAAACTACGCGCGAGATCAAAATTCATTGCCATTTGTGTCAGTTTTTTTTCAGAAATCGATGGCCCCCTTCCCAACGCTCATTGACATGAATGCCGATATCATTTGTAGGGATGTGGCCGTTTGAAGAAATGACCAAAATGGTGGTGAATTTTTGATATCGCACGCATTTTTATATCAAAAACTATGCTCAATATTATTTTACCTACATATTGATCATTCCACTAGGTGAATAATAAAAGTTTTCGGCCATGACAAGGGTTTTGTGGACCTCGGTTGTACGGCTAGGGCCGTACAGATCATCGTTACATGTTTCATATCGATTATTAAATAAAACAAATAACAGAGATTTAAATATATTAATGCACCGTTCCATTATGAAAATCGTTCAATTTTTTCAACAGATTTTCGTCTGACGTCGGAAACAAGCACATTATTTCCATTTGAAATGAAAACTATTTAAGAGAGGTATGTAATAAAAACATCATAGCCCAAACAAGGAACTACGTACCCTTGAGGAAGGAGACCATTTGCCCTCCTTAAGTTTGGCAAATGGTCACCATACATCAGGCACACAATTCATGTTAAGGCTACAATAATATATTGTATCTTACGCTGGCCCTGTAAGTGGTTCGAACCAAACACAAGCATGTGGATCGTCCGGTCTAGCCTGTCCTGGGTATATTGCGTCATCACTGCACGAAATCAGTCTTACTGCCACAATCATCCATATCAGTGACAATTTTGGTTGATAAAAACTCGTAGCACCCATGATCTGTGAACTGAAATTAAATTTGAATGACTGGCACATGATCCACTTTTACAGTGCCTTTCAGATTAGTGCCACAGCTGAGTGTGTGAATCGGCCATCTCCCATGCATCTGGCTATCACAACAAAATTAATTAATCGATCCCCCAGCATGCAGTAGGCAACTATGCCCTGACTGATAGCTGAATAGTTGATTACACTTGATTTGCAATGGCATTTCTGTTTCTATCATGGCCATGCTAGAAACAGAAAATGAATGAGGCAACACCATAGATAACTGCACTGCACCTCTCATTAAAGAATGAGTTGAAAATGTAAACACCTTAATATACTTTTGAGCATTTGTTTTACGAACATGAATAAAGAGTAGTTTTAGCTGAGAACAAAATTCTTCTAACAGCTACTCTGTATCAATTGCAATCAACTGAATGATTCACAGCCATACCGATTTACAATTATGAATGCGTAGGTGACTTTGAATTGTTTTTAAATATGTTTCATCGGGTGCAGTTTACTTGCATCGCCCTAACGCTTTGACGTCTTTAAAATGATGCAAAACGTGCATACATCATTATTTCAATAGTGACTTCAGTGTTTATTGTCCATCTCGCTACCGATGTCAAGGTAGACATGCATTGACCAACGTAAGACCATTTTAATGTTTTCGAAATTCATGATATGATAACACTAATTACCAAATTTTACAGTGGTGTGGCTAGTACAAACACGCATTTCATTACAATATTACTCCTAACGTATTCTTGCAGGGTCGTTGCGTGACATGGTAGTATGTATAAGATTTTCTCTTCTTTTCATTGTGTCTGCACTAGCCATACCACTGATGGAATAAATATAGACGGTAACAGAAATGATTGTGCACGTTGTACGTTTTTATATGTCGAGGTCTTCTTTACGAACGAGTACCTAGAACTTCTTAATAGTCGTCATCGTGGTGGCATTGTTGATGTTGTTGCTACTGTTGTTGTATTGTTGTTGTTGTTGTTGTTGAAATGGCTGTGTTATAATGTGGTAATTTTCTTTCAAAAGTTAACGTCTTTCCTCGCTCTTTTGAATGACAAGACCTTGACCGTAGTTTAGGCTACACTTCATGAATATGCACTCCTAGCTAGTGCGAAATTATCCTGGTCAAGTCATTAATTACATAATACTGTAGCTCGGATTTTGGCTCCGCTTTTTGAAAGTCTGAAATGTTTTTTAGTCTCTCTCTCGGTCAGCGATTAGTAGTGCCGCCTGGATGTTACTGGGCATTCATAATTTGTTCCGTAAAATCTTTCGAGGCTGTTGAAGCAATAATTCTGCACGATAAAGTTGCCCAAGTAATTTTCGTTGTCTATCGTCCAGCTTCGTCACCTGAGAACAAATTCACTGTGTCACTGAGTTCACTGACACTCAGTACGACTTTAAAATGTGCCACAGGGCCAAGTAATCCTTACATCACTGTAGAACACATTGGGGATTAAAACAATTTACGTACTAGGAATCTCAATGAAAAAATAAGTGCTTGATTTAAAGACAGATAGCTAATGGGGCGTCAATATGGGAATCGAGTCGTGCAAGCATTTATTTTTCAATGCAAGCAACATTTGATGAATGATTGATAGATACTTTATACCTATGACCATAACTCACCAACTTTACATTTAAAGCTGTTGTAACCCATTCTTGTGACATTATTTGTCACTTAATCAGTGTCTAATTCTGAACAAGTTATGGCAATAAGCGGATACTTCTATTTATTTTCTGGCTACCTTGCAGTGGGTTTTAGTGAACGGTGTTGATATAGCTGGTTTTGTATATAGAACTGATTATGGAAGTCCCCTACCTAAATTTCCATAACAATAACCTATAACACTGACACTGTAGGCTATTTGGTCGTATATCACACTCTTGGCCGATAATGAATATAGCAAAGCTATTCTTAATGCCAATTGCAAGAAAACGTAGCAGATTTCGCCAGTTACGCACAATTTTCCGAAATAAATGTTACACTACCTACAATATGTGTATATAACCTAGTGAATAGTTTTGGCTGGAAAAGTAACAATTTCAAATTTAAACATTTTGTCGAAGGCCCTTTAACATAATACGCCTTGGACAATTTAAGTGAGCCTTCCCATCCATCGGTTCGTTCTGAACAATGAATATACAGAGGAAATAAATTAAGAATGGCCATGTAATTTATATATTATAACGTACATAAACGAATACGTAATTCAGTAGATTTTCAACCGGATTCAAACCTAGAACATACGTTACCCAGTCTACTAGCGAACACATCACAGTCAAAAGCGCTCCGCCCATTCTCACCTTCAGTTTTTACATTTATTCGGACTGCGACCCCTCCATTTTAATGTAATTTTGTTATCAGAGAAAGAAATGTCAACTCGATCATCACCCGAACATCAAACCGAATCTAAAGGTGACCTTATTAAATACTGATTAAATCATCTTCATTGATCGAGATTTAGATTTCAATGCTAAATAATTTCATGTACTGAACAAAACAGAAGGCATGTGTATTGAATGAGAAATATAATGACCAAATGCACCCTCAAAGAAATCGTTACTTTTGAGAAAACGATTATCATATAACTTTGAAATACAGAAACAATAAAATTCTACCCCGCGGGGGAGTTGTCAATCTATTCTAGTCGTCCGTCGAGTGAGCGACGAATGGCGCTATACGTCGATCACGTTCGTGTAAGATGCAAAGACGATCGCTCTGAGTATATGTAAATTCCGCGAAACTATACACGGTTTTAAATATCACCTAGACTGGGAAATGTACCTCAGACAAGTTTACGCCACTTTTCCAGTGCTAAAATTATCTTAATTTTAATGGTGAGGACACTTAATCCAGCCGTGATGCTTGGGGAAGCCGTGATTATAGAACCTCTTTCGAGTTTGTTGTTGCCTAAAATTATTCGAGTATTTCCTTTCAAATTGGAGTATACGAGAATAACGCTCTTGTGTTTTCATCGGTCTGATTATTGGCGGAATCTATAAAACACTGATTTCAAGACTCGACCGTTGGAAGCTAATCGTGAGACCTGGACACATAACTAGACGTCGTTGCTGTTGATGAGACTACGTCTACAGCGTGGAAGGACTCTTAGGCGTCCTAATCAGGCTTTCAAGTCTTACATAAAGATGACCTTCCCCATTAGTGACACAGCTAAAACACAAGGACTAAACACGTGACAAGTGCATGTATTTTGTCGAATTGTAAAAGTATTACAAACTTTTTTCACATTACACCAAAATTTCGATTACGGGAGAAATACTAGCCGCCCTTATGTTTGCTTACATTGACTAGCACGTCGACGCAAAACATTCCGACAACCCGACGTGACGTAGAATGAATAGGATAAATCTGGTATGTTTTGTTAAGGTATGACAAACATGGCTTTTTCAAGTGATATTCGATGACACTGTGTATCAGCTGAAATGACAATTAGCGTTATTACAATGCCTATTCGGCACTGTTCTTCATAAATTAGTAAAACATTCTAAACAGTTATAAAGGAAACTTTGTCGCCTACCTTGGCAAAGTATGGATATAGGGTATCTTGTCCTGAACACTGTGAGTTCTCAGTGGAGAAGTGGTTACTGTGTGTGTCATACTCTCACAACAGTTATTATAGTGGTTAGACATTTAAGCAAAGGAAATAGCAGTAATAAAAGCATTTTCAGCCAAAATGAAATTAGGTTCTTTCTGACCAATCGAGTGTAAGGAGGTTAAGGCTCAACCCGTGACGCTAACATGTACAGCACATCAGGAATTTTGGTGATACTGTGCCATAGTCATGTCTTATCTACGAATGACATTTTGTAAAGTGCTTTCGGAGTAGAGTAGTCTAACTGACATTCACATTCTCGAAACACTTTTGAACTGGGCCTTCTATATAATTAATATATTAATATGCTTAAAGTGTACGAGCTCCATCGTTACTGTGAAATTATTGTACCTTACCACGTACAATTACAATAAACCTTAAATAGTTTGTCCCAGATATCTCTCTCTCTCTCTCTCTCTCTCTCTCTCTCTCTCTCTCTCTCTCTCTCTCTCTCTCTCTCTCTCTCGCTCTCTCAACTTCTTTCATAATGCTCCTCTTGGAGCAGATACAATCCTCGAGTCCATTCCTGACCTTTGGTGGGAGCTGAGACAACTATCAATGTAAAATACTTATATCAGGTAATGGTCGTTCGTGTATTGATACTTCTCGATTTTTGCCTAAATATTTGCCTTCTTTTTCAGTATTAATACAAGACTTAGATTCTTTATGCTTTAAACATTAAACTAGATATTGATTTTTTTTGGAAAATATGCGTTATATTACTTATTGACATCACCCGTTGGCATACGTTTTGACAGATACAGTCCTTTCAGACTGTTGTTTATTTATTTATAGATATGAAACTTGAGTGATCATGTTAAGATTTTAGACCGAAACTCCCCTATCATCTACATTCAGCGGTACATCCAAAATAGATACTCTTTTCTTTTGAACCCAATGACTCATGCCTCAGCAGACCAAGGTTAAAAGTGGCATATAATATATTTAAAGATCATTATAGATTGTTTCGTTTGAAGATATTTCTAACCTTGATTAAATTTGTAATTAACATTTCAATCGACATCAAATAACCTAACTTGTGGACACAAACTACACAGCCTTGGTCGGATTGCCAAGGGTACTGAATTTAATTGCCTATTCAAGTCATATAAATTACAGGGTAAAAGCAATCGTAAAAAAACAGCCTGCGGTTCGGTTTCATAACGATAAGAGAGACAATTGTTAGACATGAGAGAAAATGAATGTACATTTCGACAAATCTATTCAAACAGTCAGCGGCTAATAATATTTCTTATCATTTCATGGCAGGGATGGAGAGTAACAGTGGAAATGTAAAGGGAATTAAAGACACAAAACGATACACATGCAGGCCTCCAATATTTGCTCATGTAAATTTGACAAAATCAAAGAAAAAGTAAAAATATGTCCCTTGACTGCCTCGTGACCTTAAGTGATTATTAACATTTGGAAGCATTACTGTAGAAAGGCTGTGGACTATATGTATGGCTTGACATAAGCCGTGTTCAATTGAAACTACCAATGCATGCAATGTTGTTGATGTTTTTCTTGTTTTTATTGTTCCTGCTGCTGCTGCTGCTATTGTTGTTGCATTTTTGCAAAATGATACTATAGCGACCTAAAACTGGCTATTCGGTTAGCTCTCAGGGTTACTTTCAAATTTCAAGCGGCCGAAAAAAATTATACTTTTTTCAGAGCGAATTGGACAGACAAATAAACACGCTCGGTGTTGTAAATACTGTTAACAGGATTTCCACTTTTCCAAATAATTCAGTATGTTCCATTTTCTTTACTTGGAAACAAATCATTGCAATATGCTACGACAGTTTTACGTATGTCGTATCTTGTAGTGGTAGAGGCTCCAAAGAAAAGTAATATCTCTGCTGAAACAATATAGCCTTGCTGAGAAACCGAATACCTCGCTGTTTTGCGTGTCACTCGTATTCCCTAGCTATACCAAGTATATCATATCTACAAATCCTGTACGTATCATGACATAGCACAGCATAGAAACTGAACGTAACGTAAATGCAATTGTGAGTGCTAATCATTGCATTCATTTGAATAGAAACATCCTGGGAGTCAGCGGGCCGTGTGAACGATGTATGGATCGGTGTCCATAGTTACCGGTCCAGTGAAGCCCTTCAACGTTTTGAACGTCAAAGTAGACGCTTAACGCTAGATGTAAAATATCCATGCGCGCAATGCTTCTTCAACTTTCGTTAAAGTCTGTTTAATGCTGGTCGATAATGGAAAAAGGTCTGAGAATACCCTGCATGTAACTAAATGTCATATAGCATTTACTGTGAAGAGGCATGCATTAACAAAATATCGCCTGAATAATGGTAGATCAGAAAATAATTGTAGAAATTTGGGATTTCGACTATCTGTTCCCGAGAAGCGATCTACCGTAATAAGAATGCAACCATGACGGTACTTCAGTTGTGTATGGTAAATTTTATAAAATGTTCATCATAAGGTAACTCATTGTTTCTTTGTCCCCTGATATCTATAAGTTTGCAATGGCGTGTATTATTCCAAGAGCTTACATTTCCATGTTGTCATGTAAACTTAGCCCGACTTTTAAGTGTGAATTAAGGAAAGCAATGTTACCAATGATGAGATCGGTGACACGTTATGAAAATATTTTACAAAAGAGCTTGTGTTCGATTGAAAAGCACGCCCTCAGTTGTTACTAGCAAAAATCATCTTCTAGTAGGTACACTGGTATGATATTCGTCTGCCAGAAGTGCAATGATTACTGCAGTACTTATGTACGGAAACAAATAATAACATAGTGAATGTTGTATACAGGAAATTACATCATTACAACACATACTTTTAATATTAAAAATGCTGCTATCAAAAATAAATCTTCCTCAACTTATTTCCTTGGACTGGACG
>LD345432.1:210226-226622 GCA_001465055.1 Ptychodera flava
CACAGCGACATCTTTTTATGGCTCTAGTATAAATAATATGGTTCACATATGACTTTCAATATCGTGGGTATATTGCCTTGGAGAGTTGCTAGCCGGCCTGAGTTATGGTACACTGTATTTGGGATTATGAAAATGGTGTATGCTTGGATCAATGGCCCAACCAAGGCCAATAAAACATTTTGAGTCTTAAGTACATGTCTCAAGGCAAGCATGCTATTCGCCAGCATAATTAGAAACTATAGCTAAGACGATGACTCACCGGCAATCGTCACATTACCCTATCCTTGATTTTTTACTCCGATTAGAACATCCAGTCAGTATATTTAGTAATAAAGGCTGCTGCTAAAAAAACCATGGAAGTTAAACATGAGACAGAAATTCAAACATTCAAAAGACTTAAATATCCACTAAATATCGTTCATTTAAAGTTCGTCAAAAAAGCCAACGTCCAAAAAATACAATGTTCTACGCTTAATTGTAAATATTGTTAAAACAGAGCGAGATGCAGAAAGCAATATAAGAGGGTATCCTAATGAAGCATCAGTTGAAAAGGGGTCATTACATATAAACCTGTCAAAATGTGTCAATGTTTTTCGTGCTTGTCCCCTTTTTTGTTTTATCCTTTGTTTTGTCCTTTCTCTGCTGTTGTCATGTCTTTTTCCTTTTGCATTTTGTAAATAAACACAAACAAAGAGAAAAGCAAGTAATAAACTTATGAAAATACAGTACATAACCCGAAATTCGCCATTTCGTAATGTGAAATAACGAATAGCCGAATAAAATTGACTCAATCTTTTCACCCGAACATGGATGGAGGAATAAGGCCTGGAAAGTGGAATAAAATAGGTGAATGACGCGATTGTAAAATTAAAAAAAAATACAGTAAGTTCACTACGTAAAGTAAGAGTGAAGACTTCAATGAACCTCGTGTATCAAGATGTATGTTACAGCATTCACGGTCTGATCTCAGTGTTGAGTGTCATTTTTAAACGGTTTTACAGAGTGCAAAATAATTTGAGACACGTCTCAGATTGCACCATTACTCAAATATATTTCACAAAATTCTTGATGCGACAAAGAGGAATTCCTTTCGAACTCTCCCCTTTGGGTGTTTAAACATTCTTACTTAGTAAAAAACAAATTAAAGGCATCTCGCAGATTGCACAAGGCTGCACCAGTGCACACGTAGTTTTTCAAAATAGAGGACACCGAAGATAGGGGACACCCCCTGGCTATTTCCCCCTCAGCCTCTCGCGTCTCCCCCAGTACTTTCAAGTAATATTATCAAGTTATTCCACTTATCAAGTGATATTCCATCTGCACCTGCTTATGGCTTGTACGTGTCTCAACTTCTCGGATATTGTAGGGCTTGTGATTCCTACTCTGATTTTCAAAAGAGACACAGCTTATTGGTATCAAAATTAGTGAGACAGTGATACACATCCAAAAAACTCGTGAAGACTTTCAAAAAGTTCTACGGTCGATATGATGACATTGTGACCAAATATGACACCTCGGTCACTGAAATGATTAGCGACAGCATTCCCTGCTTTGACACAATACAGTGATTCATATCCTGTATCATTTCATACAATATTAAGACAATTTTGGGACCAATCCTGACGGGTGTAGCATGCAAGCAGGGTACGCTTACCCATTTCGGACCTCCCCCCGCCCCTTCCAGGCCGTTCATAATGACGGCTCACTAGTTTAAATAATTTTTAACACCGAAAATTATCTAATTCAATTCAATATTACTTTATTTATCGTAAAACCAAGACGTAAGATGACCATCCTCAATATACATACAATTTGAGTACTGGTACTATGCACAAAGGCAGTAATATTTTATAAATCGTTTAAACTATGCACTGTATTTGGAATATACGAATATCTCGTCAACTCGACTTGCAAGTCGGACACTTACACTGTCGCATTGAAGACATGCAGTAAAACTTTGAAGATATAAAGTGACTTTTACATGATAGAATTGAATGATCTTCCCTGAAAACGTGGGTGGAGAATGCGTGTATTATTTTGTTCTCTGCGTAACAACAATCACTTTAGAAGTAATGGCAAAAATGTCGTCAAGAGAACAATTCTTTTTGACTGACAGGTTTTGCGTTCAATATAAGAAAGAATGTTCAAATGCTTTTAATAATTGTTTAAAACAGAGTTTACATCTATCTATCAAAATTGAATTGAATTATCCCCGGCCAGTTTTTGGACAAAATACAAGTGTTTTTGGGTTAAGATTGTTTGAGTATTACAGAGAGATGCGGTAATGACATCAATGCATAACCACACACTATTTGTTATCAAATGTCCGTTATAAATTCTTTAAAGCTCCAAGTTTTGCAGAAATGTCTCTCAAGAATACCACAATTTTGTTAATAAATGGGAAATTACTATGCCAGCCTCTTCAATCCATTGAAGAACAATTTGTTTACAAAATATCAATTATAGACTTTGCACACTTTAACTTTAAATTTTGTGTCTGATAAGTCGAGCATCTGGTATTCAGGGTGTGTAAAGTCACCTAATTGTTGATAATCTTCTCCGTTTGTTGCATTCCTAAGAACATTCTCATAGTCAGAGGTAACTCCGTTTGTTGCATTCCTAAGAATATTCTCATAGTTAGATGTACCTCTGTGTTGTTGAAGATCTGAAATATATGAATCGTAATGGTAAATTGAAATGACAAGGGGAAAATAAAAGTATTGAATCATGATTATTATAACGGCAATTTGACAAGAATCCCGCGAATTTGCAGTCAATGCTTCCGAGTATTTCAATTTGCTTTATCAAGGTCCGAAATCCGAAAACGAAACGCTTAAGTAACTTTTGGCACATAGGGGAAATAAGTTCATCCAGGAATACTTAACCCTATCATTATCATTTTTTTCGTTTCTTTGTTGCCTAATATAGTTTTGGTCAAAAATTGCTGTTTTCTACTATGTTTAGACATACAGGGACTACGGTGAACATGTCAAATAATCTATGATGATAGAAAAGCAAAAAACAACAAAGGATACACAATGAGAGACAATGACATAATCAAAGAATCAGTACAGTAATAAATGCATAAAACGTGGTCATTTAGGTGGCGTTAAAAACAACACAGCGAGTTTGCTTTAAATCATTGTTGGCAAACAAAGATTCGTACGATTTCCGTTAATATGCTAACCAAAGATTGCAATATTGGTTTATTCACCCTTTAGCTTGCTAAGAAGTCGTAAGTTTGGCATGATGATAAGAAGTGTAAGTGTATGCAATGTTTACGCAATTCACCCCGTTTCTTGTCTTCTTTTTTCGGTTTTCAGTATTTGAAAAATACTCTACTTTGGCTGGGTCAAATTCTGTGATTTGATATTTTTTTTATATTTTCTATCAAGTACTATACAATAAAATGACAATTTCATCTGGCATTAACATTTTTTATTTGAAAAGGAGTCATTTCGATTTTCTACGTGATTTTGATCGCTTTTTTAAATGTTGGTTTTTCAATCGCTGCCATTTCCACATACTCTAGTTTCAAATGAGATTTTAAATATTATAAAGTAGTACAATACCGAAATTGATGTTTGTGAACCCAAATTTGAAACCCTTTATCTTTCGAGTAGACTATTTCTGTCATCTTGGACAAGAAATTTTTCTTTGAGAAACTGTGTTAACTTAACTAGGCAGCCAATCTAATGTTATTGATAACATTTACGGGAAACTGTTCATATTGAATTAAATCGAATTTCAGATTAAAAATACTAAAGGGTGCTTCGTCAAATCAAGACAATTAGGATTTGTGACTGTGGTCTGCAAACCACAAACTACATCATCGATGATAATTTGTTCGGTTTCTTAAGGATGACGTATACGCTCACAAACAACACTAGTTACTTTGAACACGATTGGAACTAATTTGGGATAATTGGATGGTGAAGTTATGCCGATTGGATCTGCAAATGAAAGCTCATCTGCTTTTATTTTTTTAGTTACACACTTGTTTTTATGCGTAATACGTAATATCACAACATTCAGCTATCGGGCACCTAACCCCTTTCAGAAATGTGAAAAAATATAAAGATCCAATTATCCCAGATTAGTTCCAATCGTGTTTTTGCTATATTTGTTTCTTTTGCATACCTACGTCCGTCTAACATATCGTCGGCGGTATCGTTATCATTTACATTAGCATTGGAAGGAGATTTTCCTAAAGTTATTATTGCATATGGACCGTTACAAGAGTGTGCAAGGGTCGTACCTTCGTTTGATGTTGATGTTCCCTCTAGTACTTGAATTACAGCATAAGCTTCGGCGGCTTCTACATGCTGGTTGTTTGTTTCAATAGCATCGCTCTGTTGAGTCACCCTATTAGTTTTCCTTATTGAAGTATTGTGAGATATTTCTTTTCCAATGGTCTGAGTGCCATGCTCTTGCTCTGAACAGCGCGCATTTCTATGGAAATTTAAAAAATCAAAATTAAACAGTAATGACCAAACCAATGAAACGGCACATTTCAAATAAAACATACAAGTAAATATTTGGTATTTGATGCACCTATTGTAATTAAACGATATACAATTGTATTAGATGCCATCAAATTCTTGAATCAAGAGTTTTGAGTTCTACAAACAGGAATCATTTAATCATTATGATAATAATAATACTTTTATGATTTTCTAGGTACATATATATGGTTGGTATACAATATTATGTCATTATGCTCTTGTAAAAAACACTCTACTCTTTCACTGCACAAATTTTACGGTGAGTATAGGATTACTTTTTTGAGAAATGTTGGTATACTGTATCTAAGTTTATCTCTATACAGTATAGTTACCATTTTTCCATATCCTAGCAAACATGCAGGAAACTAGAACTACTGATATGACCTAGAACACAGCAATATGCAAACTCATAAACAATTGTCCTATCGCTGTACATTAAGATTGACTCAATGCATCTCTATCCGCATTTAGTATGTCAAAATAATATAAGACTAAACGCGTGTCGCTTTACAACTTACCGCTGTACTACTTGTCTCATTCTGAGTTTAATGATGACAAACGCTGTGGCAACACAAACGCTGACAACAACAGTAACTATTACAGCCAAGTAAAGGGTGGAAATAGAATCATATCCCGTCGGACTGGTAGTGTTGCTTTGTTTATCAGTCATATTAACGCCTGAGATGAATATAAAGTGACGAAGAAATAGATTTGGAAAATGTCAATTTATCGAAAAAACTCGATGATATGAACACAAAGCTAACGTGCCAGTGCCTATAATACTAAATAATAAACAGCATGAAATATCTCATGAAAGTCTATTTGGAAGTACAGTGTGAAAGAAAGAATATTGTTATCATGTGTGCATCATTTACCAGTAATTAATATTGAAATCCATTGAATGATTGCCCAATCAATGCAAGGAAATAACGCATATGTAGTTCTCTTAACATATTAATTGATTGTGGCCTTTATTTTTGAATTCTAAGTAAAGCCTTATTTAACCATTATTACCACTTGACACAAAAATATAAACACGTGATTAAATTAACCCTGTACCAACATTTCCATACCGTTATCTACTGTGACATCGCAGAAACGTCCACTCCATCCATCTTGACATTCGAGTTTGAACGGAGTTTCCCTACAAATTTTTGCGTGTAGGTATTCACACCTTTGTTCTCCGCACCTGGAAATACACAGTATCTTGATTTGCGTTGAAAAGGCTAACTGAGGCTCATGAACATGAGAAAAATCGTAATTTCAGTATACAGGATAGTATGATAATTTTATATTTTAATCTTTAAGTACAAAATATTTGAAATTTGAGTTAACTTCATTGAGAAATAATGTGATGAACTAGAATTGTTGTTCGAAACTCCTTACCGATCTACGATAATCTTTAATATAGGGTTCAGCGAGCGGCCAAAGGTGGCCGAAAGCCCATTCTTCACACACATCACTATGTGAAAAAGCCTGAATCCATCAAGCATTGTTGTGGATTCCTCCGTGGATTCAATCAGAATCCAGGGGAATCCAGAGATATCCATTGTGGGTACTCAGGGAATCCTAAGGTATCCAATTATGGATTCTTCTAGATACGGAACACTTTTAGAATCCACAGCAGAATCCATTACAGCATTTTAATGGATTCCATAAGACAGTCTCCTGAATAATCCTGTGCAGGATTTCAATTGATTCTGCGTGAAATTAGTGATCATGGGAATCCACCCTCTTGCCTTAAATTTTCCCATGGTACCTTGCGTGAAATCGCATAAAATGTCACTGCTCTGCTGTCATTCCTTGTAATTTTTTGAATTTCTCATGAATCGGTATTTACTTGAAACAGTAACCTGCACCTTTTGCACATTTTCTACTGTTTCATCATTTTATTTTCATAATTGTGTACCAAAATAACCTTGTATTCTGCTTCTAAACATGGCCTCTGTATCCTTTTTAAGTTATTTTTGACAGATCCATTTCAAAAGGTCTTACTTCAGTGCAATCATCAACAATTACACTGGTAATGATGCATGGACATGCTTAGAAAATAGATATGGGGCAGTTAGTTCTATTATGGGGAAACAAAAAGGACCAAGTTGATACATAATGTACAGCGCGGATATTTAATATCTTTTCTGCATTCTTCCATTTTGTGTTTACAGAATTATGTGCAGGCATATTGCCATAGGATGGTATGCACAATATCTACCATTATTGATTAAAATGTATTACCGGTATTCTCATGATATACTAGTATTCTTTCATTTTACTCATACTCACATGTTACACTGCACACATCAACAATTTAAGTTCATACAACTGTTATGCAATTAAAAAAATAACGTTTTTTTTTATTTACTGAACAATACTGTTCCAATGAAATATTTACAATAATTGACCAAAAATTGACCAAAAATACAATTATACAAATTACACCATAATTTGAACAAACTTGAGTGAGGTCACTCCTATGAACCTTCAAACCGACCTTCAAATCAATTGGACATGTGGTTTTAGAGAGGATTTTTTGAACAAATATGGGAAAAATTGCTCCCAAAGTACAATTATGCAAATTTCATCATGATTTGAACAAATCTGACAGAGGTCATCCCTTGAAATGTTTATAAAAAGCTTCAAATAAATAAGACTTGTGATTGTTGAGAAGACTTTCTTCCAAAAATGGCATTTTTAAAATTTAATTTGCATATTCTTTAACGAAATCAGAAAAATAAATAAAAAAGTCAGGCTGTTTACCCATCATGAATCTACAGTCCAAATATCAAGTCTTTAGGTACTGTTGTTCTCAAAATATTTGAGTGGACGGACATATAAAGATGCCATCAATTTCAGCTTATACGATAAGCTCACATTGGTATACCAAAAGTGAGCTAAAAATTGTAAATATTCTTAAAAATAAAAATTGCACAATATTTCCTAAAACCACAGACACTGTATAAGGGTTTCCTTAGGAATTTTTCCAGCATTTTTCAAAGTAAACAGACTAATTAATACAACGGGCCACTTTCATGACCCTGTGTGACCTGAATACATCGTGACTTTTTGTTGGTACAAGTTGATCATTTTGAGTTCAAACTCTGTCACAGTCGATCATAAAATTCAATTTATGCATTCAAAGACAATCATTCTAGAACAAACAGATGTAATAAGTTACAAAAAGGGATAAATGCTCAATGTTGCAGGATGCCATACTACCAAAAAGATCAAGATTGAGGTCACTCAAGGGTCATGATAGGCCTATTCATTTGAACGAAATCCCATCCGTAGGCTGGCAAGTATCATATGTACACACCATAACGGTACGCACATGCAGCAGCTGTCCCTATAGCACCCCATGCTTTAATTTCCAAGCAAAGCAGGGTTCCTATTTCGTGCAGGGACAGGTCTGCTACATGGTTCTCCGTAATGTCGTTTTTTCATGTACTCTTTTGACTTTTCATTGAATAAAAGTCTCTCATTTAAAACGTCAATAAGTCTGTCAAGTCTTGTACTCCTCCATGGTGGCCGATGAGCACATATTTTCCCGTTTTCCAGTACTTCCTCATCTGACATGTATTCTGCTGTCACCTTTTCCCAGAGTTCCTTTTCTGTTTCAATCACGACAGTAGTTCTTCTTGTCAGCATCTAAAAGAGGAATATATATTTGATTAGTACACTTAAATTTAATGTACATGTATCTTAGGTTACATCGAAGGACCTGCATACCAAACTTATGGGCAATTTGACAAGTGTTTTCTGAAAAGCAGCTGTCTTTAACAAAAATGTCACATCGTGGAATTTAAATACCATGTTTCATAGTGATCAAAGCAAACAGAAGAAGGTAATTGTTGGTGGGTGAGAGACAGAGACGACTGATCAAATTATAAACATAGCTCTACCTTGACTACAATCATACATCCAATCAATAAACAGACAATCATCTTCTATGATTGACTTCCAGGGAAAGCCGGTTACGTAATTCCCGTGTGGGCTCTCACTTGTGTTAAAGGTTTTAAACTACATGTAAGGTACAGAGTACTAGACTGAGTGTGGCTTGATGCTGACCACAGAGAGATTCTAGGCTATGATACAAGAGGTCAGGGGTCAAGAGTGTTTCACTAAAAATAACAAGTATATAAATACTGATACCTTGTGGTGTCGACTTCTTAGTTTACGCCGTTCCCTCTGCTGTTCCCCGTACTCAATATTCTCACCCTCACGGTATTTAACTCGTTCAGTATTGTACCTTCTTGTTACTGCCACTGAAAAACATAAGAAAGATATAAATGTAGAAGCTTTTCAACAAAGATGTTTTACTGGGTGTGCTGCAAGTGATGTGGAAATTATAACATTATTAATTTGACTGGTGAAAACTGATAAGAACAACAGTAAAATTGACCTGGCTCTAATTTCTGATTACTCTTTATGAGAGACTCTAAACACATTACACTCAAAGTCTCAATGACTGATAAAGATAAGGGTGTCTGGGCAATATGGCCGGGTAAATTGCCCAGAATCTCTAGTGTTTTACATAAACACTGTGTAATCTTGAGACTGTGTAAGTTGTCTAAAAACATTGTCAATTATAACATGCTGTCTCTTACATTTAATTAGAATTTTGTTATACATACTAGTACTGAATCATTACCCTAAAAACTACTTGCACACACACACACAAAGTATGAATATAATGTACTTTCACAGAATCACTATCAGTATCACTGGCCAAAATGTGCCAGACTGAACTCCGCATGTAAATGCCAGAAAAAAACACATTATCATGCAAATAATGTAAGCTTTGCCTGGCTGGTTTCTTGCCTCACCAACATATCTACATCACTTCTTCCATGTGAGATAGTGAGGAATTTATCTTTGTTTACAGTACATTTTCAGAAAAAAAAATTGAGAATGACAAATATGCTCATAAGTAAAACAAAGCTAATTTTCAACCTTATACATGTATCATCCAATTCTTAAGTAGAACACCCTAAAACATTGCAATGGATTTTCAAAAGAGAGGATGAACTTTTCTAACAAATCATTTTCTTTGAAATGGAATATTGATATTCTTACAAGTTTCCAAGAAAATGATTTGCTCACAAATAACCACATACACATCATGATTTCTGCAAATCTGGTTTACGAGTATTTGATTTTTGATTATTTTTATATTTTATATTACGAGTATTATATCTTTTTCATTTCATTTGAATAATTTTGGTTGTGACATGTTCATTTGAATAAAATCTACAATCCAGGATTCATCTACACACCAAATATCAAGATTAAACATGCAACAATTCAAGTTTTTGATGTTGACGGACATACATACATACATACATACAGGTGCCATCCCCACTTTAGCTTATACCATAACATATACATTGGTATATCAAATCAATTGTGGGCTCAAAACTATTGTGTTGCAGTTGTACTGAGCTTTGACAACCAATATAACAAAGCCAAACATTAGCAAAAGGTTCCAGCCTTTTTTTCTGTGAAAAACTACCACTAAGGTGAGGGATAGCATTTTAAAAGTGGTGGGATAAAAGTATCACTGGAATACATATAAATAATATAATATACGTGTAGTACTTACAGCAATGTTCCTGTTGTGAATAACCATCATACTTCTCACGGAGTATATCAATAAGTCTTTGTCTAACTCCACTATTATGTTGTGAATTTATTCTGAGGAAAAAAATAAACTTCTTTTAATTTGTATGCTCGTTATATTGTATCTACTAATTGTTACAAAGAAGACTTTTGTCACAATAACATACCAACTACATGTATGTGCACCATTCTCCATATACTTGAAAGAAAAACTGGTATATTGGTCACACTGATTGAATTAAAGTTCAGGCAAATAAGACAAGTTGTGATCATTCAAGAAGCTGAGCCAGTGTTTTTGCAAAGGTTAGGGAACATTGGTAAATTGTTGTAGAACCGGAGTAACAATTCTGATGTCCCCTTGTATGACTGCATTTATATACCAAGGGGAACCCTAGCAAAATGACTGGGGAACCATGGTAACATTTACCTAGGTACCGCCCTTAACAAAAGCATTGTGGGTACATGTAAGTTAAGTTATGTAACACTGAGGTGTTGTTCAAAACATGGAGGTAGGAAGCTTCCTACCTCCATGTTCAAAACAAATTATTGGAAAAGTAAAAACCCCTTGCCTTTCTTCAGGATTGAATGATAGGTCTTCTTGCTTTGTCAAGTTCTTGAGTGCCCTCTATGGGTAGAAATGTAAATAACACCTATGAGATTCCATTCATAAGAGGTTCATAGCACCACAGAGAACAAGAGAGAGCTAAAGTTGCAACCCTCATAAAACCATGTGTGATTTGAGAAGAATTTTCACATGTACCCATCACTGCATGAATGACTCTGGTAGGTGAGCTTTCCAGACAACTCAACCCTGGCCACATTCTTTTTTACCTAAGAATGGTGTTCATCAAAGTTGCCAACACAAAAACTGCATGTCATGTGCAGCACACCTACCACACAGCCGTTTTTAGAGGTATATCTATGAAATGTAGAGTTCTCTGGGCTCAAGTTTTCTGCATACTGGTTAGAAAATAGGCTCACCAAAATTAAGACTGCTGCTGTGGTGTTCTGTACAGCTCTGAGATGCCACAAGATACGGCAATGCAAATACAAGTCTAAATTGGATAAAGTACTAGTTTCACTGTGACTGAATTGACCACAGGGTTCATTTTAGCAAACAGTTAATGAATTGCACAGGGTTCATTTTAGCGAACAGTTAAAGGATTGTATATCACACAAACCATGATAAGGAAACCTCCAATTAAATCTAACAAACATAATTTTTTTCTTGTAATTCCTTCTTAAAGACACCCTCCTCAATCCCTGGTTCTTGCATTAGTTGATGTGTGCTTGTCAACAGTTTGTCTGTCTTTTATCAACTAATTAAAATTTCCTGTTAGATAAATCTGATAATCAAGTGGGGCCTTGAATATAACATAAGGTATACTGTATTTCATGTCCATTCACTTACAATCTGAACGATTGGGTATGAGAAACCAATGATTGCATTATCCGCTAATGTAACTGCTACTGACTGAAAGTGTGGTTTCTAGAATGCAACTACAGCCCCCAAAAAATGAGTTTTCCTCTGAAAAATCAGGCAGGTTATTTAGCTACGTTTATAAAACTTTTTTTAAAACATGGTAACAGCCCTTTGAAGAAATTTTGAACATGCCAAAGTGTAAAGTAAGCAGGTTTTCCAAGGAAAGGCTACATCAACATTCATGTGTTTTGACATTACTCAAATACTCTGTACTTACACTTAATTCATTTGGTGTCCTTGTTGGTTGTCTTGATGAAGTTATTTCGACACTTCTCTCATGGCGTTCGAAGAATTCATCAAACTTTTTCTCCATGTGGTCAAAAAACATGTGCTGTTCATCTTTAATTATATCAAATGACTCTCTCATCCTTGCTGCAAGAGCTGAGAAAGCTGTTAAGCCACCTGTACCATTATTATATTCTGAAAAAAATAAACACATACAAAAGTGACAAATTAAAACTAATCAATACTCAATAAACTAAGTACATGCATAAATTATCTCATTTGTGCAGAGTTGTAAACAGGTGGTGCTGCATACCTCACTGTTGCCACTGGTGTAATCCATTGTCTACTGTTTGGAAGTTTGAATGAAACTGAGGGGCATTCACACCTTTTAATAGTTTGTCATTGTCATTGGTGATGCAGGAAGTTGAACACCTGACCACAGGTGACATAAGTGTTACTGAGTTTTTCACACTGTTTTCTCTATCATTTTCTCTTCTTTCTTCATGCTCTGAATGATCGGAATAAATAAAATAAATGGTTTATACAACCTAACCTAGCCTCTGTGACTCTTTATTTATTTTACACTCCATTACAAGGACGTATATCTCTCATACACACATGCTGTAATTAATTAGTCAACACAACTAATTATGCTAATTGTAAACTTATCAGAGGTTGGTCAACATTGGAAAGATAGTGATGTTAATGAACCATTCCTTTCTTTCGCGATGTTGACCAACCCGTAAAATCCCTGATAAGTCCACCGATTAGCCAAATTAGTTGTGTTGACTAATCAATCACAACATGTGTGTATGAGATCCTTGTAATGGAGTGTAAAATAAATAAAGAGTCACAGAGGCTAGGTTAGGTTACATAAACCATTTATTTTATTTATTCCGATCATTCAGAGCATGAAGAAAGAAGAGAAAATGATAGAGAAAATAGTGTGAAAAACTCAGTAATACTTATTGGGTCGCCTGTGACCTGACAACAGGAATGAACCATGGCCCCGCACTTTGTTGAAAAAGTACATTTTCAACATCACCAATTGCCCAAAATGTAGACTTTTCATCCCATTTCACGATTTTGCACTGTACCAGGTCCATCTGCAATGTAGGGCCGAGTCCGGGACCCCCCCCCACACACACACACACACAAGTACCATGGAGGTAAAATGCGAGTACTGAAGACATAGCGCACATACCCTAGGTTGGTGACCCCTCTAGTCTCAATCATCTCAATTTTACTTCTATGCCCCAAAAGTTTGACTTGGTCGCCGGTCGTAGCTATATACTAAATTGCACTGGAACTCTGAATTAACAGGGCCGCAAACAACCGTAAACACTTACTTTCTTCACGAAATTGGCGGTTTGGCTGTAAAGACTCAAGTCTTGATCTGGTGATGCCTGTGTGCAATCGTGGCGTCGATTCCATCTGGACTGTGCTCTCAATGCTACTGCCACTGCTAGCAGCAAACGGTCTGAGTGGAGTCCTGTGTGGTGTACGTGCACACTGCTCGGTATCCATGGGACTGCTCCCAGTGACACCGGCGCTGGCGCTGGCTGATGTTCTCGAACTTGAACTTGAAGTTGACGAGGTGCTTCTTCTGGAATCAGCGCTTTCATCTAGGCACTGGTGGATAACGTCTCTCGCATTGAAGTTAACGGAACGTACCCTTCGTCTGTTCATGATTCAAAACGAACACTTTGTAATAGATTTTTTTTCGAAGTGGAGACAAGATGTTTGCTTCGCGACCGCTATAGCACTGAGGAGTTGTTCATACGATTGCAGGATACGATTGTTTATCTTTTAAAAGTCAAGGGTCACCACGAACTACGCGTGCGCAGACTAAAAATCAAAGACCCGAGCAGTACAATTTTCTAAAAGTCAAGGGTCATCACAAACTACGCATGCCCAGAGTATAAATGAAAAAACTAGGCAGTACAGATGGTACATGTAATCACTTTTGAAAATTTGCAAATGCAGTGAAGGGCACATATTTCGTCGCTCAAAAAGAAAAAAAATCAGCTTGGGTTTTTGTAGTGCTTCTAGTTTCAAAAGTCTTAAAAGCCTCTCCGGTTTTAGTTATAGTCGCCGGTATCCAGTATCCTACTTCGCCGCGCGCAAAAACAGTATGGAAGCAGAGAAATCACGAGAGCACAGAAAACGGACATACAGATCAAAATGGTGTGGTCACTGTGACAGACTGCTACAGAAGTCAGCATATTATGAACACCGACGTTTGTACTTCGACCAGAAAGAAAATATATGGCGGAAAGAAAACAACGGTGTGGTCAAATCACGAGAACCTTTTATGTCAACAAATGTTGACACCTACATGGAAGATGTACCTTCTACGAGCAATGGTACCGACGATTTCAGAGCTAGTTTTGATGTTAGCAAAGGCACAGGAGAATGGTAGGTACATGAATGAAACTATGTATACATTTTCATTTTGCCTTTCAGTTATGGCTTTTGACCACATATTACACAATGTAGATACAGACAATGATACTGGTATGCACAAAAGAGCCTGCAGATTCAAATAATTATAAAATTTAGTTTACAAATCTTCTGTGTTTATTGGTCGCATCAAGGTGGTTGTATGTCCCCCATACTACCTCCACGGTGGCATTGAATTTCATTGAAATGTTTTCAGGGTTCTCCACAACTTGGGGATTTATTAAAGGAAGGATATCCACCCCTTTGTTTTTGGAGACATATATTCATATGTTATAGCCCAGCAAAAGAATATTATTATAATAACAAAAGAATATGTAAATAATGAAGTGTTATGTAAATTTACCACCCCTGATGATTTCTGAGTTGTATGTGGAGAACGGACACCGGTTTTTGTTAGCGACTGTAAGGGAGCTTGTTCTCATGCATGTTCGGTAGTGGCATATGGGCTCAACCACAGACCCTCGAGGGTCTGTTGTTTGAAAATTACCGGTATAATTCAGAGGGAGGGATATGGAAGATGAATTAGGTGGCAATTTTTTAATGTGCGACAGGCTCCACTGGGAAATAATTTTTTTTGACAGGGTACATTCTAGCAACTTTTTCAAGCATTTCTTCTTTTGGGAAATTTCTCCACTGTCAGCAACAATCATCTTACTAGATATGTTTCATTCCGTCATCGTCATTTGTCCATTCGTTCAAAAATTTTATAATTGGCTTCTTGGAAATTACTGCTAGTCATACAGTTTTAATTTATGTTTCTTTGGGAAATCTAAATCAGGCATACTCAAATCATAAAGACATCTACTGTACAATCTTCTATGTTGGGGCAATTTTTGTCAAGTTTGTCAAAAAATTTGGTTTGCAACTGCCTGCAGATCAGTATTATTATAAACTTGACATGGTAGATATGGAGATCTTATCTAAATATGATAAATCGCTCACTCAGATGATGAAAGACAGCATTCCTGACTTTGACTCAGAACAGTAATTTGGCAACTAGCTGAATTACCGTACAATAACTTTGTCACTCTAGTTCAGTCCGCTTACCCATTCCAGACACCTGGTAAAATGGTTCAAGATTGTACTACTGATTTAGTCAGTGATCTTTTGTTTGTTTGTTTGCGTGTTTGTTTTTATTTGACCTGGTAATTTACTTGCCTTGAATGATTATGATCGCTGGAATCGATTTGGTGTCATATTCCCCAAAATCCTCCAGACCTGTCCCAAAGATATGAAATTGTACATCCCAAACAATCCACAGACACTCAATAAATAATGTTTCAAAGAGAAAACTTGGAATGAAAAAGACAGTAGTAGAATTTTTCTTTCCACAGTTTTGAATGTAATGTGTGTAAACCTTGTTATAAAACAATGACAGCTCTGGTATAGCTATTGAGATTTCTTACCATTTATCATTACCCAAGCTGTACCCACATAATTACAGGGACTGTGCATACATGTATGCTGTATGGTGTTGAGGTGCAACACTCATGGTAATCTTACATCTACAGTAAAGGTCAATTATTACTTTAGTGCTTTATTTTATGTTGTTGTTTTTTTCTTTATTTGCAGCTTTCCATCAGGTGAGGAACAACAATTTACGTGTAGAGACTCTGCATCTGAGAGTGAAATAGAAGATCTGAGTGATCAAGATAAACAGTGGAACTCACCAGAGTTTAATGCACCATCATCTACATCAAACGAGGTATGTGTATAAGAATTATGTTTTAGGCAATTGTCACCACCACTATATAGGGTCACATTCTATTGTACTTGAGTGTGTAATCCCACTATTGCTTACCCTTTCATACTGTGAGTTTTCCGACAACCTAAACTCATAACTATTTATTTTATGAATCTCCATGGACAAAGTCGGGGGGGGGGGACTTATAGGTTTGGATATCCATACGTGCATCTATCCATCCATTCACATAGATATCTTATTCAAGCCTGGGCCAATTTCTTTCAAAATTTTCATCAATTAACTTTTCCATGTCAGAGGACTGTTTGGTTTACTGTCCATAGAATCCCATGTATTGGCATAACAGATACATGTTCATGTAGAGTGTCCTTTCATCCAGATATCTCAGACATCCCTTGGTCA
>LD345432.1:235218-251509 GCA_001465055.1 Ptychodera flava
TTGATAATCTTCTCCGTTTGTTGCATTCCTAAGAACATTCTCATAGTCAGAGGTAACTCCGTTTGTTGCATTCCTAAGAATATTCTCATAGTTAGATGTACCTCTGTCTTGTTGGAGATCTGAAATATATGAATCGTAATGGTAAATTGAAATGACAAGGGGAAAATAAAAGTATTGAATCATGATTATTATAACGGCAATTTGACAAGAGTCCCGCAAAGTTGCAGTCAATGCTTCCCAATATTCCAAATTGCTTTATCAATGTGTCACTTAATCCGAAACGCTTAAGCAACTTTTGGCACAGAGGGGAAATAAGTTCATCCTGGAATACTTAACGCTATCATTATCATTCTTTTCGTTTCTTTGTTGCCTAATATAGTTTTGGTCGAAAATTGCTGTGTTTTTACTATGTTTAGACATACAGGGACTACGGTGAATATGACAAATAATCTATGATGATAGAAAAGCAAAAAACAACAAAGGATACACAATGAGAAACAATGACATAATCAAAGAATCAGTACAGTAATAAATGCATAAAACATGGTCATTTAGGTTGCGTTAAAAACAACACAGCGAGTTTGCTTTAAATTATTGTTGGCAAACAAAGATTCGTACGATTTCCATTAACATGCTAACCAAAGATTGAAATATTGGTTAATTCACCTTTTAGCTTGCTAAGAAGTCGTAAGTTTGGCATGATTATAAGAAGTGTAAGTGTATGCAATGTTTACGCAAATCATCCCGTTTCTTGTCTTCTTTTTTCGGTTTTCAGTATTTGAAAAATACTCTACTTTGGCTGGGTCAAATTGTGTGATTTGATTTTTTTGGTATATTTTCTATTAAGTACTATACAATAAAATGACAATTTCATCTGGCATTAACATTGTTTTATTTGAAAAGGAGTCATTTCGATTTTCTACGTGATTTTGATCGCTTTTTTAAATGTTGGTTTTTCAATCGCTGCCATTTCCACATACTCTAGTTTCAAATGAGATTTTAAATATTATAAAGTAGTACCATACCGAAATTGATGTTTGTGAACCCAAATTTGAAACCCTTTATCTTTCGAGTAGACTATTTCTCTCATCTTGGACAATAAATTTTGCTTTGAGAAACTGTGTTAACTTGACTAGGCAGCCAATCTAAAGTTATTGATAACATTTACGGGAAACTGTACTATGTTCATATTGAATTAAATCGAATTTAATATTAAAAATACTAAAGGGTGCTTCGTCAAATCAAGACAATTAGGATTTGTGACTGTGGTCTGCAAACCAGAAACTACATCATCGATGATAATTTGTTCGGTTTCTAAAGGATGACGTATACGCTCATAAACAACACTAGTTACTTTGAACACGACTGGAACTAATTTGGGATAATTGGATGGTGAAGTTATGCCGATTTGATCTGCAAATGTAAGCTCATCTGCTTTTATTTTTTAGTTACACACTTGTTTTTATGAGTAATACGTAATATCGCAACATTCAGCTATCGGGCACCTAACCCCTTTCAGAATGTGAAAAAATATAAAGATCCAATTATCTCAAATTAGTTCCAATCGTGTTTTTGCTATATTTATTTCTTTTGCATACCTACGTCCGTCTAACATATCGTTAGCTGTATCGTTATCATTTACATTAGCATTGAAAGGAGATTTTCCTAAAGTTATTATTCCATATGGACCGTTACAAGAGTGTGCAAGGGTCGTACCTTCGATTGATGTTGATGTTCCCACTTGTAGTTGAATTACAGCATAAGCTTCGGCGGCTTCTACATGCTGGTTGTTTGTTTCAATAGCATCGCTCTGTTGAGTCACCCTATTAGTTTTCCTTATTGAAGTATTGTGAGATATTTCTTTTCCCATGGTCTGAGTGCCATGCTCTTGCTCAGAACAACGCACATTTCTATGGAAATTTAAAAAATCAAAATTAAACAGTAATGACCAAACCAATGAAACGGCACATTTTAAATAAAACATACAAGTAAATATTTGGTATTTGATGCACCTATTGTAATTAAACGATATACAATTGTATTAGATGCCATCAAATTCTTGAATCAAGATTTTTGAGTTCTGCAACAAGGAATCATTTAATCATTATGATAATAATAATACTTTTATGATTTTCTAGGTACATATATATGGTTGGTATTACACTATTATGTCATTATGCTCTTGTAAAAAAAACACTTTACTCTTTCACTGCACAAATGTTACGGTGAGTATAGGATTACCTTTTTGAGAAATGTTGTTATATCTAAGTTTATTTCTATACAGTATAGCTACCATTTTTTCCATATCCTAGCAAACATGCAGGAAACTAGAACTATTGATATGACCTCGAACACAGCAATATGCACACTCATAAACAATTGTCCTATCGCTGTACAATAAGATTGACTCAATACATCTCTATCCGCATTTAGTATGTCAAAATAATATAAGACTAAACGCCTGTCGCTTTATAACTTACCGTTGTGCTACTTGTCTCATTCTGAGTTTAATGATGACAAACGCTGTGGCAACACAAACGCTGACAACAACAGTAACTATTACAGCCAAGTAAAGGGTGGAAATAGAATCATATCCCGTCGGACTGGCAGTGTTGTTTTGTTTATCAGTCATATTAACGCCTGAGGTGAATATAAAGTGACGAAGAAATAGACTTGGAAAATATCAATTTATCGAAAAAATTCGATGATATGAACACAAAGCTTACGTGCTAGTGCCAATAATACCAAATAATAAAAAGCATGAAATATCTAATGAAAGTCTATTTGGAAGTACAATGTGAAATAAAGAACATTGTTAACATGTGTGCATCATTAACCAGTAAATGATATTGAAATCCATTGAATGATTGTCCAATCAATGCAAGGAAATAACGCATATGTAGTTCTCTTAACAAATTAATTGATTGTGGCCTTTATTTTTGAATTCTAAGTAAAGCTTTATTTAACCATTGTTACCACTTGACACAAAAATATAAACACGTGATTAAATTAACCCTGTACCAATATTTCCATACCGTTATCTACTGTGACATCGCAGAAACGTCCACTCCATCCATCTTGACATTCGAGTTTGAACGGATTTTCCCTACATATTTTTGCGTGTAGGTATTTACACCTTTGTTCTCCGCACCTGGAAATACACAGTATCTTGATTTGCGTTGAAAAGGCTAACTGAGGCTCATGAACATGGGAAAAATCGTAATTTCAGTATACAGGATAGTATGATAATTTTATATCTCAATCTTTAAGTACAAAATATTTGAAATTTGAGTTAACTTCATTGAGAAATAATGTGATGAACTAGAATTTTTGTTCGAAACTCCTTACCGATCTACGATAATCTTTAATATAGGGTTCAGCGAGCGGCCAAAGGTGGCCGAAAGCCCATTCTTCACACACATGTGGCAAGCCTTCAATACACAACTTAACCGTTCGAATCACAATCTCCATTCCAGTGCTATTCAAGAAATAATTGGCTATCATCGTCATAATTGCTCTTAAAATATTGCTAAGCGCCTGTCACAAGCACATCACTAGCTTCCTTATTACATTTTTCCCATATCAAGATAAGACGAAGTCGATCACCTCTCGCAGAATAAGATTTTAGATTTTAATGTAATATCACTTGAAAGTGAAAGTTTCTGTCAACAGTAACTGTGTTTTGTTCAGAAGTTATTTAAGATACTCTTCTTCACCATAGGTGTTGCGCCTGGCTGGCTACGCATAAGGCAGGTCACTCGGCCCGATTACACAGCGTCCTTCCACCGGGTAATTGGGCTATATGAGCCACCGTACGCGTCGCCGACGCGGCCTTCAACGCGCGTGATGAAGAAGAGTATCTTAACCATGTTCTTATAGAACAGCATTTAACATGTTGTATAGCCACAAAGTAATGACGCCCAGACACCCAGTAATAGAGGCAGTGACTAATAAGTAAAGCTAACATATGAATGTTTACTTTCTTCGAACCACTTCAACAATGTCCGACTGGTTAGTGATTGTTTCGGGTGGAGCACATTTGGGCCCAGAAATGTGGGTTGAATGACCACATTGTCGGAACAGAGTAAGTGTGGGCTAGCAAAGTCCACTACCTCTGACATCACTTCTTGGTCTTTTGGCCAGAGGTCCATATATCTTTCTTTCATGAATTTGACTTTGTTTGTGTACCGTCTATTTACTGTCTGTTCTGTGCTGTTTTGTGTCTATGTTTACAACTATTGTCTTACAAATTCTGACCTAGTATTATTGGATTATGGATTGGTATGATTGCGATTATTCTAATTGTTGACTTTTCATGCTTGCTTCATGCTTACTCAGTTACTCTAGAGTTCATTCGCCTAATTTATCTCATTAAAAAGGGTGAATGAACTAATAACTAACTCCTCTCCTGATAAAAATTTTACCCTTCTGTATAAAGAAGTTGTAGACAAATGATATATGTTTATGAATATATTTATAATTTGTTTTCATTTTAATGTATCTTCGTGAGTTGGTAACTATGTTGCTTGCAGATCTTCATCAAACAAAAAATATATTCAAGCTTAGTGCAATGTCGCTACACGTGCATTGTGTGATTTCTAAGGCGGCGATTATGTGTGTGTCGAGGAAATTTCTTATCGTCTTGTAACGATACGTACGTTTCGATGAGACTTTTGCGACCGCCTTTTTGGCCCGCTGCTAGTGTTATTTATAAATTGCTAGCAATCATGTATCATAAATAATTTTAAGTAAACTTATAAACATAATATATTTGGATTAGAATGCACAATGCAATATCATCCACAGTAGTGAGTGGTTACGTGTGTCAAGGGTTACTATACTTGCACAATAAACGCAACAGTTACTGCGGAAAACAGTTCCGAATGTGACGTTACGTGGCATCAGTGTAAATTAAACAAAACTAAGTGGAAGTTAAATAAATGACAAAATATTTGATATTAAGAATTACGAAATTTGGACCAGAATTTGAAATCAAAGTATGCAATCTTATTCTGCGCGAGTACAGCAAAACGGCCCTAGCTATTTTGTTAAAGAGTCGAAAAATTAACAAATCTTACCTGACAACGCCATGACAAATTCCGCTGATATGACTACAAGACATGACACAGTTACATTCTGGACAGGTTTCTTTGCAACCGTTGCCATAGAAACCAGGTGCACATTGCTCAGCACAATTGTGACCTATCCACCCGGCTTTACAAGATGTACACACATTCCCTTCACACAATAGACAATTTTCAGGACAGGGAATCTCGCAAAGCTGACCAGTCCACCCTTCCTCACACTGACAAGAGCCATCTACAGGATTACATTTGCCATATTCACAATGACTGTTACATATCTCTGAACAATTGAACCCGTAGAAGCCTACATCACAATTTTTGTCGCATCTGTTACCTTGCCAACCAGACGAACACTCACAATTTCCATTTTGAACTGAACAAGTGTGTCCATTGTAACAGTGCAAACATTTGTCCTCACAATATGAAAGACTTTTTGATTTATTGCAATCGATGCATTTGGAACCAGTCCAACCCAAAGGACACTTGCAATTGTTGGGACGATCAATACCACAATGAGCTCCATTGAAACAAGAACACCGATTATCACAGTTTGCACCATAAAAAGGAGGCTTACAAGAACAGACACCATTAAGTGGGTTACATTGTTCAGTGTTTGAACAGTTACAAGACAAGCATGCATCACCATAGAAACCGTCCAGACAGATGCACTTTCCTGTCTCTTTATCACACGTGCTTTTTTTAGGACACTGACATTGACTGCCACAGAACTTTCCGAAAAAGCCATTTGCACAAATACACGATCCGTCAGGCATACATGTAGCCCCATTTCGACAATTACATGGATAATGACAGCTTGTTCCGAAATATTGTGGCGAACAATGACAGGAACCATCAACTCTGTTGCACGTCCCGCCATTTTCACAGCTGCAGTTCTTGTTGCAGAAATAGCCAAACGATCCCTCCGGACATTCTGTAACAAAGTAAATTAACGGATTAAATGACGACCAGCTACCGCTGCGCGAGACATAATGACATAACGGGTTGCATGATAGCAATAGCAAGGGATGCACAGAGGAGACGCTCATACACAGGCACATTCCAAAAACCGGTAAAACTTTGTTGTTTACAGTATATGCATGTAATATATTATTTTTTTCTTATCATTACCAATACTTTCAAAACACTTTTATCAAAAAATTTTGGCAGTTTATTTTGCAGTAGCTGCTTGAAATAGATAGTTTACAGCAATTAGCTTCACTTAGCGTTTAACAGTAAAATTGATTTGGTATAGCCATATTAGAGGATGGGATAGTAAAATTCCATCGTGATCGAAACACATAACTTACCGATGCAATTTTCCGTCGGGTGTAAGGTATTAATGTACCCATTACAACATCGAAACACACTGAAATAAATTATTATGTCTTATAGTTCCATTTCAGAATTAAGGCATATTGTCGGTCGCAATTATTTAAGGCTTTGTCGATTACTTCTACCAATTCCAGTGAGTAAATTATGATTAATCATACTAAAACGTTTAGTAAACACAATAATTATTACTCTCGATTAAGCGTATAGATGTCACAATTATATGGTTAGCAAGTGTGTCCAGATCCACAAATGGCATTGTATTCCAGACAGCTTTGACAAGCACTTTTCAGGAGTTTTGAGACTTGTCAACATTTCGCTGGTAGAACACTTGATGTCACAAGGTAAGATTTGTTCATTAGTATCTTACCCGGCTCCGGTAGGTTCTTCGAACCACAAACACGCATTTGGATCGTCAGGTCTAGCCTGTCCAGGGAACATTGCATCATCACTGCACAAAATCAGTCTAGCTGCTGCAGCAATCGATAGTAACTTCAGATGGCATGTGGCAACCTTAGTTGTCATGATGAAAATTATGTATTGTTGTTGATGACCTTTGAATATAAATTATAACAAATATTTGTGTTAAATGAAACACAGATTGTGTCCAATTGTTGTACAACATTTCAATATTATTGGTCAATCATTTTACAGTATATTTAGGTAAACATTCGCAGATTATACATAAATCAATTGACTTTGATTCCAGGAAATGTGTAAAATGTAGCCCTTTAATAAGTAACTCTCAACTTATTCTGATAACTAAACAGGTTCATCTTAACAAAGTCCTTAATGTAGTGTCATCAATAAGAAATTGCTGTAACGCTGAGCTAAGTGCAAAACAAACGTATGTAAACTTAGTTGTAGTTACGTAATATTTACCTATCCAATCGGCGTGCTCTGCAACACTGATTGATAATGGATCCTGATAAACTATCAACGTGACTTGATATATGTATGACCGGCACATGTCAATGGTGCATACTCCTAGATAAGTATGTTATGATTGCGACTCTTTATCGTGTGGAAGATCGTTGAAGAAAATGACTTTCCCGTTGGCTTTTTTGCTCGATAAACCAAACTTAAGCAAACGATTGTTTTTTAAATCTGCTATCGAACAATGATATGACTTTTGAAAGCGAACGTGTGAGAGTAGTTGTCGGCGGTCAAGCTAGGCAAGAGACAACCGATGGTGATTTTAAAATCTTTGTCAATCGAATGAATTATACAAGCTAGAGCGCCACTCAGTGATGTGTGTACCAACGCCACATGCCTGCCGATTATGTAATAGAATAAACCATTGTCAAGTTGACTTATCTACTCACTGTGAACCGAAGAAGAAGAGATCAATGGAGGGACAAGGACGATCGTAGCTTTGAGTTAGAAGTCAGATGAAGAAGCCTCCAGGAATTTTGAAATGGATAAATCATTCCATGCAAGTCAGCAGATATGATGGTCCTAAAAAGGGCCGTTTAAAATGTTGTCCCGGGAACGACCGTTTTGTTACGAATAATGTTAAATGTTTTGTTCTTGCAGGGATACACAAAGGAATAGGTTATTGTGACGGTCCAATCAGGAAACGACACTGAGGATAAAATGTTTTCATTATATGGACAAAGACAGATATAAATATTCTGTTAGTTTTAACGTTTCACTGATGAAAAGGTTACGATCGATGAACACCATCCGTTGGGCGGGCAGCAAATCGTTATATTGCCCTTGCTGGCGTGTGTTCAAATCACCGTACACATAACACAGACGACTTGTCAAAACGACACTGACTAACTAATAATGTCACTTTCACAATTTTCAACTCTGTCGGGTGAATCACAGCCGAGACCAAGAGTTGGGGTGACTTACCAAACTGTCGGAACGGAGCGAGCGTAAGTGTACTCAAAATAAATCATTAACATGCAATTAAAGAACTCATAATCTGTAATCCAAAACTCATAATCTGTAATCTGTAATCTGTAATGAGCTTTTTATTCATCATAGATCTATTACGATATTACTTACTATGACGTAATACATTGAAAATCTTAACTTTATATCACATTCTTCTAAAACATAAGTAGGTCAAACTTATATAGTAAGTTGGTATTATTCATACAAAGCACAACACTAAGAAACTAATGAAAACCATATATTGTAAAAATCACATCAACTTTTGCACGCCTATTCTTCTATATTACATATAAGCCAAACTCGTTATGTATATACATTTGTCAAAATCTTGCAGGGCTTAAGCTTAAGAAACTAATAAGGTTTACATCTATTCATGAACATGAAAGATACATTTGCATCGTAGTGCTTTCTTAGTGCCTGCTACATGAGGACCGGATGGTGGACTTAATAGAACTGACCGCTCTGGTTTTGAGCACAACTCTGAGAAATATTAGTCGTATAAGTAGGTAGGTAGGAATCACGTTTGAATGTCTTGGAACATGAGTAGCTCATTTGCATGTTCAATGCCTTTGCGAATAAGGCATAAATCAAAACTGAATGCATCGAATTGACCGGATTTATCCTTCAAATAGCTCACCCAAGGTTATATGTTGGTGAAAGTTTTAAGGGTGTAATATTTGAATAATAGATCGTTGACATATTTAATTAGTGTTTCTTCACGCCCATGAAACATTTAAACTTCAAAATTACTGAGATAGCTTATTCAATACGTGGTATATGACCAAAATTGTCCTTTATAGGAATGTTGGCCGCCATAGTGAGTTTATGTAAATTACCGAAATGCCTATTTAAATCATTGAACCACTAGAATTGTTTGTCCATGCCAACGATATATACTTTTCACTTTAAAATCACTGAAACAGCTGGATTAAAATGCCTACGCAAATCAATTCATCTCCAAAACCGTTTGTCCATGCCAAAGAAATATATTTTAACTTTAAAATCACCGAAATAGCTAGATCAATATGTGGTATATAACCGAAAATGTTTTTTGAGAAATGTTTGCTGCCATATTGGGATAATGCAAATTAACAAAGGGCCTTTATAAAACTTTATATCTCCTAAATGATTCCTTGGTAGCTTGTTAAACATAATATATGGCCACTTACATTATTTTGTCGGTCGACTGGCAGCCACGTTTGATTTATTGAAATTAGACATATTTCCCCGAGGTAGAATTGAGAAAGCGTTTAATATGTTGTTCTGGGCACTTCTCCAAAATGGATTCTGAAGAAAAACATCTGTTGCAATTTGTATTTGGTCTAAACTTAATTGACTGGACTGGTTTCCCTTGGAATTTAAATCAATTTCAACCTTTTGTATATATCAGTCTACTTAATGTACATTGTGACGTTCCAGAGTTCCTTGGGGAGAAACAGATCCGTACTAATGAGTTCTTTATGTTTACTGAGCAGTTTCCCAATTGTCCCCTGTTCAAAACAACTTATATATGGGACGATCTTTTTTATAGACAACCACATAACTTTAACAGGTCGGATGTAATAAATATTCTCCGGTTTTAGAACATAATTGATGTACCAGGAGTTCTGCATTAGGGGAGATATTTCAAATTTTCTCCGACGATTAAAGCCTTGTGTAAATCAAAAGTAGCATATTGACTCATGTATGCAACAATCTACTTTAACTTTTTACTCTGAACTTTCAAACATATGCCACGCAATAAAAGAATATGATGATCACGTAAGACTTTGTTATTACACAACTAAAAATTATCGGTTATTCTGATAGACTCACACTCAGTCGGTTCACTAAGAAAAAGATAACAGGGTTAAAGGAGCCTATTGTTCGCCCTCATAATTTATTTGGCTTCGTTGCAGCGCTTAGCAATATACCTTTTTGGAAAACATTTCAGTATGACTGAATCGTTCTGAGCGGAGGCGTTTTTCATGCCATTTCGTTTCATACTGTGGCTGCATTCTATGCAAAGGATTGACACAGGTCACCCCATCGACTTCCATTTCAAAGGCACCTTTGTTAAAATTATAAGTATTTTCAAAGAATGTTGCATATATATGTAGATGTATAGGAAATTGTACGGGTTCGAGTGGGTTTATAATTGTAAACCTCACGGCTTTAGCTGGCATGTTGTAAACCGCACGAGGCCGAAGGTTTAGAATTATAAACACACGAGAACCTGTACAATTACCTACTTATACCACGAAAACAGAGGAACTTTGAAAAATATCATGACCTAGTTGTACGGTGCTATCAGAATGATCAATTTGCATTGCGCCTTAAAACACCTGGTGTCATTAGGGATTGAAATTCTGACACAATAGCATAGTATAATACAGCTTTCTCATTGTTAACAAAGTGACTGCACTGATCCTGGTGCACATTAATTTGCCACATGGTATGATGCATGTGCATGTCACTGTGTATCGGCCACGCTACCAGTATGGACGCCTACTTGTATATCTCCGACACAATGTAATCGAGCGAAGTGAAACGGTTTTGCTCTCAGTTTGACAACGCGATACCACTTGATGACAGAGAGGGGGAATTAACCTAACGGCAAACAGGAACGTGAAAGATTTCCTGCTCCCGTGAACATTGCACAATTGACTGAAATACAAGAATCTCGCTCACTTCAAAATACACGCAAGTCTACCAGATCAGGCGTGTCACCGTCGGATGCATGGTGACGTACCCGGAGCGAGAAACTTAAAACAACTGAAGTTGAAAGCAGCGAAATATTCATTTGTGGATGTATGAAATATCTGGATATCATACAGGCCATTCGGGCAGGTTAGTTTCAATTATGTTCTTACATTTTCCCGGCGTGACAGTTATCGGTATTGTTTCTTCCATCGTATTTTCGAAAGGCCAGTTTAATGTGACATGATAATATTTGAAACGTTCGATGCAGTGGGTCTACCCCGACCGCTGGGTGTTGTCTTTGAACGGAGTTTTAAGTGTGGGATTTCATTACTTTTTTCCGCTCAAATGTCGTTATTTTTCGTCAGCAATATTTTTTAATTATTGATTATTTTCATTAAATTCAGGTTGCTGCAGCAACTTCTTTGTATGAATAAGGGCCTCGATGAACAACTATTTAAAGAATGCACTGGCTATCGTCCTGACGAAGGATCTCGCACGTACAAGCGTATCAGCAAAAAATTGATGTAATAGTTGAAGAGTACCATTCTCCATGCTGCTCGTCAGATACCTTTACGTTTAATAACCTGGTACACAAGTCCATCAGGCCATATTTTTATTCGTGTACAATCTGCCAGATGTTTGATTTTCGTTCGCATGTAGATAAGTATAAGACTTTACGCGTGCATTGATACGGAAAGTGGTAAACATTACGTTTGTATTTATATGATAATGAAGTATATTCATTAAACTGTAAGATTTACAAATTTAAATATCAATGAACGGTAATGATTTACTTATTTGCATGAGAACAATTGGTGTTACGATAATAAACGTACAGTGAGAACAATGTGTCACATGCCCATGAGTGAATTATATATATATATATATATATATATATATATATATATATATATATATATATATATATATATATATATATATATATATATATATATATATATATGCCAGCAAGGGCGAGATCACGACTTGTTTCCCGCCCAAAGGATTGTGCTCAGGACGGATAATTGATGATGCGCGAGCCAAAAGCGAGGGTATCATCAATATTACCGTCATGAGCACCAGCCCGAGGGCAGGCAAGAAATCGTGATCTTGCCTGCCAGCTTGTGTTATTCATTTTATTACACCGAACAAACACTTTTGTTTTTGAAACTTTTGCTTAGAATGCAGTCGAGTGTCGATCGAGACTCGCCAAAGTGAAACGTTCTATTTGTTGCTCGATCGCGATGCTACATAAAGTTGAAAGACAACTTAAATAAACGTCTAAAATCGCGGACAGTGTTGTTAAGGCTTTTCTCGTTTAATGTACTTAATGTCGTCTACTTCACGCCGAGCTAATTTCTTGCACCTTTTCAAAAGCCGTTGCTTTACAGAAAATACCATGCAGATGTACGTGATGACGTTAGAAAAGACAAGACAAGAAAGGACGCGCGGTGTTCAAGAACGTGGTAGTGGGCTATATCAGTGCACGCTACAGGGCTATATCACCTTAGCCATTTTCCATCACGTTTTGTTCTATATCACGTGAGTGAGGCTCACCGATCACAGCACCAGGGGAATACGTTAGGTGTAATAAATTTATAGAACGAGTGGCGAGGGTAATAGGCCAAACCCGGAATTCGAATCGACCACGGTACAAACAAAGCCATGTGCGCAAACGCGCATTGACGTACGTGTATTTCCATACGCGCTAGTACACATGTGGGTTTGTTTGTACCGGTATCACGTGATTATTTGGGCGTACTGAGTTTGTAGAACGCATTACCGTTATTCTACTGTATGCCGAGTTTTCCTGAGAATAGGAACTCCTTTGTTACTGACCAATATTGATGATTATGTGAATAAATAGTGGTCAGGAATTTTTCTGTGCAAAAATGGCGAATTGGGGAGGCACATACACTTTTTATGAGAGTAACCTACCACGGGGCACAGTACTCGGTCCCGTTGCTGTAACTGAGTCTTTATCTTTTTAAGGCAGAAAAGTACTCTCGTACATTGAACGTGTAGGCTATCGGGAATAATTATACAAACACGAACCTCGATATTTTCAACAAACTAATACACAACGACTTAAAATTTTCCAAGTAAATGACTTATATCTGAATGTAATCATAAAAACTAACTTTTATGAAATGTACATGTCAGATACAACTTTTGATCGTAAGAATTGAAACATTGTCCCTTACCTCAGCAGAATGGGACTGGAGGGTAGCTTCTATAAGTTATCAGCGATGCAGTGATCACATTAGTCACAACTATGGTACATGCCAGTGTTGTGGTCAGGCATTTTAACAAAGGACATTGCAGTAAATACTTTGATACAATGGGAACTATGAAAATGATCTCTCATTGTTCTGCCTTATCTGCTAACAAACACATGGTAATGTACGTTGGAAGCAGGGCAGCGAAACTGTTATTCACACTAATGAAAAACTTCGAAATGCGACTTTTTCTACCTACAATATCCTAAAAGTGTTCGAGCGTCATCGTTATTACTAAATTTATGTTTTTAGGATATTCTTATTGTAAGTCACTAAAAGATTACCATTGTACAATTTATAACAATAAGCTTTAAATAGCTTAAACATGGCAGCCATAGGGCGTGCATAAGAAGATAGAGAAAGGCCTCTTTAAGCGCCTGGCATCAATACTATCACATATATTATCACGTGAGGTATTTGTCAACATATGACGAACGTAGTTCTTCTTTTTAACAATAAGTAGCAATTGTAACTCCGCTAAAATGAATTCAATGAATACGCATCGTTCAGAACCTACTCACTTACACTGTATTCGCTGCATATTAAAACTGTTATGGGTGTGGCAGAAAATATTACATTAATCAACCAATATTTTGGTTATTCAAACTAACATGAGAGAGAGAGAGAGAGAGAGAGAGAGAGAGAGAGAGAGAGAGAGAGAGAGAGAGAGAATCTAAACCAGCATAATCATAGCAGGCTCAAGTCCTGCTTAATCCGTAAATGGAGGGGAAACAGTTTTGCCGGATTATAACCACAGGTAAACTGATTTCACATTGGTAAATACACTTAATCTCCTGCAGAGATTTTTTTTAAAAGATACCCTAATAACGATACGATATCACACTTGACGCTGCCTATGCTCTTCACACTTTGAAAATGATTATGTTTAATGGATGCAGGACACGCGTCATACAGTGCGCACAAATACGAAGCGTGCTGACATACAGAAGACATGACACAGAACGATCTGTCTATTTGTCTAACAACGACTGATAATTAGTGGGTAAAATCATCAACAACTACAACATATCTATCAGTCAGTTTTCAATTAATAACACATCGCCTAGTTCGTGTTCTGTGTATGGCGAACCAATACAAGGTATATGGGAGGTTGCAGCATGACGAAGCCTATTTGGACAAACCCATTTATTCAATCCAATAGGCAATCTTCATTTAAGACCGTTAAGTAATTTCGATATTTCACTCCACTTAGTGGCCATATAATCAAGTTAAACGTGACTTGTCTTTCCTTTATAATTAACTTCAATCGTGTTTTGACGCTTAATGAAAAAAAGATGCAGAAGTGGCCCATGGAACCCCCAAAAAAGTGATGACGTCAAAACCAGTGTACACATAACATATAACGTTAAAATATAATAATTTAGGCTTTTTCCAAATTTTTTGACTGACTAGTTTAGGGTCCGGTAGAAGAACAGTGGGAGCCAGAACTTTGTTTAGCTGATCAATATTGATCTAAAAACAGAAAATCTGACAGTTAATTTGATAAAAGCTTGCATCAGAAAGGGAAACAATTATATTTGTTGTAATTGTCTCAGCAATGAAATATAAACGTTACATGTATGCTTTTACAACACTTCATCACTGATATAATGTAATGTACAGAATAGTGTTAAAATTGTACAACTGAAGGAAATAAACAAAAGAGGATTGTTATTTGCCTTATCACACTGTCAACTTCTTGATATGCGTGCATTTTTATCTCATTTACTTTGTTCTTTTACAAAATGTAAGGATAGAATATAAAACGACCAATCGTTATACATATCGAATGCGTAACATTGTTCGATCAACCATGGTTTAACTTAAAATCCGAAGAATAGCAGTTGTAACGTAGGCACATTTTCATTCTTCTGAATGCAGTAAAGAATATTATAACCCTTTCTATTAAAATTAAATGATATTTTATCTTTAATATCCTCTCGATATACAACATTTCTGAATAACAATAAAACTTTCTGCACGACATCTCTATCGACCAACATTATTTTAAATAGCAAAATGGCAACAAGAATTACGACTTTCTAAATTCGTGCAATAATAACGGCAAACGGAAATTAGAAATTGGCTGCGCATGATTTCTACCTAAGAAGACCTCATTTTACATTGAGTCAGCTGACTAGGGGATTGAGTTTAAGTACACAGTCGGGGTCAAATTTCACCGCAGACAGCATCGAGGAATCGTTTTTTATATTTATGAATATGGAAAACAATGCAATAATAACAATGCAACAACATGTAAATACAACCATACAACAATATAGTTTTGAATGATGGAATATGGATAGAAGCAGAAGCAATTTACAACATCTATGTTAATACAACTGCTTAAAATTTCCGTATGAAAGTAAGAGCAGCGGGTGTCTCTATCAATACAGCTGTGACGTCTTAGGAATTTTCTGTGAAGAGATAGTTTCAAAAGATCAAGAGCATTAAAATGTGTGTCTGATCATGATATTTTTGCCTCCGACCCGTCATCTTGACCAACGAGTTAAAGACTCTCAACTTCAACAAGGGAAAGGAGGGAACTTGACATTCAAAGTGAATCAATCAATGATTACTCAAAGGCAAACTGTCATAAGCAGAAAATTCTATACTATGTGCCAGTCTTCTTCACTTAAAATGTTCGTTCTATTCATAGAGAGAACATAAACTGCTATAGCTGTATAAATACGGACTAGTGCTGTAGGTTTACATGTATAAACATTCATTACAGATCAATACAGATATTTCAGCTGCACTAATAAAAGGTCATTGATTCACGTAAAGTGTATGCTATTGTAAGACACTAAGAACTAACGTTTTTCGTATATTATTATGCTAAAAGCTGGTATTTTTATGGTTCGCTGATTGTTTACTATTGCAACCATAACTTTAATTGGTAGAATCCTGTTTGAATTGTACGTGGACTTTCATGTTCTCTTCTGTAGTGCCACATACGTTTCGTTCCATATTGTTAGATTATTGCCAAAGTTCCGCACAAGTCACTTTAAA
>LD345432.1:251516-261615 GCA_001465055.1 Ptychodera flava
AAATTAAAAACCCCACCAAAATCATGTGGTAGAAATCGCAACCCCCTTCTTTCCGCGCCCCTGATAATAAAGCCAATTAAAGTATAAATCATGTAAATCATATTTCTACGTTTAATTTGCCTTCACATTTGCACGAGAGGAGTAAACTTGCAGTATTTAACAGCATCGAGCACACCTGAGAATACCAAAATCTTACTAAATACAGAATTTTACCAAATGTATTCTCTTCGACGAAAGATGAAACACTTAAGAAATCAAAGAAAAACAAGATATCAAATCATGCAATACAAAACACTATAAAGTTGAGATATTGTAAATTAAAATATAAGCAAAAATTCATATTCGATAGAACTACAATTATATAGAAAAGTTCTTACACTTGAAACACAAGGACTTTTAACTACTAGTATCACAAAAATGAGTCAATCGCATTAGCCTTATATATAATGAAATAACACTAACTATGAGGAAAATAGGACCATACAAAGAATTAAAAACTACAAGTGATTAACATTTTTATCTTCTTATAAAACATCATCATAGCAAGTAATTTCTTTAGAAAATCAACATTTTTTTTTCAATTCAAGTGATTTACAATACCAAATATACATTTAATCATGTTATAACTGTGGCGTTTAGATTTAATATAACCTTAAAAGCGGTCACGAATTTTGAAAATACATTTGGTATGTCCAATTATAACTTATTTAAGTCTATATTTGTATTATGCCATAAAAAACTAAGTTTAATCACATTAAAGGTATATGATAGAAAAAATGACAGTCGTATAATGTAGATGTATTACATAGACAAAGTTTTGGAATTATTTAGTCATGTCAGAATATGAATCACAAAATGATCTATGATGTCACCTTAAACTTAGAACAGTTATACCTTAAATACCATTTTGACATCTCTTTCTCATTTTACAAAGAGTAACTAACTAATATAAATCATATTAACAGTACATCTGAGACCAGCATCCAGATGTCAATTTCAAAATTATGAGATACTTTGATATAGGCAATATTTATAAAGGAAAAAAATATTTGAGAGTATTTTTATCCCCAAATGTTAATGATTTGTTACGTAAAACTGGATTTTCTATTCTGTAAACATACATTTGAACACTTAACTACTATCTATTCTAACAAAGAGCTTTACGACTATTAATCAAATGAAATAATCAAAATCTCAATTGATTCTGGCATCAAAAACAGCCTGAAACATGCTATTTAAATGTTTCAGAATCTTAAAACTACTATTAATCAAATGACGCTATACAGTACTGGTTAATTATTTGACAAAATAATTTTTAGCTATGACGTCAGATGACAAAAAAAGATAAAGTTAAAAATGGATAGTATTACAGCTTTGAAATTATTTTTACTATTAACATGTTCAGACTTTGAATGCTCATTGTAAGTAGCTTTTAATGAAAAAAAAAACATTATGTAAGATAAAATAGCACCAATTGGTCTAAACCAGGGAAATGAAAGTAAAAAAACGTACCATTCAAGTTATTTCTGTATTCCGATTAGTTACGTCACAACCGAAACTTGTTTCATAAAAAGCAACAAAAATTTACGAAATGTTTTAATTCCGGCCAAGATATTTCTTTTGTAAAAGTGGATTCTGTAATATGAAATATACTAACACCATACAATGATCATGAAGTTGCAGAAACAAAAGTTAAGCAATAAGAAAACATGATAAATAAATAATTTGCAAAGAAATTGAAGGGAAAATAAATTTTACATGAAAAAAAAAACTGCAGTTATTGGTCTGTTATGATTCCGGCTGGTCTGTTATGATTCCAAAGTTCTTAGCCACAGTTGCGGAGGGACTCGGAATTTGTGATATCAGAGAAAACACGGGGAAAACATTGGTATTGACACCCGATGCCTGTCGTAGATTTCGCATCATAAAATGCCATAGTTTCCGAATCGGCTATATTTCCTTCATTAATTCTATCAAAATTCAAACTAAGAATAAATCGACTGTAAAAAATAATGATATACTTGTTTACCATCGCGATGGCAAAACCCCGGCCAAAGATTGATTTAGTTGGCAATTCGATAGATTGTTTGTCAATGATTTTGTTTATCAAAAACAATTGGAAACCAAACGTACGAATGAGCAAAATTAATTTTATCGTACACTCCATATTATTTAAAGGGCTTTAAGTTCGTCGCCAGTGACATACTCTTTGGCATCTATTAAAAATGAACGCATTCTCTCCTTGAGAAATGTATCGTTTAATTCACACCTTTAAGATTTTTATATATGTGTGTTACGTTATCCGATGATAAAATTGTAAGGGCCAACAGAAACATGTCGTATACGTCATATGCCTTGCCGCATACAAAACAGTGCATCAGCCAGAGGTTCTAATCAAGAGAGTTTATCTTCTGTAAGGAACTGTAACACCACGAATTTGCTTTCATTTATTTATGATGATAAGAAACTTGAGGCATATCTAGTCTTCATGTTACTATGGATATATCTTCAGAAAGGTTGATGGTTCAAATGGTGTAATGGATCAGAAGTGAATGAAATAATTATCTTAAAGCTTGGCAAGGTTAACTATATTTAACGCTGCCCGTCTTTTCTGGTACATTCCAATGTGGGCCACTTTTGATGTGGGTTTTCATCATTCCACGTATCATTCTTTACCCAAAGAGTTTCAATTCAAACTTCAAACACAATCAAATTAGTTTACTTATGTGAACATTTCTACCGAGTGTGGAAAAACAAGAACATGCATAACGCGGGGAAAATCCATTTACGGATGCGTTAATTGAGAGAAGTAAAATAATAATAATTGACGTTAAGGGTTTACGCCTAAAAATCTATTTAAGAAATGGAAAGTCACAAGTTTCTAAAGCTTTTGTGTGACCCGTTACTTCAAGTTAACATAAGGAAGTGCATAACTTATTTGGCTTCCGAGGGGAGATGTAAAAGCTCATACGCACCGCCACTAGCATTGCTATGTTTGTAATCTCTTGCGTACTTAAGCCCGTCCAACATGTCGTATTCTCTATCGTTACCATTTACGTTAGCATTCAAAGTGGATCTCTCCTCTCGTACTTGAATTGTAGCACCAAATTCAGCGGCTCTTGTACCTTGGTAGTTTGTTTCAACAGCATCGCTGTGTTGAGCCACCTTTTTATTCTTTCTTGCCGAAGTATGATTGCACATTTATATTCCTTGGGTCGGAGTGCCATCCTCTTGCACAGAAAAGCAAGTATTTCTACGGACATTTATAACATCGAAATAAAACAATCACGACCTAACCAATTAAACAGAATATTTCAAACGAAAAATGTAAAGTAAATTTCTGATACTATGATTCACCAATTATAATGGAGAGACACATTAGTATTTGATGCCATCAAATTTTCGAATTAATTGTTTATGTTCTATAAAGAACAATTTTTTCGATCTGCATAGCAAAAATACTAGGCCTGTGATCTCGTTGATAAATATCCTGTATTTCCTCATTATTGCCTTTATCCATTTCGGGAAACCTCGTTCATCTTTTAACTTACATATATTATGATCAGAATAGCGGTTCTTTATTTGTGACAAATGTTGTAATATCGAAACATATATTTAACAACATAGCTACTTTTTCTTTGTGTGCTAGTAAACAGGCAGAAAATAAGGATTTTGATGTATACTTTGACATAGCATTCATATTACTGTTAATTAAGTTTTACTCAATACATATCTGTTTATTTTTTTAACGTCAATGGAATAAGAGAGTTAATGCGTAGCACATTGTAACTTACCGCAATACAGTTTTCCTCTTTCGGACAATCATAATGACAATGACCATAACAAAACAACAGATGACAACAACAGTAACTAATACAACCCACACCAGTGAGGAAAGAGATCCATCTTTCATGGGGCTTGCGGTCTTGTTGTGTCGATCAATCAAACCATCGCCTGATGTTGAAGAAAGAGATACCTCATTGACAAATAAAACCCGGAAAATATCAATTTATACTTTGCACGTGATGATATGAACAGTTCTGCTGCGTGTTAATGCCTGTTAATAATAAAACATGATCTGAAATGTCTCGTGACAGTGTATATGTGGGAATTTGGTGTAGCAGAATCTAAACATTCTTATCTGACAGTGCGAACATTTCATCGCGTTTCCATTATTAACCCTAAGAAAAGTAATAGAATCCGTTGGAATATTGACCAATGACTGAAACGGAATCACACATCGTAGCAACTATTTGTGGAATCTAAGTAGGCTTTGATCGAATACACGTGACTAAATAAACCCTGTACCAATATTTCCCTACCTTTATCTATTTTGACATCACAGAGACCTCCACTCCATCCATCTTGACATTCGAGTTTGAAAGGACTTTCCATACATATTTTTGCGTTTAAGTATTTGCACGTCTGTTCGTCACACCTGAAAATACACAGTATCGTGATTTGCGTTGCAAAGGCAACCTGAGGCTCGTGAACACGATTTGTTAATTGAGAAAACCCGTTATTTTTCTATGGGATAGAAAGATAAATTTTAAAACCTGAATCATTCAGTACAAAATATTTTATGTTCACTGAGAAATAATGCAGTAAAAATTGAAATCGGTCTTCACCATCCTAAGATGAATATGTACAACGGATGCAGCGGGCGGCCGACAGCGACTTCCGAGCCCTCATAGCAAGCTTGGATTCACAATCTCACAACCAGTGCCATCTCAGCAATGATTGGCAGTCATCACCGTAATTGCTGACAAAATAGTGCTTAACGCCTGTCACTTGTGTCAAGGATTGCCGTACTTGCGCAATACTGTATACTAAGCAGTTATTAGGGACAGGCCGGTCAGAGTGCAGTATTAGTGAGGACCAAAGTAGATTAACAAAGTCACTGATCAAGGGCAACTTAAATAACGGTCCCGAGGGACTGTGCTTAAATAAAAGAAAAAAATGTGCATTTTGAATTTTGAATCTTATTCTGCGCAAACGCCGGGACCGAACCGTATTCTGATATATCAAAGTTAATGACAGCTATTTTAAAAGGTTCAATAAATTAGTAAATCCTACCTGACAACGTCATGACAGTTTCCGCTGATATGACTGCAAGAAATGACACAGTTACATTCTGGATAGGTTTCTTTGCAACCGTTGCCATAGAAACCAGTTGCACATTGATCAGCACAATTGTAACCTATCCAGCCGGCTTTACAAGATGTACACACATTCCCTTCACACAATAGACAATTTTCAGGACAGGGTATCTCGCAAAGCTGACCAGTCCATCCACTCTCACACTGACAAGAGCCATCTACAGGATTACATTTGCCATATTCACAATGACTGTTACATATCTCTGAACAATTGAACCCGTAGAAGCCCACATCACATTTTTTATCGCATATGTTACCTTGCCAACCAGGCGAACACTCACAATTACCATTTTGAACCGAACACGTGTGTCCATTGTAACAGTGCAAACATTTGTCCTCACAATATGATAGACCTTTTGATTTATTGCAATCGGTGCATTTGGAACCAATCCAACCCAAAGAACACTTGCAATTGTTGGGACGATCAATACCACACTGAGCTCCATTGAAACAAGAAGACTGTTTATCACAGTTTGCACCATAATAAGGAGGCTTACAAGAACAGACACCATTAAGTGGGTCACATTGTTCAGTGTTTGAACAGTTACAAGACAAGCATGCATCACCATAGAAACCGTCCAGACAGATGCACTTTCCTGTCTCTTTATCACACGTGCTTTTTTTAGGACACTGACATTGACTGCCACATAACTTTCCGAAAAAGCCATTTGCACAAGTACACGATCCGTCAGGCATACATGTAGCCCCATTTCGACAATTACATGGATAATGACAGCTTCTTCCGAAATATTGTGGCGAACAATGACAGGAACCATCAACTCTGTTGCACGTCCCGCCATTTTCACAGCTGCAGTTCTTGTTGCAGAAATAGCCAAACGATCCCTCCGGACATTCTGTAACAAAGTAAATTAACAGATAAAATGACGATAAGCTACTGTTGCTCGAGACATAATGACATAATGGGTTGCATGATAGCAATAGCAAGGGATGCACAGAGGAGACGCTCATGCACAGGCGCATTCAGAAAACCGGTAAAACTTTGTTGTTATAGAATATGCATGTAATATATTTTTTTTTCTTATCATTACCAATACTTTCAAAACGCTTTTATCAGAAAATTTTAGAAGATTATTTTGCAGTAGCCGCTTGAAATGTAAAGTTTACAGCACTTAGCTTCACTTAGCGTTTAAGAGTATGTTATTGATTTGGTATAGCCGTATTAGAGGATGGGATAGTGAAATTCCATCATGATCGAAACACATTACTTACCGATGCAATTTTACGTCGGGTGTAAGGTATTAATGTACCCATTACAACATCGAAACACACTGAAATAAATTATTATGTCTTAAAGTTCCATTTCAGAATTAAGGCATATTGTCGGTCGCCATTATTTAAGGCTTTGTCAATTACTTCTACCAATTCCAGTGAGTAAATTATGATTAATCATACTAAAAAAACGTCCAGTAAACACAATAGTTATTACTCTCAATTAAGCGTATCGATTACATATCACAATTATATTGTTAGCAGTGTGTAAAGATCCACAAATGGGTTTGTATTCCAGACAGCTTTGACTAGCACTTTTAAGGAGTTTCGAGACTTGTTAACATTTCGCATGAAGACCACTTATGTCACTTCAAGGCAAAATTTGTTAATTAGTGTCTTACCTGGATCCGGTAGGTCCTTCGAACCAAAAGCACGCATTTGGATCGTTAGGTCTGGCCTGTCCAGGGAAAATTGCATCATCACTGCACAAAATCAACCTAACTGCTGCAGCAATCAATAGTAACTTCAGATGACAAACCTTAGTTGTCATGATGAAAATTATGTATTGTTGTTGATGACCTTTGAATAGAAATTATCACCAATATTTGTGTTAAATGAAACACAGATTGTGTCCAATTGTTGTACAACATTTCAATATTATTGGCTAATCATTTTACAATATATTTGGGTAAACATTCGATTGACTTTGATTCCAACAAATGTGTAAAACGTAGCCCTTTAATAAGTAACTCTCAATTTATTCCGATAACTAAACATGTTCATCTTAACAAATTCCTTAATGAAGAGTCATCGATAACAAAATTACTGTAACAGTGAGCTAAGTGCAAAACAAATGTATGTAATCTCAGCTGTAGTTAGGTAATATTTACCTATCCAATCGGCATGTTTTTGATAATAGAGTCCTAATTGAGATCAGTATGTTATGATTGCGACTCTTATTATGTAAGGGATTACGTAGACACGCTCCCGAAAATGACGTTCCCGTTGGCTTTTTCGATCGATAAACCAAACTTAAGCAAACAATTGTCTTTAAATCTGTTATCAAACAATTGTACGGCTTTTGAACACGAACGTGAGAGAGTAGTTAGGGGCAGTTACTCTAGGCAAGAGACAACCCATGCTAATTTGTAAATATCTGTCAATCGAATGACTAATACAACCTAGAGCGCCAATCAGTAATTCGTTTACTGTCTCCACTTGCTTGTCTGTTATGTAATAGAAGAAGCTATTGCCAATTCGCCTTATCTACTTATTGAGAACCAAAGAAGAATATACAAATGGAGGACACGCGGGAGGTAATATCTTTGAGATAGATGCTCGATAGATAAGCTCTCTGGTTTGTTTTGTTTTACTTTGGGGTTTTTTTGTTTTGTTTTTGGGTTTTTTCTTGAAATGGATAAATCATTCCGTGAGAGTTCACAGATATGATGGTCATTGTCCCGGAAAGGCAATATTTTGCAAGACGTGGACTCAGACCGACCAATATCAAACATTTTGTATTCAGGGAAAGCTCTGGTACAGCTTAATGAGGAGAGATATCATGCTTAATTCGTTAGCCAATGAATTTAATTATAACAGTGACCCCAGTACAGACGTTTAGGTTATTGTGACGGTCCAATGAGGAGAACAATCAGTGTGATAAAAATGCTTCATTCCATCGACAAAGACGGATATAAACATTGTGTAAGTTTCAACTTTCAAATGATGAAAATATGACGATCGATTGACAAAAGGTAAAGGTAAATACATCAATGTACACCTGTGCCTTGTGTTGAATACGCTGATTTTCAACTGAGACACAGCTCATTGGCATCAAAATTACTGAGACAAGGATACACAACAAAAAGACTTGTTAGGACTTTCAAAAAGTTCTACGGTCGATATGACGACATTGTGGCCAAATATGACACCTCGATCATCAAATGATTAACGACAGCATTCCCGGCTTTGACTTATTACAGTGATTCATATCCTGTATCTTTTCATACAATATTTAGACAATTTTGGGACCAATCCTGACGGTCGTAGCATGCTAGGAGGGTACGCTTACCCATTCCGGACACCTGGTACCACCACTAACTATCAGTGGTTCAGGATTGTCCTACTTAAATTTGTAAGTCACAATTGCCCATGGACCTGGTAATGTATTACCTTGAATGGAAATGATTATTGGACCAGTTTAATGTCATATTATCATACTTCATGAAAATTATGTTAAAGCATTTGCTTACAGGAATGACACATTTTAAGAAACCCTAGAATCTGTATATATATCATCAACCGAATAAGCTCAGAGGTGGTAACGTCATTTCTTTGATGCGTGCATGAATAGGAAGAACATGTAGAATTGGTTAGGACAGACGAGTCTTGACTTTTGCAAACTATTAATTACTGGAGCTGAAATGTAATCTATTCCGGAAAGGTAACTCTTCTATCCCTTACTTCTGTCATTTATAGATGCCCAATTGAGAAAGTGCACATGAATTACAACGTTTTAGATTGTTGTCATAACTTCACGAGGGGAATTAAAACTAATCTGCGACGCCCCTCATCACATGTTTATTTAACATTATAAACTATGTGCAGCGCAAAACTAACCAGCTCATTTTCAAGACGTGTTAATATCGAACATAGCATCGTTGGTGCTTGATATGAGGTATTAACCAGGTTGCGTAACAATCTTTCTATAACTAAAACTGACATCATCAAATTGGTTTGTACTTCAACAAATGATAACTCGTGTAAAAAGTGCCTTCAAATGAGAATTATTCCAGCATTCCTTTATTTTTCACCCGCCTTATAACTTCTGTGATGTCCTTATGTTGCATACATTCTTATTCGGTATGAATATTTCAGACCTCTTTTTGTTTGTGCCGCGATATCGATGGATATTTAGGCTTATGGGTAGGGTTCCGCCCATGCGTCCAGAAATCCGTATATCCATAGCCTTGCTTGTACCGATTTCTCTCAAACGTAGTATCCTATTTGTCTCAAAGTTGGTGTACGGACACCACACTGTGGCATACATATGGATAATTGTCAATTTCGTCATTCCAGGCAGCAATTTCGTACGAAGATCTGAAACTTACATACTCCAGTAATAACTTAAATCACAATCACAAGGTCAAGCAAACTAGTATTCAGCATGATCGGGGAAAATCTAGATCTTATTAGATATTATTTATGTAGTCTGCATAATTACTTGCCATTCTAATTTATATAGTTTATCTCAAGAATCGAACAACAAAATTTCGGTCAAAAAATCTTTAAAATCTTGTTCAAAACTATTTTGTATATATGTCCCTAGGGATGATCTATTTCAGAAATGTTGAAAATGTGCAGAAATATGCATAATATAGGCAATTTTTGTCATATTGGTCAAAAAAAAATATTTTACAAAAACCGCTTCTCTCTACAGCTTTGATATTTTGTATATAAGTTCATAAAGATGAGCAAAATGTTATGTATTCAAATTATGATTAAATCTACAGTTTTGAATTTTTGGGCTATTTTCTGTCAAAAATGTTTTTTGTCAAAAATTATTCGTTTTATATTCGGTATACCGCTTTCCACAGATGAACTAAACGTGACATATTGAAATTTTGATGAAATTTGCATTTTTTAATTTTGGACTATATATATATATATATATATATATATATATATATATATATATATATATATATATA
>LD345432.1:348513-361064 GCA_001465055.1 Ptychodera flava
TCGGCCAAATGCCCTATCTCAAAACGATTTGTTCAATAACCAGGCTACAGTTGTTACAATTTCTGACTGCGACCTATCTACATGCTGTAGATTTCTTGAAGGACTCGCGCTTGTACGCTCACTTTAACATATCGCACACAAACTTTATTGAAGCAAAGCAATGAATACAACGTTTAAATTGGGAGAAAGACAGCCTCAGGGACAATCATGTCCACCAGCAGAGTATCAACCCAGGGTAGAAAATACGGTGGTTGCAATCGGGTTTGAACTCACAACATATGGTACCTAGTCATGTAGTGGAGAAGCCACAGACAGGACCACTCGGCCAAATCCCACATCTCAAAAAAATCGGTTCAATAACAGAGCTAAAGTGTTACAATTTCTGACTGCGACCTCTCCACATGCTGTAGAATTCGTGAAGCACTCAGGCTCGTATGCTCACTTTCACATATAGCACACAAACTTTATTGAAGCGAAGCAATGAATACAACACTTAAACTGGGCGAAAGACAGCCTCGGGGACAATGCTGTCCACCAGCACAGCTATCATCGCAGGGTAGAAATACAATGATTCAGGGCCAGAAAATTTCCCTTTTTCCCACTGGTCTTTAGCACCAGTGACCTGGGTTTTTTTTCACTGGTCCCAAGGTAAAATCCAAAAAATGCCAGTCTTTGTAATTCAGACACACTGCATAAACATTTACTTGGTAGATTTCTCAAGTTCTTGTACACACACTTGACATGGTTTTTTACTACTGCTATAAAGTTCACTTCATTTTTATAATTCCCCAGCGGTTGATTCTTTTTCATTTAAATTGCAAAAAATAGGTCAAAAACACCAAATATCTGAGCGGAACTTTTTTTTCTTTGATAACAATAGCAAACTGCCATAATGCTGTTTTGATAAGCTAGGCGGTTCTTGCTAAGGTCAACTACAATCGAACTGGGGGGGGTCTTGACTATATAAGGAATTCAGCATGATGACCTTGTAAATTCTGAAGCTTGCTTGCTATGGACGACCAGAAAATGATAATTAGACTCCTTCAAGAGAAATTTACTGCAAAATACTACTTTGATAAACAGAGATATAATATTTTCACACAATTTTGGGGATGCTGATATTTTTAGCTGAGGCTGTGGGCTGGTTTTTACCACATTACATTTAACATGTAAAATGAGTACGCGGCCCAGCGTTTGATTTTTGTTCCTCGCCTGGGTCCAGTGCAGTGGCTAGTGGATGCAGCTCGCCTGGCTCATATCATGAATCGCAGACTGTAACAGGGTAACTGATTTTCCTTTAGAGTTTACGTTGTGACTAAGTTTTAAAAGTTTGATTGACTTAAAAACGATGCAATAATTATTGTAATTTTGTAGCTAGGAGACGTAGTCTCATAATGGGCTCTTGGTTTCAGTGTGATTCTAGGACTGATTTTAGTGCATCTCAATAACTCCCGTGTTATGGGGACATAGTTTCTAATTTTGCGTCAAAAGACACTAGTACAAAGAAACCCTGAAAATTCCCTTGCAAATTAAATTGGCTCCCGTTTGAACTGGTGCGCGGACTTTTAAGGGGTTATTTTAAAACTGGTCCAGGATAAAAAATCACTGTTCCAGGACCTCGGACCAGCGTAATTTTCAGGCCCTGTCAAACTCACAACGTACGTATACCTAGTCACCTAGCAGAGAAGCCACGGACAGAACCGCTGGACCAAATCCCCAATCTCAAAAAGATTGGTTCAATAATCGGGCTAAAGTTGTTACAATTTCTGACTGCGACCTCTCCACATGCTGTAGAGGTCGTGAAGCACTCACACTAATACGTTCACTTTCACACATCGCACACAAACTTTATCGTACCTTAAACTCGACGACAGACAGGCTCGGGGACAAGTCTGTCTGCTAGCAGAGCTACAAACCCAGGATACAAAATATGGTAGTTTCAATTGGGTTCGAACCCACTATGTACAGTACCTAGTCACTTAGCGGAGAAGCCACGGACAGAACTGCTTGGCCAAATCCCCAATCTAAACAGGATTGATTCAATAACAGAGCTAAAGTTGTTACAATTTCTGACTGTGACCTCTCCACATGCTGTAGAGTTCGTGAAGCACTCAAGCTTGTACGCTCAGTGTTACACATCGCACACAGATTTTATCGAAGCGAAGCAATGAATACAACATTTAAACAGAGTGAAAGTCCCTCGGGGACAATTCTGTCCACTACCAGAGTTGTCAACCCAGGGTGGGACATATGGTTGTTTCAATTGGGTTCAAACTCACAACGTATGATGGCAGAGAAGCTACGGACAGAACCGCTAAGCCAAATCCCCAATCTCAAAAAGATTAGTTCAATTACGAAGCTAAAGTTGTTACAATTTCTGACTACGACCTATCCACATGCTGTACAGTTCTTCAAGGACTCACGCTTGTACGCTCACTTTTACATATCGCACACAAACTTTATCGAAGCAAAGCAATGATTACAAGGTTTAAAGTGGGCGAAAGACAGCCTTGGGGACAAATCTGTCCACCAGCAGAGCTATCAACCATGGTTAGAAAATATGGTTGTTTCAACCTGGTTCGAACTCACAATGTATGGTACCGAGTCACCTAGCGGAGAAGCTACAGACAGAACCGTTCAGCCAAATCTCAAAAAGATTGGTTCAATAACCGGGCTAAAGTTGTTACAATTTCTGACGGCGACATCTCCACATGTTGTAGAGTTTGTGAAGCACTCACGCTCATATGCTCACTTATACACATCGCATACAAAGTTTATTGAAGCGAGGTAATGAATACGACACTTAAACTAGGGGAAAGACAGCCTCAAGGAAAATTCTGTCCACCAGCAGAGCTATCAACGTGGGGTACAAAATATGGTTGTTTCAATCGCGTTTGAACTCAAAATGTACAGTGCCAAGTCATCTAGTGGAGAAGCCACTGACAGAACTGCTCGGCCAAATCCAGAATCTCAAAAACATCTGATCAATAACTGAGCTAAACTTGTTACTATTTCTGACTGCGACCTCTCCTCATGCTCTAGAGTTCTTGAAGCAGTCAGTCTCACGCTCGTACGCTCACTTTCACACATCGCACACAAACTTTATCTGAGCGAAGCAATGAATACAAAACTTCAACTTGGCGAAAGACAGCCTCGGGAACATTTCTGTCTACCAGCAAAGCTATTAACCCAGGGTAGAAAATACGGTGGTTTCAATCGGGTTCGAACTCACAACATACGGTACCTAGTCATCTTAGTGGAGAAGCAACGGACAGAACCGCTCAGCGAAATCCCAAATCTCAAAAAGATTGATTCAATAACCGGGCTAAAGTTGTTACATTTTACCTCTAGAGTTCAGTTCGTGAAGCACTCACGCTCGTACACTCACTTTCACACATCACACACAAATTTTATCGAAGCAAAGCAATAAATACAACGCTTAAACTAGGCATCAGACAGCCTCGGGGACAATTCTGTCCATCAGCAGAGCTATCAACCCAGGGTAGAAAACACAGTGGTTTCAATCGGGTTCGAACTCACAACGCACAGTACCTAGTCACCTAGCGCAGCCAGGAAAGAACCTCTCAGCCAAATCCCCTATCTCAAAAAGATTGGCTCAATAAGCAAGCTAAAGTTGTTACAATTTCTGACTGCGACCTCTCCACATATTGTAGAGTTCATGAAGCTCTCACGCTCGTACGCTCATTTTCACACATCGCACACAAAGTTTAGTGCAGAGAAGTAATGAATACATAGCTTAAACTTGGCAAAAGACAGCCTCGGGGACAATTCTCTCCAACAGCAGAGTATCAACCCAGGGTATAAAATACGGTGGATTCAATCGGGTTCGAACTCACAACATATGGTACCGAGTCACCTAGCGGAGAAGCCACGGACAGAACCACTCGGCCAAATCACAAAAAGATTGGTTCAATAACAAAGCTAAAGTTGTTACAATTTCTGACTGCGACATCTCCAGATGCTGTAGAGTTTGTGAAGCACTCACGCTCATATGCTCACTTATACACATCGCATACAAAGTTTATTGAAGCGAAGTAATGAATACGACACTTAAACTAGGTGACAGACAGCCTCAAGAAAAATTCTGTCCACGAGCAGAGCTATCAACCTTTGGTAGAAAATATGGGGTTTTCTATCGCGTTTGAACTGTAAACGTACAGTGACTAGTCTCCTAGCAGAGAATCTACGGACAGAACTGCTCGGCGTAATCCCCAATCTCAAAAACATTGGATCAATAACTGAGCTAAATTTATTACTATTTCTGACTGCGACCTCTCCACATACTTTAGAGTTCTTGAAGCACTCACGCTCGTACGCTCACTTTCACACATCGCACACAAACTTTATTTGAGCGAAGCAATGAATACAAAGCTTTAACTGGGTGAAAGACAGCCTCGGGAACATTTCTGTCCACCAGCAGAGCTATCAACCTAGGGTAGAAAATACAGTGGTTTCAATTAGGTTCGATCTCACAATATACGGTACCTAGTCTCCTAGCGGAGAAGCCACGGACAGAACAACTCGGCCAGATCCCCAATCTCAAAAAGATTGGTTAAAGCCCCCGTATTTGTAACTTTTAACAATTTTTTTCATATTTTTGATTAAAATGACATCCTCAGTATGTGAAAGTAGACCATAATTACTACTGACTCGCATGGTTTGCATGCCCAGCCCACCTCACGATTAACAGTAAAAGGAGTGAAAATGACTTCTTGTCCGGACCAGAAGTCAGCTTTGTTGACACACGAAACAAAATGTAATCACACCACCCCGGATGCTTAACCACATCTACACAAGTTTTACTGTGGCGTCCGTAGAAACTATACGCTCTTCGAAAAGGTCTGGTCCATCGAAACTGGAGACTCAGCTAAAGTTGGAAAGCGAAAGTTGGGTTAAATGCTGGAAAGATATAAATATGTAAGTGTTTACAGATTGTTCCGACTATAATGAGCCGTGCTAACAAACGTCTTGAACAGCTTAACTAATGACGGAGGCAGTCGATTGTAAGCTTCATGCCTGGGGCTTCATGCAAGGCATTGCACGTTGTGACCGACGGTACGGAGATCAAGTTTGCTGAATGAATTGAGAGAGAAAACATATATGAATAAAAATTCAACACTTCATCGTTATCATTGAACTAGTCGTTTCTTCAGTATGGAGTATAATAAAAATTTCGTTGAAAATAAATGACGGGACTGATTCTGCTCCATCTACTCAAACGAAGTTTTGTGTACGGCCAGGCTACGCTGCAGGCAACACTGCCTATCAACTTCGCATATCGTTTCGTGATTGAAAACGCTCAGAAAGGAAAAATTACATCTTGAATGCAGTACAAAAGTCTCACTTATTAAATTTAAAAGTATTTCGAAATAATATCGATTGTAACGGGTATCTAATCCTCACAAGGACTACAGTAGTACAATTATCGGCTAGCTGCTATGCGATGGAGCTCCAGGTGTGGTAGAAGTTCGAACACAAGAGAGATCCCGGCCTCACTGCAAAGTCGTTCCATGCGCACCCGGCCCGACAGCAAACTAACCGCTTGGTTTGATTCTGTTGTTTACATATTTTTGTATAAAATTCATGATACATATATCTGACTTTCACAACTGTACAATTTGCTTAGGACTGTGATTTTGGCTGTAGTCTACAGACGATCGGAGGGAGCTAAGGCAGGCCCCAAATTTGCATGGACAATGCCCGGGTCAATTATAGACGCAGCTCGATGAGAAAGTCATTCACATAAACCTACATGAAGTGATCAATACAAAACTTTTAAACATCACTGGTTCTGAAAATTTATGATCAATGGTTCTGACCTACAGACTTTACACTGCGGCGTTGTTTTTTTTGGCTTATGATGAACAACGAAATAGATGCTTTGCGAAATCGCGAAATAACGAAATGACAACATTTCCACAACCCCCAAATTTTTTCTTCAGTAAAATCTTATATTTAAATATTGTCCGTGGTTTAATGAACGGATTAGGTATGAATAAAATAAATGGTTTACATTAAACCTAGCCTCTGTGACTATTTACTTTACACTTCATTACAAGGACGTATATCTCTAAACCCACCTATACACACATGCTGTAATTAATTAGTCAACACAACTAATTATGCTAATCCGTGGACTTATCAGACGTTGGTCAACATCGGAAAGATAGGTTTTAGTATTCCATTCCTATCTTTCGCGATGTTGATCAACCCGTAAAATCCCTGATAAGTCCATGGATTAGCATAATTAGTTGTGTTGACTAATTAATTACAGCATGTGTGTATGAGAGATATACGTCCTTGTAATGGAGTGTAAAATAAAGAAAAGGTCACAGAGGCTAGGTTAGGTTATATAAACCATTTATTTTATTTATTCCGATCATTCAGAGCATGAAGAAAGAAGAGAAAATGATAGAGAAAACAGTGTGAAAAACTCAGTAATACTTATTGGGTTGCCTGTGCCCTGCCATGCATGCAGAGCTTTGCGGATCAAAGGTCAACCCTGACACCGCAAAGCTACGCACGCTCACCGCCAACAGATAGCTGCGTTTCGACAGCTAGTGTTTGAAGATTAAAAACCTCAATTCCAAAATGTTATGGCTTTATTTCGAGAGAGATTTGTGAAGCTTTTAAGCTTCACAACTGCCCTGACTAAACAGGTACTGTAGTGACTGTGGAAGTACGTGTTCACTCTGCAACGCGAGGCCATTCCCTGAAACTTGCCAAACCATCAGTCAAAAAGGATGTCAGAAAACACTCATTTACCGTGAGTGATTAATACCTGGAACAGTCTACCGTCATGGGTAGTGAAGTCTAGCAGTGTAAACGTCTTCAAGAGGAACTACGACTACTATTGTTGCAGTTAGTGCAGTCTCATTGATGGTTACCACTCCAATAGTCTGTGTTTACTTCAAAGAGGGATGTTATTATCCAATGGATATCTATTCCCTTTACGGAACTCAACTGAACTGAACTGAACTGATATTTTCATGGCGGCCCATGATTTCGCCATGTATCACTTTGTAGTTTGACCGTGATTGAAGTCACTTCAAAATATTCCATTACATACCTACGTTCATTAAACCCAGTAAACCAACTGCTGCGGTCATGGACATTATTTAAATATTAGATTTTATTGAAGAAAAAATTTGGGGGTTGTGGAAATGTTGTCATTTCGTTATTTCGCGATTTCGCAAAGCATCTATTTCGTTGTTCATCATAAGCCGTTTTTTTTGTGTTTGGCCGGCTACTTGTCCTGTAAGGCTGTACTACATGGAGGTAGTTACACTGTACAAGTGCAGTGGGGCCGGGCCGAGATTGGTGTGGGGCCTGCAGCAAGGTAAAGTTGACAGCGTCCATTGCAGAATGCCCGCGTGTTATCCTTTTGCGGTTTGGAGGAAATTTACCGCTGTATTCAGAATGCCTTTTTACCAGTATAAAAGCTCAGAAACTGATGCACCAAGAGCCAACCAGAAGAGTCTGTAAATTTCTTAGCAGTAGCTCCATTGTTTTTTTCTAAATTGTCGCTGAGATACAGCCGTGCGTATACTGGTCCCGATCATTCTGACTCAGGCGTTCACAGCTGTTTAGGGAGCCGTCATTATTTATGACCAGGGGGTCAGAGGAATTACATAAGAAACTCCGAAATTTTGAGTCACACCCCAGCCAACCATGATGACTTTGAGTAACCCCCTCTCTAACAGAAATTTTGGCTTACCTGAGCCCATGTAACAATATGTAGATATAAAAGCTCACCTAATAAGCAGTCTCCGACCATATAGTATTGTTAAATTTGGATGGGTAGCATGCCATTATGGTATGGTTAAATGTCCAAATGGTTGTTGAACTCAAGTCAATTAAAATATACATTACTATGATAATATAAAGGATGGATTCACAACAGTTCAGTTTTGTCCTAGATCCTGTGCACTTATAGTGATATCTGTCAAGAACATTTCTCCATGACCCAGCCTCTCCATCCACCTCTGGTAACGACTGTAGAAAACTACTGTGTGACATCATCATCACTACTGTCGATCCTCATCTTTATTGTCGCTGGTGCCATTGAGTACATGAACAATGATATCATTCTCATCGTCACTATCTTCTCTTTTAAAATAAGTATTGCTAGTAGTAGCAGGTACTTGTAGTTTTTTGCCTTGCTTCATCTAGTTGATATTTTTTGTTCTGTTAAAGTATTTATTTTCTTTTTAATTAATATGTATCAGAGTAAAATATATATTATCAACTAATCATTATGCCATTGAGGACAGAGTAAGACAAAGAAAAAACATTTTGAGCGCCCCCGTATAGTTTTCAAGTTTTGAATGACCCTCAGGTCGTAAATACTGACGGTTCCCTTACTTGCTGCAAAAGGCCATCGCGTTCACTGCATTCGACAGCCTACAATACATTGCATAACTATGTTGCTTCGATTTCGCAATCACCTTGCCGCTAAAGCATGAATCAACTGAAGTTTATTACCTCAAGTTACTCAATTTTGATAGCTATTTGCCTGCAGAAGTGAGCAAAGTGTATATAGTGTCGTCTTGATTTTACATCGGTACCCGGAGTTCTTAGTGACCAACTGCAGGATGCGCATCGGTGCACTGCCGACTGAAGTCTGAATAATCCGTATATAACGCACAAGGTACCAGAATAGAATGTCAGCCTCCTCTGCCAAAGTTCTGTATCCTCTGAAACACAGTAGCAGTACGTCTTTGAACAGAGAAGAACAAAATAAAACCATTCGCAGGTCATTCAGCCGGCGACCATGGGCGATTACCCAGGCAGTGTGGCGTGGCATGGCAAGGCCCCAGGAATGTTGCAGGCTCGATGATGTCATCAGTATCGGCGTTCTCGGTCACGTGCACAGCCTACAAGTTGTCAACAAACCCGCGCGGCAATCCAACTCGATCGGGCAATATTTAGCGTTTGTATGTCACTACAGGAGCACAAATTTGGCCTATTTCTTTACTGAAAAACATTTCACAATGGATGTAAGAGAATAACATGTAATTTTGAACATAAAAAGGTCAAAAGTTACAAATACTGGGGCTTTAAATAACCGAGCTAAAGTGTTACAATTTCTGACTGCGACCTCTCCATATGCTGTAGAGTTCGTGAAGGACTGACATTTATACGTTTACTTTCACACATCGCACACAAACTTTATCCAAGCTTAAAGTAAGCGAAAGACAGCCTCGGGGACAATTCTGTCCACCACCAGAGCTATCAACCCAGGGAAGAAAATACAGGGTTTTCAATCGGTTCGCACTCACAACGTATGGTACCTTGTCTCCTGGCGGAGAAGCCATGGACAGAACCGCTCAGCCAAATCCCCAATCTCAAAAACATTAGTTCAATAACCGGGCTAATGCTAATACAATTTCTGACTGCGACCTCTCCACATGCTGTAGAGTTCTTCAAAGACTCACACTCATACGCTCACTTTTACATATCGCATACAAACTTTTTAGAAGCAAAGTAATGAATACAAAGTTTTAACTGGGCGAAAGACAGCCTCGAGACAATTCTGTCCACCAGCAGAGCTTTCAACCCAGGGTAGAAAATACGATGGTTTCAATCGGGTTCAAAAACACAACGAATGATACCTAGTCACCTAGCACAGCCACGGAAAGAACTGCTCGGCAAAATCCTCTATCTCAAAAAGATTGGTTCAATAACGGAGTTAAAGTTGCTACAATTTCTGACTGTCACCTCTCCACATGCTGTAGAGTTTGTGAAGCAATCATGCTCGTACGCTCACTTTCACCCATCGCACAAAACTTTATTGAAGCAAAGCAATGAATACAATGCTGAACATGGGCGAAAGACAGCCTCAGGGACAATTCTGTCCACCACCAGAGCTATCAACCCAGGGTAGAAAATATAGTGGTTTCAATCGGGTTCGAACTCACAACATACAGTACAAAGTCAAAAGTGCAGAATCCATGGACAGAATCGCTAGGCCAAATCCCCAAGCTCATAAAGATTGGTTGAATAACCGCCCTTAAGTTGTTACAATTTCTGACTGTCACCTTTTCACATGCTGTAGAGTTCTTGAAGGACTCATGCTCGTACGCTCACTTCTACATATCGCACACAAACTTTATGGAAGCAAAGCAATGAATACAATGTTTAAACTGAGCGATAAACAGCCTCAGGGACAATTCTGTCCACCAGCAGAGCTATCAACCCAGGGTAGAAAATACAGTGTTTAAATCGGGTACCTAGTCACCTAGTGGAGAAGCCACGGACAAAGTCGCTCGGCCAAATGCCCTATCACAAAAAGATTTGTTCAATTACCGGGCTAAAGTTGTTACAATTTCTGACAGTGACCTTTCAACATGCTCTAGAATTCATGAAGCACTCACGCTCGTACACTCACTTTCATACATCGCACACAAATTTTATCGAAGCGAAGCAATGAATACAACGCTTAAACTGGACGAAAGACAGCCTCGAGGACAATTTTGTCCATCCGCAGAGCTATCAACCCAGGATTGAAAACACAGTGGTTTCAAACGGGTTCAAATTCATAATGTACGGTATTCATCTAGCTGAGAAGCAATGGACAGAACCGTTCGGCCATATACCGAATCTAAAAAAAGGTTAGGTCAAATGCCCAATCTCAAAAAAATTGGTTCAATAACCGGGCTAAAGTTATTATAATTTCTGACTGCGACATCTCCACATGCTGTAGAGTTCATAAAGCACTCATGCTCGTACGCTCACTTTCACATATTGCATACAAACTTATCGAAGAGAAACAATGAATACAACGCTTAAACTGGGTGAAAGACAGCCTCGGTGATAATTCTGTCCTCCAGTAGAGCTATCATATTATCATATTATCATATTTGCATACCTACTCAAACTAAAAGGGACTGTGTTGAAATATTCCTCTGCTATGCATGTTGCTAAAGTTGGCCTACAGTACCTTAAGTCTCAAACCTTATTAACTTTTGTCATTCTTGTTTTTCTGGTTTGAATATTTCTTGAATGGACCGATTCAAACGAAATATGAGCACACTGTCCTTGACGGTATTTTTTTTCGATTTCTGACCATCCCCTCCAAATATGTAAAGGTTCGTCCCTTTGATCTGGTGTGCTGAGACAAAAATGTTTTCCGTAAGCGTGCAAGCGTACATGTTGTTTGGCAGGAGTATGCGATAAAACAGCGGCCAAACAAATAAAAAGTCCAGTCAAATAGGGTTAGGTGCCAAAATCTCGTAGATTGACTGGACTAAAACTAAACTGACAATAGTATCATTGCTAATCAGTGCCTTTTTTACCCTTTTTTGACTGACACAGGGTAGAAAATGTATCAAAGTGGAGAATGCTATTCAGTGTTTTTCCTTTCATTTTTTAATTTATTGCTTTCCGTGAAGTTGTCACTTGGCTTAATTTGTTTCTGTATATTAAAGTTTTAACAATCCCTTGTAGTCATACACGTTTACAGAGTAAAATTGTTTTCTCTTCTCTCAGAATTTGCAGTTTTGAGCCAATTACGGATTAATGTATGCATGGATTTCATGTATGCCAAGGTCAAGTGTGAGCAATTTAGGGCGAACGGCTGGGGTGGGGGGAGGGTAGAGACAGAGAGAGGAGTGAGCGATAAACCCGGCTGTGACATGGATGACATCAAATGGAGTAGTTACTCTCTTTATTTTTCAGGGTTTATTTCCGTTACTCTCTCTCTCTCTCTCTCTCTCTCTCTCTCTCTCTCTCTCTCTCTCTCTCTCTCTCTATCTATCTATCTATCTCTCTCTCTTTGCATTTCTTTATTTCTTCATTTTGCTACAACAACAAAAATCGCCATTTTCCTGAATCTTATAACAGCGCACCCTAGTGGTTGCAGGAAATATTACTATTAAAAAAAAGACATGCTAATGCTAAAATAAAGCCATTATCTTTATACTGCAAAACACATGCCAGTAATAAACTTGTTGTGGTCGAAATACGTTTCATGTGACTAAAAATGACTTTGGTCAGTTTGGAAAAAAACATATGCCAGCTGTTTGTTCAGTTATTCGAAACTTAATCTGATTCCCAGGCCAATTTCAGCAATGTTCAAGCTGGAGTTATGCAGGTAATGTTGTACAAGTAAGGGTAGGAGACGATTATAAAGCATACTCTAGGTGGCAGGTAATTTCACTGTGTGTAGTTTCTTTGCTTTTCATTTTGCCATTTGGAAAAAATCGTGATTTCGCCATTTCGCAGATTACTATCAGCCCACACTGGACTTATGCACAACACCTTTGAAGACACGATCAACAACTTGGTTATGAAACAAGTTTTTATTAATTAGGGCTGAAATAAGCAGCATCTCAGCAGCAGTTATCTAATTTATTGGCTAAATCTTACCATTATAACTGAATGATACAAATGGACTCCCTAAGTTGCTGTGAATAGTGACAACCGACGATAGATATAACCTTATGTAACCATAGACACTTTTTATTTTTATTTTCTTTTCTGATTGTATATGTATACTGTATACAGGTACTATACGTACCTACCTAATA
>LD345434.1:0-14201 GCA_001465055.1 Ptychodera flava
TTTAATGCAATAACCATTTTATTTTCAACAAACCTCAATGTTAATTATTGTTAGAATAATCCACATCAAAATGCATGTTTCCAAACGGAATTTAGTGGCAAACTGGCCATAAAAAGTCTTTTCATGTCTAAGAATAACCGATTTTTGTCAATTTTAAGGAAATGACCTTGAAATGACCTTCAGAGTTGTCAGAAAAATTGCCAACAATGTTTTTTGAAAACCTTGGCCATTAACTAACTCGATGACCTAATTTAGCAAAAATCTTCACTCAAAACACACGGAATGACAATTGACCCCTGACTATACATTTATTATTCTTATTATTTATTGCTAATGTTACCTTTCTTAGTTTTTCTTGTCCGACATTAAACTTCGTTCGCATTTCATACGACTTTTGGAAACTAAATTTGTACATTTTTGTCTTTATTTACTTTTCCAACGGGAGATGGGTAGTACTGTTGCGGCATACTTGATGGTTTCTGCCTGTATATGACCATTGAAATTGTCGTACTTTAGGTAGGGAAGATATTCAACTGTTTATTGGGCACTTGTCTCACGCTGCCCCCTTAGAGTCAGTCAATTTCACGAACCTTAGGTACGACAGATTGTCAATCCTTTTTGCGTGTAAAACTTTTAATAACTGCCCGCTGACGGTCATTCCGATCCACATTCTTTGGTATGGAAAATGACCACCCTTTTCCGAACACACTTGTGGTCTGCTGCGGGTTGACAGCGATTCAAATTAAGGCGCTTCTCATACGGGAAATTTTCAATCTCTTTCATGGCATACCTATCCCCGTCAGCCAATTCAGTAAAATTACAATCGTCGCACTTTAAGTACGTGTAATTTATGGCCTTTGAGTTAGAGCACCTGCCGTCCAATCGCCACCATCTGACATTCAAATAACCGTACTTGAGGTAGCGAAGTATGTCATTGTTTGACCGCACAATAAGCTACCCTGGTCCCGCCGCTGACATCTTTATTCACGCTCATATGAACGGTAAATTGTCTATTCTTTATCGGATACACCTATCACCGATTCACGCCGTCCGACTTACTAGTCAAAGCCAATTTTAGTGGTCAGCATTTGCAAACCTTACCGAGGATATTGGTCGCCTAATTGCTAATACTAGACATCCGTTCTGTCATGACAACTCAGGAGCAGTACGAGACTTTATTAAGTATCTATTACCTCGGCCGTAAACTGCCTCTGGCAGAAAATTAAAATCCCCGTAGAACCGTGCCAGTCCAATACATCACTAGGCATTTGACCGATCACATTTCTGCTCACCCATTGAATAGTAAATTTCGTTTAAACAGAAAACCCATTTAAATTCATGTTTGCCAAGTATAGATTGTTCCATGTTTGGCAAATTTAAATTTGTACATTCTCGTCTTTATTTACTTTCTTGACGGGATATCACATGGGAGGTCACATGCCATTTTGTCAAAACTTGTTATGCTAAGATATCCCTATATACCAAAAATCAGACCTCCAGCTCTATTGGCTGGCTCAGAATTAGATATACACATAAATTATGAGGAACACGATGTGGTGTGATAAGGTCTCCCATCATACCAAATATAAAGGGTGTAGCACTTGTGGTTACATAGTTATGGACATATACTCATATTTAAGGTCAAAGGTCATCGAGGTCAAATGACATTTTGTCAAAACGTTGTATTGCTAAGTTGTCCCTATATACCAAAAATCAGACCTCTAGCTCTATTGGCTGGTTCTGAATTAGATATGCGCATAATTGATGGGGAACAGAATGTGGTGTCATAAGGTCTGCCATCATGCCAAATACGAAGGGTGTAGCACTTGTGGTGACTTAGTTATGGACATGTACGTATTTTCAAGGTCAAAGGTCATCCAGGTCACATGACATTTTGTCAAAAAAGTTGTATTGCTAAGTTGTCCCTATATACCACAAATCAGACCTCTACCTCTATTGGCTGGCTTAGAATTAGATATGCGCATAATTGATGAGGTACAGGATGTGGTGTCATAAAGTCTCCCATCATGCCAAATATGAAGGGTGTAGCACTTGTGGTGACTTAGTTATGGACATATACATATATGCAAGATCAAAGGTCATCGAGGTCACATGACATTTTGTCGAAAAAGTTGTATTGCTAAGTAATCCCTAAATACCAAAAATTAGAAATCTTGCTCTATTGGCTGCTTCTGAATTAGATATGCACATAATTGATTATGTGGATTTTGTGTCATAAGGCCTCCAATCAAACCAAATATGAAGGGTGTAGCACTTGTGGTGACTTAGTTATGGACATGTACGTATTTTGAGGGTCAAAGGTCATCGAGGTCACATGGTATTTTGTCAAAAAAATCTTTATGCTAAGTTATCCCTAAATACCAAAAATAAGACCTCTTGCTCTATTTGCTGGTTCTGAATTAGATATGCACATAATTGATGACGTGGTGTCACAAGGTCTCCCATCATACAAAATATGAATAGTGTAGCACTTGTGGTTACTTAGTTATGGACATATACGTATATTCAAGGTCATCGAGGTTAAATGACATTTTGTCAAAAAAAATTGTATCGCTAAGTTATCCTTATACCAAAAATCAGACCTCTAGCTCTATTGGCTGGTTCTGAATTAGATATGCACATAATTGATGACGAAGTGTCATAAGGTCTCCCATCATACCTAATATAAAGGGTGTAGCAAATGTGGTTACTTAGTTATGGACATATACGTATTTTCAAGGTCAAAGGTCATCGAGGTCAAATGACATTTTTTGTCAAAAAAATCTTTACTTCTATCGGTTGGCTCAGAATTAGATATGTGCATAATTGATGAGGTACAGAATGTGGTGTCATAAGGTCTCCCATCATGCAAAATATGAAGGGTGTAGCACTTGTAGTTACTTACTCATGGACATATACATATATGCAAGATCAAAGGTCATCGAGGTCAAATGACATTTTTTGTCAAAAAAATCTTTATGCTAAGTTATCCCTATATACCACAAATCAGACCTCTAGCTCTATTGGCTGGCTCAGAATTAGATATGCACATAATTGATGAGGTACATGTCTTTGTGTCATAAGGTCTCCCATCAAACCAAATATGAAGGGTGTAGCACCTGTGGTTACTTAGTTATGGACATAAACGTGTTTTCGAGGTCAAAGGTCATCGAGGTCACATGACATTTTGTCAAAAAAAATTTTATACTAAGTTATCCCTAAATACCAAAAATCAGACCTCTAGCTCTATTGGCTGGTTCTGAATTAGATATGCACATAATTGATGACGTAGTGTCATAAGGTCTCCCATCATACCAAATATAAAGGGTGTAGCAAATGTGGTTACTTAGTTATGGACATATACGTATTTTCAAGGTCAAAGGTCATTGAGGTCACATGACATTTTGTCAAAAAAATTCTATTGCGAAGTTATGAATATATGCCAAAAATTAAACCTCTAGCTCTATTGGCTGGCTCAGAATTAAATAGGCGCATAATTAATGATGTACAGGATTTGGTGTCATAAGGTCTCCCATTATACCAAATATGAAGGGTGTAGCACTTGTGGTTACTTCGTTATGGACATATACTCAGATTTAAGGTCAAAGATCATCGAGGTCACATGACATTTTGTCAAAAAAATTGTAGTGCTAAGGTGCTAATCAAACCAAATATGAAGGGTGTAGTATGGAAAGCCGTCACTGTCTTGGGCAGCTGTTTCCAACTCAACAATGTGCATTGGCATTATGATTATACCATTAACATTATGATGATGTTCATTTACTCTATTGTGATGCCGATTTACACAATAGTGATGTCCATTCACATCGTGATGATGTCCATTTACATTATGATGATGTCCATTTACATTATGATGTCCATTTTCATTATGATGATGTCCATTTACATTATGCTGATACTCTTTTACATTATGATGATGTCCATTTACATTATGATGATGCCCATTTACATTATGATGATGCCCATTTACATTATGATGATGTCCATTTACATTATGATGATGTCCATTTACATTATGATGATACCCATTTACATTATTGTGATGGGCATTTACATAATGATGATGTCCATTTACATCATAATGATGGGCATTTACGTAATGATGATGGGCATTTACATTATAATGATGTCCATTTACATGATGATGATGTCCATTTACATTATGATGATGTCCATTTACATAATGATGATGCCCATTTATATCATGATGATGTCCATTTACATTATGATGATGTCCATTTACATCATGATGATACCCATTTACATTATTATGATGGGCATTTACATAATGATGATGTCCATTTACATCATAATGATGGGCATTTACGTAATGATGATGGGCATTTACATTATTACGACACCCTTTTACATTATAATGATGTCCATTTACATGATGATGATGTCCATTTACATTATGATGATGTCCATTTACATAATGATGATGCCCATTTATATCATGATGATGTCCATTTACATTATGATGATGTCCATTTACATTATGATGATGTCCATTTACATAATGATGATGCCCATTTATATCATGATGATGTCCATTTACATCATAATGATGTCCATTTACATCATGATGGTGCCCATTTACATTATGATGATGCCCATTTGCATTATAATGATGGCCATTCACTTTATGATGAGACCCATTTACATTATGATGATGTCTATTTACATCGTGATGATGGGCATTTACATTATCATGATACCATTTACATTGATGATGGTGTCCGTTTACATTGTGATGCTGTCCATTTTCATCTTGATGATACCAAATGACATTATGATTATGGGCATTTACATGGTGTTGATGTCCATTTACATTATGATGACGGCCATTCACATGTTTGTGATATCCATTTATATCATGATGATCCATATTTGTGTCATGATGATACCTATTTACATTATGATAGTGCTCATAACTTTATGATGATGTCCGTACAATTTGTGGTGATGCTCTATCACATCGTTATGGGGGCCATTTACTTCGTTATGTGGGCCATTTACTTCGTTATGATGGTCAAATTTCCCAGAACCTCATGCGAAATCTTAGACATGCGCATTCGTTTAAACTAGCTGAAACTTTTGTCGGAGATCGAGAGTAATACTCAACACAGTATCCAGTAAGAATGGATAGTATCTTGAGAGAGTTATCTCTGCAAACACTTACGCCAAGATTCCAACAACAGAGGCAGGTCTTGTTTCACTGTGACAGAGAAAAACCGCAATCGGAGAAGGAGATATGGCGGTCCGACGACTACATGGAGTGATGGACTCATTTAGCGACAATGACATTGACTCCACTCTACGCGTAATACGATATATACTCTAAAGACGACAAAGCCGAAAGGAAAGAGAAGAGAGAGAGAAAAAAAAATCAATCAATTGCAAGCTATTAGGGTAGGGAGGGAGGGAGAGGAACGCTCTTGGGTTCTGATTAACTATTAGGTAGCCTCGTCCGTAGACCGTCCCACTCACAGTCTCGAACCCGGCCCATTTAAACTACAATAAAACAAGTGTGTACTGATAACATACAGACAGACACAACTGTTGGGGGTCAAGGTCAACAACTTTATTCCCATGTTGACTGGCTATGAGCCGATTTCCGCCAAAAGCCCCCAACATTAGTAGTAGGCGCTAGCCCTCCGGCGCCCTGGAAATAGCGTCATTGTCGCTATTGATTGCTTTCTTAGGTAACTTTACAAGCACGGACACTCCATTTTATGAAAAGATCGTTTGCGATCTAAGTCGAGGGCTAGCAAACACGAGAATAGCCTCCGGGGTATCCATCGACTACCTCATATGTAACGTAGTAAAAAAACCAGCAAATACATGGATCATTTCAACCATTATCTTTGTGTAAAAATATATTCATAATTCTAACCATGGCTCTTACACGGAAACCATTGGGACAAAATAAACTTCATCAAAGTTTAGTGCCTGAAACCAATTAACCTATCAGATAACGGTCCACTTTGACGTTGACGTAATGTAAATATACTCAAACCAGTAATCACATCCTCCCTTGCTACAAATAGAACAAGCTCAAACAGTTTGAGACGAGCACAGATAGCGATGTCTCCGTATGTACGGCCTGGGAGGACTCTATCAACACAGGAGAGTGAACTGCAAATCACTGCAGCTGAGCTTACTTCGGGGATCAACCCTCGAGTCGTTTTCTGACGACACTCCTCATGGTCTGTAAAACGAGCATCTAAAACAAATCCTTTTACAAAATCATAGCTTGTTATGTAACTTTGACCAACATGTGAAGGAGTAAGCATTCCGTCGATATCCGGAACGACAACCGAAAAGTCTGGTGAGTGAATTCAAACTCACTTTGCCCATATCGCTCAAACAGTTAAAAGGTTTCACGATAGCGGTTTTAACAATAGGGAATCTGATTTTTTTTTCGTCTCCATTTTATGCCACAACTTATCGTATAAAACCAAGATGCAGTCTGTCATCGAATTGGTACTGCACTCAACCAAGCTAAAAAGATTGCTGATCAATACAAAAAACAGCATCTGGCAAAGAAAATCAAAAACTGAGAAAGCTGCCATATTAAAGTAATCAAAGTTGGCGGCATGAATTAAATAATCCAACACTCTCCTCAGACCAAACCGATTTCAAAGGCTGTTTACAGCAAATATTGTTAACGAAACCATGAAACCTGGGAATGGCTAAACACAGAGAAATAAGATTTATTTCTCGAAACAGCCTTTCACAACATGCTTTTCAAACACCGGAAAGCAGGCACCAATATCGACCCGAAATCTATTACAAAGTCCATGAAAAATTGACACAAAACCAAAAGTTCGGATGATCGATTTAATTGCCTAAAACAAACTAATCGTTGTCAAATTAGTTCAACATTTACTGTTAACATAACGAGCACTAGCAACGCTCAAAATATGCCCTAAAACAAAAATCCTTATGAGCGTCCAGGAACTCCGGTCGATGCTGGGTCGTGTTATTTATAATATGACACCACACACCGGATCGCTCACTATAGAGTCAGTCAATAGTGGCTAACTCTCTCAATAACGAATCAGGCTTCTCCTCAAGGACGAAGATGACTTCATCACACAACCAAGCGGAGGGGATACAAAACAAGAGAGCGACTGATGAAGGAACCCCATTTTTGGTTCCGAAACACCGTTAAGACGAATCACTCAATCAACAAACCGGTTTACCATGGACCCAGATCACAAAGCACTATCGATTCACCGATTTCTCGCCATGTATTCAACACAAAATAAATGCAATGATCCATTTATTCACCATATCGTTATATTAAACAAACTTGGTAGAGCCGATGTGTGGAGTTGCCCTCATTTTCCTTTATATAGAAATTTAGAATAAACATAATGTCAATAATTATTATGGTATGCAAATAGCCATCACCATAAAGTTAATGAGCATCATCATAATGTAAATGGGCGTCGTCATAATTTAAATGGGCATCATTATAACGTAAACGGGTATCATCATGATGTAAATGCCCATCATCATGACGTAAATGGGTATCATCATGATGTAAATGCCCATCATCATGATGTTAATGGGTAAAATCATGATGTAAAAGGGTATCACCATAAAGTTAATAAGAATCATCATAATGTAAATGAGCATCATCATATGTTAATGGTTATCATGATCATGTAAATGAACATCATCATAATGTAAATGGACATCATCAAAATGTAAATGCCCATCATCATAATGTAAATGGACATCATCATTATGTAAATGCCCATCACAATAATGTAAATGGGTCTCATCATAATGTAAATGGACATCATCTTAATGTAAATGGACATCATCATTATGTAAATGCCCATCACAATAATGTAAATGGGTATCATCATAATGTAAATGCCCATCATCATAATGTAAATGGACATCATCATTATGTAAATGCCCATCACAATAATGTAAATGGACATGATCATAATGTAAATGGACATCATCATAATGTAAATGGACATCATCATGATATAAATGGACATCACCATGGTGTAAATAGACATCATCATAATGTAAATGGACATCATCAAAATGTAAATGCCAATCATCATAATGTAAATGGAAATCATCATAATGAAAATGGACATCATCATAATGTAAATGGGTCTCATCATAATGTAAATGGGTATCATAATGTAAATGGACATCATCATAATGTAAATGGACATCATCATAATGAAAATGGACATCATCATAATGTAAAAGGACATCATCATAATGAAAATGGACATCATCATAATGTAAATGGGTATCATCATAATGTAAATGGACATCATCAAGATGTAAATGGACATTACTATTTTGTAAATCGGCATCACAATAGAGTAAATGAGCATCATCATAATGTTAATGGTATAATAATGATGCCAATGCACATTATTGAGTTGGAAACACCTTCCTAAGACAGTGACGGCTTTCCATAGTGTAGCACTTGTGGTGACTTAGTTATGGACATGTACGTATTTTGAGGGTCAAAGGTCATCGAGGTCACATGGTATTTTGTCAAAAAAATCTTTATGCTAAGTTATCCCTAAATACCAAAAATTAGACCTCTTGCTCTATTTGCTGGTTCTGAATTAGATATGCACATAATTGATGACGTGGTGTCACAAGGTCTCCCATCATACAAAATATGAATAGTGTAGCACTTGTGGTTACTTAGTTATGGACATATACGTATATTCAAGGTCATCGAGGTTAAATGACATTTTGTCAAAAAAAATTGTATCGCTAAGTTATCCTTATACGAAAAATCAGACCTCTACTTCTATCGGTTGGCTCAGAATTAGATATGCGCATAATTGATGAGGTACAGAATGTGGTGTCATAAGGTCTCCCATCATGCAAAATATGAAGGGTGTAGCACTTGTAGTTACTTACTTATGGACATATACATATATGCAAGATCAAAGGTTATCGAGGTCAAATGACATTTTTTGTCAAAAAAATCTTTATGCTATGTTATCCCTATATACCACAAATCAGACCTCTAGCTCTATTGGCTGGCTCAGAATTAGATATGCACATAATTGATGAGGTACAGGTCTTTGTGTCATGAAGGGTGTAGCACCTGTGGTTACTTAGTTATGGACATAAACGTGTTTTCGAGGTCAAAGGTCATCGAGGTCACATGACATTTTGTCAAAAAAAATTTTATACTAAGTTATCCCTAAATACCAAAAATCAGACCTCTACCTCTATTGGCTGGTTCTGAATTAGATATGCACATAATTGATGACGTAGTGTCATAAGGTCTCCCATCATACCAAATATAAAGGGTGTAGCAAATGTGGTTACTTAGTTATGGACATATACGTATTTTCAAGGTCAAAGGTCATTGAGGTCACATGACATTTTGTCAAAAAAATTCTATCGCGAAGTTATGAGTATATGCCAAAAATTAAACCTCTAGCTCTATTGGCTGGCTCAGAATTAAATAGGCGCATAATTAATGATGTACAGGATGTGGTGTCATAAGGTCTCCCATTATACCAAATATGAAGGGTGTAGCACTTGTGGTTACTTCGTTATGGACATATACTCAGATTTAAGGTCAAAGATCATCGAGGTCACATGACATTTTGTCAAAAAAATTGTAGTGCTAAGTTGTCCCTATATACCAAAAATCAAAACTCTAGCTCTATTGGCTGGCTCAGGATTAGATATGCACATAATTGATGAGGTACAGGATGTGGTGTCATAAGGTCTGCCATGATGCCAAATATGAAGGGTGTAGCACTTGTGGTGACTTAGTTATGGACAAGTACGTATTTTCAAGGTCAAAGGTCACCGAGGTAACATGATATTTTGTCAAAAAAGTTGTATTGCTAAGTTGTCCCTATATACCACAAATCAGACCTCTAGCTCTATTGGCTGGCTTAGAACTAGATATGCGTATAATTGATGAGGTACAGGATGTGGTGTCATAAGATCTGCCATCATGCCAAATATGAAGGGTGTAGCACTTGTGGTGACTTAGTTATCGACATATACTCAGATTTAAGCTCAAAGATCATCGAGGTCAAATGACATTTTGTCAAAAAAATTGTATTGCTAAGTTGTCCCTATATACCAAAAATCAAATCTCTAGCTCTATTGGCTGGCTCAGGATTATATATGCACATAATTGATGAGGTAGAGGATGTGGTGTCATAAGGTCTGCCATGATGCAAAATATGAAGGGTGTAGCACTTGTGGTGACTTAGTTATGGACATATACATATATGCAAGATCCAAGGTCATCGAGGTCACATGACATTTTGTCAAAAAAATCTTTATGCTAAGTTATCAATATATACCAAAAATCAGATCTCTAGCTCTATTTGCTTGCTCAGAATTACATATGCGCATAATTGATGAGGTACAGGAAGTGGTGTCATAAGGTCTGCAATCATGACAAATATGAAGGGTGTTGCACTTGTGGTTACTTAGTTATCGACATATACTCAGATTTAAGCTCAAAGATCATCGAGGTCACATGACATTTTGTCAAAAAAATCTTTACGCTAAGTTATTACTAAATACCAAAAATTAGACCTCTTTCTCTATTGGCTGTTTCTGAATTAGATATGCACATAATTGATTTTGTGGATTTTGTGTCATAAGGTCTCCAATCATACCAAATATGAATAGTGTAGCACTTGTGGTTACTTAGTTATGGACATATACGTATATTCAAGGTCATTAAGGTCAAATGACATTTTGTCAAAAAAAATTGTATCGCTAAGTTATCCTTATACCAAAAATCAGACCTCTACTTCTATCGGTTGCCTCAGAATTAGATATGCGCATAATTGATGAGGTACAGGATGTTGTGTCATAAGGTCTCCCATCATGCCAAATATGAAGGGTGTAGCACTTGTGGTTTCTTAGTTATAGACATATACATATATGCAAGATCAAAGGTCATCGAGGTCAAATGACATTTTGTCAAAAAAATTTATGCTAAGTTATCCCTATATACCACAAATCAGACCTCTAGCTCTATTGGCTGGCTCAGAGTTAGATATGCACATAATTGATGAGGTACAGGATTTTGTCTCATAAGGTCTCCAATCAAACCAAATACGTGACCTCGATGATCTTTGAGCTTAAATCTGAGTATATGTCGATAACTAAGTCACCACAAGTGCTGCACTCTTCATATTTGGCATGATGGCAGACCTGATGACACCACATCCTGTACCTCATCAATTATACGCATATCTAGTTGTAAGCCAGCCAATACAGCTAGAGGTCTGATTTGTGGTATATAGGGACAACTTAGCAATACAACTTTTTTGACAAAATGTCATGTGACCTCGGTGACCTTTGACCTTGAAATACGTATTTGTCCATAACTAAGTCACCACAAGTGCTACACCCTTCATATTTGGCATCATGGCAGACCTTATGACACCACATCCTGTACCTCATCAATTATGTGCATATCTAATCCTGAGCCAGCCAATAGAGCTAGAGTTTTGATTATTGGTATATAGGGACAACTTAGCAATACAATTTTTTTGACAAAATGTCATGTGACCTCGTTGATCTTTGAGCTTAACTCGAGTATATGTCCATAACTAAGTAACCACAAGTGCTACACCCTTCATATTTGGTATAATGGGAGACCTTATGACACCAAATCCTGTACATCATTAATTATGCGCCTATTTAATTCTGAGCCAGCCAATAGAGCTAGAGGTTTGATTTTTGGCATATATTCATAACTTCGCAATCTAATTTTTTTCGACAAAATGTCATGTGACCTCAATGACTTTTGACCTTGAAAATACGTATATGTCCATAACTAAGTAACCACAAGTGCTACACCCTTTATATTTGGTATGATGGGAGACCTTATGCCACTATGTCATCAGTTATGTGCATATCTAATTCAGAACCAGCCAATAGAGCTAGAGGTCTGATTTTTGTTATTTAAAGATAACTTAGTATAAAAAATTATTTGACAAATGTCATGTGACCTCGATGACCTTTGACCTCGAAAAAACGTTTATGTCCATAACTAAGTAACCACAGGTGCTACACCCTTCATATTTGGTTTGATTGGAGACCTTATGACACAAAAACCTGTACCTCATCAATTATGTGCATATCTAATTCTGAGCCAGCCAATAGAGCTAGAGGTCTGATTTGTGGTATATAGGGACAACTTAGCAATACAACTTTTTTGACAAAATGTCATGTGACTTCGATGACCTTTGACCTTGTATTGCTAAGTTGTCCCAATATACCACAAATCAGACCCCTAGCTCTATTGGCTCGCTTAGAATTAGATATGCGCATAATTGATGAGGTACAGGATGTGGTGCCGTAAAGTCTCCCATCATGCCAAATATGAAGGGTGTAGCACTTGTGGTTACTTAATTATGGACATAAACGTATTTTCAAGGTCAAAGGTCATTGAGATCACATGATATTTTGTTGACAAAATTCTATTGGGAAGTCATGAATATATGCCAAAAATCAAACCTCTAGCTCTACTGGCTGGCTTAGAATTAGATATGTGCATAATTGATGAGCTACAGGATGTGGTGTCATAAGGTCTGCCATCATGCCAAATATGAAGGGTGTAGCACTTGTGGCTACTTAGTTATGGACATATACATATATGCAAGATCAAAGGTCATCGAGGTCACATGACATTTTGTCAAAAAAATCTTTATGCTAAGTTATTGATATATACCAAAAATCAGACCTATAGCTCTATTTGCTGACTCAGATTTAGATATGCGCATAATTGATGAGGTACAGGATGTGGTGTCATAAGGTCTCCCATCATGGAAAATATGAAGTGCGTAGCACTTGTGGCTACTTAGTTATGGACATATACATATATGCAAGGTAAAAGGTCATCGAACCCACATGACATTTTGTCAAAAAAATCTTTATCCTAAGTTATTGATATATACCAAAAATCAGACGTATAGCTCTATTTGCTGACTCCGATTTAGATATGCGCATAATAAATGATGAACAGGATTTGGTGTCATAAGGTCTCCCATTATACCAAATATGAAGGGTGTAGCACTTGTGGTTACTTAGTTATGGACATATACTCAGATATAAGCTCAAAGATCATCGAGGTCACATGACATTTTGTCAAAAAAATCTTTATGCTAAGTTATCCCTCTATACCAAAAATCAGACCTCTAGCTCTATTGGCTGGCTCAGTATTAGATATGCGCATAATTGATGAGGTACAGGATGTGGTGTCATAAGGTCTGCCATCATAAAAAATATGAAGGGTGTAGCACTTTTGTTGACTTAGTTATTGACATAAACGTATTTTTTAGGTCAAAGGTCATCGAGGTCACATTACATTTTGTCAAAAAATTGTATTGCTAAGTTGTCCCTATATACCAAAAATCAGATCTCTTGCTCTATTGGCTGGCTCAGGATTAGATATGCACATAATTGATGAGGTACAGGATGTGGTGTCATAAGGTCTGCCATCATGCCAAATATGAAGGGTGTAGCACTTGTGGTTACTTAGTTATGGACATGTACGTATCACATGACATTTTGTCAAAAAAGTTGTATTGCTAAGTTGTCCCTAAATACCAAAAATTAGACCTCTAGCTCTATTGGCTGGTTCTGAATTAGATATGCACATAATTGATTTTATTGATTATGTGTCATAAGGTCTCCCATCATACCAAATATGAATAGTGTAGCACTTGTGGTGACTTAGTTATGGACATATACGTATATTAAAGTTCATCGAGGTCAAATGACATTCTTTCAAAAATAATTGTATCTCTAAGTTGTCCTTATACCAAAAATCTGACCTCTACTTCTATCGGTTGGCTCAGAATTAGATATGCGCATAATTGATGAGGTACAGAATGTGGTGTCATAAGGTCTCCCATTATACCAAATATGAAGGGTGTAGCACTTGTGGTTACTTAGTTATGGACATATACTCAGATTTAAGCTCAAAGATCATCGAGGTCACATGACATTTTGTCAAAAAAGTTGTATTGCTAAGTTGTCCCTAAATACAACAAATCAGACCTCTACCTCTATTGGCTGGCTTAGAATTAGATATGCGCATAATTGATGACGTACAGAATGTGGTGTCAAAAGGTCTGCCATCATGCCAAATATGAAGGGTGTAGCACTTGTGGTTACTT
>LD345436.1:13128-24529 GCA_001465055.1 Ptychodera flava
TTTAAAATGTCAGTAAATTTTACTAGGTAATGTGTCTCCCCAGCATCAGTTGTACGATACCCCTCCCCCCCCCACCCCCCCAATTTTTATTCTTGATTTTGAAAGGCATTGGTCAAAGGTTTCCTCAGGGAAAGTTTGAACAAAAGTGTAAGACCTTCATTTAACTTTTTAGAACCATACAACATGAAGGACAGACCATTTGAAGTCAATGACATTTTACTGGTGAACAAACTTTACCAGGTGTAAAATTTGTTTTGAAACGGGTACATGGAAAATAGTTGAAGAACAGTGTTTAAATTCCTCATAAAGTGGGTAATATAAATCATGCAAAAAGTGTCTTCATAGCAGTGGTTAGTCACTTTCTGAACAATGTCAAAATCATGTTCAAACCGTTCCAGATTATAGGATGAGTCCAAGGTGTTTCAGCACTTACAAGTTTTCCTTTCAAACATCAAAAGCAAACAGTGACACACATTCAACATTTTGTTTCTATATCTGACATCAATCTCAATGCTTTTCAAGTGCTTGTAAACTTTTTTTACAATTTGCCAAATTTTGCTAAAATTTAAGAGCACAGACATGCATTGTAGTTTGCTTAATACAAGTTACAGGGAAGGATCCATGGTTGCAACGTGTAATAGTTTCAAACTTCGTATACTAGTCATTTCTGTGTTGTTGTTTTCTTATAAATTGTATGCATACTGCTGACAGCTTTCCAAATTCTGTAATCTGGGATATATTTTACCCATGTACCAACTTAGCAACTTAAAGATACATACATGTTAATTGCATCAAGAGGACAGTTTTTCAGACCTTTAATTGGTTATAATTGTTTGTTTTAGATCTGCTGCTGCTTCTGTGAACATATAATTTTGAATCTTCAGTGGAAAGAAAGCAGCAGGTGCAGCATTAGCTATCGCAGCGATGTGTACAATTTGTTTATACATGGATAAAAGAGCAGCTGTTCTGTCCTGTAAAAATTGACAAAGACGAAGATTTATCTGAAAAAATACGTTTGCAATGAGAAGGATGAGAAAGTTTGATTCATTTCACTGTAAATTCATGATTGAAAACTGCATTGTTCAGCTACTCTGATTTGTGAGTAAAACAATTGTCTACATATTGTGGATTTTACCTATGTGTGTATGTGTGTCTGTATGTGTGTGCACATGCGTACACGCGTGCATGTGCACGAACTGAATGACATGCAGAAAATCTTTGTTGCCAGGCTAGTTTCAAGTAGATGTGTTCACATGTGTTAAATATACTTTGAAAACATTTCTGATGACCTAAATTTTACTCAGGGCAATGCAAATATTTATTCATCTGAAATAGACTCAGAACTATGCACACTTTGTCAACCAGGAAAAAATATTGGAGTAAATCAAGCAAACAGTTAAATGCTACCTGTCAAATCTTGGTATCATTGCCATTAGGAAGTAACTGATAGCTAGAACATGAAAAACCTGCATTCATAAGATATAAAATGTTATGTTATGTAATACTGTCATGTGATCAATCACATGATCATAACATGTTATGCAGAATTCTGTCATGTGATCAATCACATGATCATAAGAATGAGGTAGAGTCTGAGTTATCAGGGGTATGTTTTATAGACCATGGTATGATTTAATAACATTATTTTAAAAATGAATACAGAAAAATCATGCTGGTCTTTGTATTAAATTTATGTCTAAAGATATGTAGCATATTCCGTGATCTGAAAATAATTAATATGATCAGAATGATGGTAGCACTGTTATTGCAATATAATTATTTTTAGATGAAGGAATGTGCTGTAAATATTTCAGACGTAAAATTTAATATAAATACCAGCATAAATTTTTGTTTTCATTTTTCAAGCAAGGATATAAAATTATATGAAGATGATCCATAAAACATACCCATGATAAGGAAAAATCATACATTAAATGATCAGACAGCTATTCATATGGTATGTGGACAGTACATACATGTAGATACTAAAATGGAAATACTGTAAATATGTTAGGGTATAATGGCATGATTTTAATGACTAATTTTATAGCAAGCCATACAGCTTGTCTGTACAGCGATGTTTACCTGTGGGTAACTTGAGATACTGCTGTATATTTTATTAAAAACCATGTTTGCATTCAAGCACATGTCTTACCGTCATCAAGAGTCATGCTTTCTTGCTAATAAAGTTAATTTTCCATGATTGTGACGGCGTCTCAGCTTGCATGAGCTTGCAAGGTGACTGTTGTTACGGATTCAACAGCCACTTTGAAGGACAGAAATAACTCTAATATTATCTTTTTTTTCTAAACATATTGCATTTTATTATTTCAGTTTGCACCAGAATCATCATGTTAATATTTCAAAATCTTTAGCCTGATTCATTTCTAGTATTGAAACCAGCTGAAAATATTTAAATTTGTGAATGTTTTGCTCAGCTAATTACCTCTTGGATTAGTTAGTTTGAAAGTTCAAGGTATAAAAGTTGTGCTTTCTTCTTGAAATTAAGGGGACAGATATTCACACTCTTAAAGTTTTATAAATCTTTTCTAATCCACCACTTGTTAGGGCTCATTTCAAACTCTAAGAGTAAAAACGTTTTCACCATTTCACTGTTTTGAAAATTGAGAATTTTATATTTCTCAATAGATTTAACACAGGATGGTGGCCATTTTGAATTTCACGTAATGGTAAATGCCTGGTTGTTTGTTTCTTTTGTACCAAACTTTGCATCGTGACCCTGATATTTATTCTTAACTTGGTGAGGGATTGGTCAAAAGTTTGCTAGGGGAAAATTTGAGCAAAAATTTAAGTCTTTCAATTTTGAGGCACATACTACCCTTAAGGTACATGTAGTTCATGCCTCGTAAACAAAAGACTGAAAGCTTGTCTCAAACTTTTCTCAAGCGAAGTTTCAATCATTATCTTTCAAAATCAAGGACATAAATTGTTGGCCACCATGCAAATATTGGTACCAGAGAAACTAATTCCCAACATTTACCGGTATTCGAAATTCAAAATGGCCTCATCACAGCGTCTGTTAGCTCTATGAGGAAAAATAAATTCCAGATTTTTACAAAACTAGGTTGGCAAAAACTTTATTCACTCCATAAGCTTCACATTGGGCCCCCATAAGTGGTAGGTCTGAAGAATATTGTAAAAGTTTGAGAGTCTGAATATCTGTCCCCGATGTGCATTCCCTACTTTTAACCAAATTGTTTGAAAGAAAAAAGCAAAGTTACTTCGACTATCAACTAGACTTCTCTCTGCCAGCTGAAGAAAAAAATGTTTCATCCTCTCGATCTCCATCCCCGCTGAACTACAGATTACCCTATAATGATTTTCTGTCTCTGACAGAAGTGAGCTGGCAAGGCATATCAGATTACTTCTAAAGTACAATTTGTAAAGACCTTGTGCTCTCAATATTGCTAATGATCTGCCTGGGGAAATCAGATGCAAGCCATTCTAAGATGCAGAATAAAGATATTAAGTAATCACAGTACAGGAGACCTGGAGTCTGAGTCTGGAAGAAAATTGCTTCAAAAATGCAAAGCGAAAAACACGGTATCAATGTCATCCACCCTGTTCCGATAATGTGCTGATTTGTGGAACTATACATTTTGTGCTCATGCAATTTACACCCAAGAGATTTTTGGATTGCATATTAAAGTGATCTGTTATCTGGTTCCTTGTAAATTATCATCATCATCATCATCAGACTAATGTAACCACTGATGTAATGTAAGATGATAGTCTAATAAAATTTCTTTACTTTTGTTTATCATCTTGCCCGGATACCATCAATTTGTCCACCAATCCATAATTATCAACTGCATGGATTATCCATCAGTTTGTCTACCATAATTATCAACGGCCTGGATACCTTCAATTTGTCTGCCATAATTATATGTGACTTTCCAACCATTGTGAAAAATTTCTATTTCATTTGAAATAAAAATTTCATTTTGAATTCTGAATTGAAAAGATCAAATGCTTCAAACCTGTGTGCGAATTAACCCTTTGAGTGCCAAAGTCAATTTTTGTTGCCTATATCAAAATATACACCAGTAAACTTTATTCTAAATTTTGCTAAAACTATGATAAAAATCTGAAGCCAATAAAATTTGATGTTCATATGGTCCGAAATTGTCAAAAAAATTACAGTAAAATTCACAAAATTTGTAAAATGTTGCACACTATAATTTTGGTGGGAAAAATTGCAGCGCTCAAAGGGCTATTAATATTATGTGCAGAATAGACGTAGGGTATATTGTCTCCCTATTGAGATGGAAATTTGATAATTTTTTTCACATTTATCATTTATCAAAACTGTGCCTTATTAGCCGAGGTTCCAAAGTTAATTCTAAGGATATTAAAAAAATCAAAACGATAGCAAATAATTTAAAATTATAGTAATTAAAATTTTAATGTCAAATTGATACTATCATATAATTTTTAAAAAAGAGTAAAAACTGAAATATTCTGGTCTCCAAAGTGTACAAGTATTGTAATACTGTAGACTCAAACTCTGAATTGGACTGAATTACCTCATAAAATAGCATCAGACTGGCACAAGCTCAAAGCTTCCAAAACATCTGCCGCATACAAGTTACCTCTGTTTTAATTTTCTGTTGCCTCAAAGTAGAAAATCACTTTGTAGATTTGCAGCTAATTTCTTATGAACATAGAAAAGCTGAGCTGCGGGTTGTTTGGAAGCTTTATGACAACAAGGCTTGCAGTCATTGCTTTGATATGTGCCGAATCTTTCATCTAGAATGACGGCAGCAGCTGGCTGCCTCATTTCAAGCGGTATCTGATTAGAGTTAGATGGTGCAGTCGTAGATTCATATTTTCTACTCGACTGATAAAATTCTAAAAAGTTGGGAGCCCTTTCAATTCACATGTAGTCTGCAGTGTTACTTACTGCTTGTCAAAAATGTTATGGTAGCAGGATTAGGAATTATGCACTTTGCAGCAGACCTGTTGTGGTAGTCTTCTTGGTTCAATGGATGCAAGCTCTGTGTGTCTATAGTTTCAAAATATGATGTCCAGTGCATTCAAGGAGAAAAATATATGCATTCTTTGATTATCATTTTAAAAACTCACAGCTCTTGAAATTCACTGTGACTCAATGATGCAAATAAAATCCATTGACTGTTCTGTTGTTCACATAGTGTAGTTCTTGTCAGCTTAACAAAACAAACCAACCCGCAAATTTTTGTGAGAGACATCATTTTTACATAATTTTTAGGGCAGTATTTGCGATTTCAACAGTTGGTAGAATTCTCTGCAATTGTGTTTCTGCAGACTACGAGTTTCTATGGTACATGTCCATTTCTTTTATGCAAAGCACTGTAGATGTGGGCTAACATTAATCCTGTTAATTTCTAAATTTATTAGGCCATGGAAGGCAATGATAATTATGCAGTTATTTGCAAACAAAGCTGACTATATATTGTGTTTACCTATCAAAACCAGTGTACCTAATTGACAAAATCATGGCATTCTTATTGACATTTTGGTTTAACATGTGCTGGCGCATTCGTGCATTTCTTTGTTTATTGTTCAGAAAAACAAAATGTTCAATTGGAAGTTTCAAAGTTTCAGTTTACATCAATAAATCTAAAGCATATATTACAAATTTTCTCTAGTTTTTGAACAGATGGTGCCAATTTAGATGTAACAACTGTCTTTATTGACCATTGTAATACAATAATCGAAGTGTGCTTTGACGATTTTTTTCTGTTTCACTGAAAAAATATTTCAAAAATTTGAAATTTGAAAGTTGAAAAACAACATCAGGTGTGATCTACTATGTATGAAAAGCTGTGTGCTATTCTCATCCATTTTCAGTAACAGCTAGATCACATGTGATAACAGTGTCAATGACATCTTATCACTGTTTTCCATTAACTAAGACTCCAATCTGAAAAATTTAAAGTGAATCCCAACCTTGGTCATATCATACCTGTGAGCCGATTAAAATTAGTGTCATTTTGTGATATTCAAAGCCCAGCTTCCATTCCTTCCATGGCATTGTGTAGGATTACAGTCTTTTAGGACAAATCACTTAGAACTAAGAATGTGACATTATTTCAAGTTAGTGGCAGCAAATGACAAGGTTTCTGTGGCTTAACCTTTGACTTCAACCAGATTACTTCTAAAAAGTTGTCACGTATGTCCCAATAAATCTTCTTTCTTCAATCCTGATGTACGGTACTGTAACACTGTTTTAGCGAGAATTTGGAAAGATGGGTAGTTTAGGAACCCCAGTAACATTTCTGTTTTCCCCTAATAGGATTGCATTGATATACCATTGGGAACCCTTATAACATGTCCGGTGAACCCTGGTAAAATTTGCTAGGGTACTGGTATCAAAACATTCTGTACTTCAAGGTAGTATAGGCCTCTAAAGTGAAAGACTTAAACTTTTGCTCAAACATTCCTTAAGGAATCTTTCAATCATCCTCTTCCAAAATCTAGAACAAACATCAGGGGTCACCGTGCAAATTTTGATACCAGAGGAACAAATAACCCCAGATTTACCGATCTTTTAAATTCAAAATGTCCGCCATCCCTGTGTTAATTCTTACAGAGAAAAATGAAATTTTTGAATTCCAAAAAGGCAAGCCATTGAAACGTTTTCTTACACCAAGAGCTTTAAAATGAACCCCCAGAAAAGAATTGTAAAAGTTTGAGTGAGTATATAGTATAATAGTGTGTGTATTTAACTTGCGCTAGTGTTGTACCAAATAACTGTCACAAACGACAATTTACATGTGATTTTGTATTGTCTTTCATATTTATTTTGTCATGTTTTTTTCTAAATTTCTATTTATTCAGACTTATTTCATTTACACATATGGTTGTATATATTTTGATTATTTATTTGTTTATTTTTTATGTGTACCTACCGGTATGTCAGGGCGCATTCAACAAATATTATTTGGAGTAGTGTTGTTGCTTGATAGCTCCTTGTTGAGATGACTGGGAAGGTTCCTCTCATTTTGGGTGATGTATCTATATACACCATCTTCACTGTCTTCAGGGACAAACATTTAAGCAAATTGAAAATTAAAAGATTGCTGGTCCCTCAAGGATTATCCGTGTCTTAATTGTGTCATATTGTCCACCCACGCAGCTCAGCAGCATCTCTTGGGAGAGAATGATTAGACTTTGTACTTATGGAAGAGCAATCATGTCATCTGTACTCTTGCAGTCGTAAAAGAAAACACAAACCTTTTTCCAATTTTTCTCCTTCTCCACTCTGACATATTTACAGTCAACTCATCACTCTCTGCGTATAAAGCTGTATTCCAATATTGCTTCACATGGCAGTCATACTTTATTGCGTTCGATTTCATCACGCAATTTTCTTAATGTCATCAATCGATGCTGCAAGTAATCAGGACACACCTGACAAACACACCACCCAATCTTCCTCACAGTTGAACAGTGTGGTATGTTTCCTGTTCTGTAGGGCTTAAACCCAATTCAAATGTTGTATCCAGCACCTCCCAGGATAATCTTGCAATTGCGTTATACAAACATCAAAGCCGTACCCCCTCTAGGATATTACTACACAGTATATTACACTTTACCGATATCTCTGAATGTAATATTCACTCACCTATAACACCGTACCGATATCTCTGAATGTAATATTCACTCATCTATAACACCGTACCAATATCTCTGAATGTAATATTCACTCACCTACCGGTATAACACCATACCAATATCTCTGAATGTAATATTCACTCACCTATAACACTATACCAATATCTCTGAATGTAATATTCACTCACCTACAACACCGTACCGATATCTCTGAATGTAATATTCACTCACCTAAAACACCGTACCGATATCTCTGAATGTAATATTCACTCACCTATAACACCATACCGATATCTCTGAATGTAATATTCACTCACCTATAACACCGTACCGATATCTCTGAATGTAATATTCACTCACCTATAACTTCATGTCTTTTTCAAAGTTGATGTCAACTTTTTGCCTTTACCAATGTTATGTTCGTAATTGTTAAGGTAGTCAAAGTGAAAGATGGCCAGTGAATTGACCATTAAAAATTCTCCCAAAAATTATAATTTTTCTGTCAATCAATTGTCAACCAGTCAGTTTGGCTGCCACCAAAACAGTTTGGCTGACTTGGATAAACTTACACACCAGTGAGTGTTTGATGAATATTGTCTAGGTGTTTTGTTGGCTTTTACTGTAGTTTAGGATGGATCTCTGAGTGTTCTGTGTATTTCTTCACACAAGTACCCTGCATCATGTTCAAAATTGTCAACAGTATATGAAGAGACATTAGTCCCGGTGTAGAGAAACAATCCCATCTGTCCTCAGTTTCTCATGAATCAAAGTAAATGGACTGATGTTGTCACTTTTTAAAAAGTTTTTTGATGATGATGATGATGACAGCTTTGACAAAATAGACACTCATATGGCCCAAGAGTTTTAAGAACAGTTGCACCAAATGTGATGTCAGACTAAACAATATACATTTGTCACAAAAGATATCTTGAATTTATATTAAATAACTAAGTGTATCCATTAAGTGTGAAAATTAATAATCGGTTCAACTTCTATGCTAATTAATTCAGAAAACTATTATATTAATTCATCTGATGCAAATTACAGAGAACTCAGAATTACACCCTCCTTGAAAGAAGCAATGAGACAAGCCAATAAAATGATGGTAACAGTTGTAGCATTCTATCATATTCAGGAACAAGTCAGATATGAAGGATGTTATTTGTGAATGAGAAATTCTGACAAGCTTCTGCTTAGTTTCTTACAAAATTGACCTGCCCTGTATGGTTGAAAGTATATCACTAAAAAAAAGATAGGACAGTGAATAATGCAGGGAACGTTTGCATCACAAAAATAAATTTTTCAATAACCTGGATTAAAATTGAAAGCAGCCTCCATGATGTATGTCAGACACTTATTAAAGGTAATGAATCTATTATTCATTTTTTCCATGTGAGAGATGGCTAGAATGTGCTAGAGAAGATGGACATTAAATAATACAGAAATCAATAGCAATAGTGTGAAGCCAACATTTTGAGCTGATCTACTCTAGGGGTTTTATTCACCTATGGACTGTTCCAGTACAGGTGCAGAGAGGTTATGAAAGCTTGAGCAAGCAGAAAACATGCATTAGTTCTTTCACATCAGGTTATTTTTCACCTTTTGCTCTAATGTTATTTGGAGTGACGCATATGCTAGTGTAACTGAAGGGCTGTTAGATGGTGAAAAGTTCACTTTCTATTTCCACTCTGACGTGATGCTTCCTGACATCGTTACACAAGTATCAATGCTCTTATCCGGGAAAAAGAGGTCAGGTGAATTGAGAACAAATGCCATCTGCTTGTACCACTGTGTGAAGGATTTTCAATTATGATCTCAAGTCAAAGTCACAGTCACATATCCACACAAGCCATCATCATCAAATTTTATCACCAGCAATTAAATCAGTCAAACACCAGTTCTGAGTACTTGATTCTGTTTTATTGAAATGGTGAATTTGGAAGTACAGCATTCATTGCCTTGTTCATAGAGCAACCTTGCTGCACAGTGAAAATAAAAATCATTTTAATGAATAGTATTCTTCAATTTCTTGACTCTAATTTTATCTTTCACAGGTCAATAGAGGAAAACGCTTCTTTTCCATCTGTACTTGCAATGTCTTTTAGTCTGATATTATGATCGCACACTTTGAAAAGATTTCATTAAAAAACAATTTAATCCTAGATACCTTGAGTACGATTTTGCTATCTAAGTGAGTCTAAGAATTCTCAGGTGGTTGACCACACCATATTTTGAACATTGCGGATTTGTACAGGTAAAACATATAAGATTACAGAAGTCAAAGGAAAGTTTTAAGTTGCCGTGAGAAATCATCTTTTAATCCACAATGCATTTCAGTGCCATGCAGTTTGACCTCTCAGCACAAGACAAAAGCTGTTCATAGTAGCGAGAATCAACTCACTCAACAAAACTAGCCTAAAACATGGTATAGTATAGTTATACAAGCAAAAACTCCACAGATACATCTCTCAATTGACATTTATCTTTTTCATGCATTCAGCACATGAAAAGTTATAAGCTCCAATTACAAAATATTTACACAACGTTTATATGTATATTGCAATTAGAAAATTAATAACAGTTTATTGTTTCAGCAATCCTCTAGCTATTATTATTGTTATTTCATTTCCTATTCTTTAATTTGATCAAATAGACACATCTCATTCCTTTCTTCATCTTTGGCATTTTCATGGATTGAATATGTTGTCACTCATTTATTCTGTCCTTTTGAGAATGCTGAAAATTCCCAATTTATATTCTGTAGAGTAATTCTCAATCTTGTGGACAGGATGTCCTGTGTATCTCCCAACAGATGGAAATTTTGTAATGCAGTATTTCAACTTGCAACTCAAAGGGGGCTTTGTATCTCATTGTAGCATAATTTAGACCTGTTTGACAAGGTTACACAGTTAAGAGTAAGCGATCACGGACAAAGTATAGCACTTTATCACCACACAAAGTAGGAGTTTCTATGCGCCAATGGAGCAGGTGAACAAATCAACCGTCAATGCTGAGAGCTAAAGATAGAGGTCAGAAAGCGATCCAAATGTCAGCCTCTACTCTATATAGAGCTATAATCTATTTTCTTTGTATGTTTTAGGTTGTATACATCTGTGTTGTACAGTTTTTGCATTCTATTCATGCTTGAATCTGCTACTGAAATGGCAGGAAACAACAATCTCAATTCTTCGTTCAAGGTGTATGACACACATGGTACATTTTCTGATAAAACTCAGCAATTGACAAACATACGGACGTGTATTCAATTTTGAATATGGTGAGAATCCAAGTAGAAAAAGACAGGTCATTACCATGTCCCACGGTTGTGCATTGTGTCACTATCAGCTGTTTATTTAGTTTTTATAGAAACATGCTCTAGATATGTAAATATGGAACAAAAATAAATCAGAAAACACAGGAAACTGTAGCATGAATATAGCACAGCATATGAAAACCATGCCTGTCTCTTGGTTTAATCAGCCTCTATATGTCAGCAGCAAGTTAGCTACTGTACTGATTAAAAGTAGATACTTTCCTGACTCAATGATATCACTGGTACAGACACAGAGTGTGAAAAGTAGAATACAGACACAGAGTGTGAAAAGTAGAATATAGACACAGAGTGTGAAAAGTAGAATATAGACACAGAGTGTGAAAAGTAGAATACAGACACAGAGTGTGAAAAGTAGAATATAGACAAAGAGTGTGAAAAGTAGAATATAGACACAGTGTGAAAAGTAGAATACAGACACAGAGTGTGAAAAGTAGAATATAGACACAG
>LD345436.1:24614-89242 GCA_001465055.1 Ptychodera flava
AGTGTGAAAAGTAGAATATAGACACAGAGTGTGAAAAGTAGAATACAGACACAGAGTGTGAAAAGTAGCATACAGACACAGAGTGTGAAAAGTAGAATATAGACACAGAGTGTGAAAAGTAGAATACAGACACAGAGTGTGAAAAGTAGCATACAGACACAGAGTGTGAAAATTAGAATATAGACACAGTGTGAAAAGTAGAATACAGACACAGAGTGTGAAAAGTAGAATATAGACACAGAGTGTGAAAAGTAGAATACAGACACAGAGTGTGAAAAGTAGAATATAGACACAGTGTGTGAAAAGTAGCATAAAGACACAGAGTGGGAAAAGTAGAATACAGACACAGAGTGTGAAAAGTAGAATATAGACACAGAGTGTGAAAAGTAGAATACAGACACAGAGTGTGAAAAGTAGACACAGAGTGTGAAAATTAGAATATAGACACAGAGTGTGAAAAGTAGACACAGAGTGTGAAAATTAGAATATAGACACAGAGTGTGAAAAGTAGAATACAGACACAGAGTGTGAAAAGTAGAATATAGACACAGAGTGTGAAAAGTAGAATACAGACACAGAGTGTGAAAAGTAGACACAGAGTGTGAAAATTAGAATATAGACACAGAGTGTGAAAAGTAGAATACCAAACTGCAAAGAAGTAACACCAGAGGCAAAGTAATTCACTTACACGAGGAGTCTTTAAGTTGAGTCACATTTTGTATTATCCTGGAAATTCGATATTTATAAAAAACTTGAGAAGGCAAATGAATAGTTTTCGCAGAAATCGTGACTGTCACAATTCGAGCCAATATTTCTGTGGATGGTAAATTGCCAATGCCTGACAGTGTAAGCAAAATTATTGGAATGTTACGTGATTGTGAGAAATGGAATTTGAAAAACATGAACTTCTTTGAGTAGCAGGAAAAGTTTGGAGGACAATATGGCCGATGGGAAAATAAAACATCATGTCAGTATTAATTCACAAACAGCCAATTTTGAAGTAAGTTTTGAAAATTCTTTTTATCTCTATTTTCATTTCCTTTCATGAGAAGGATGAAGAAGTGAAAAGAGATTGTGTATTCAATATTTTAGTTTTGGAAAAGTAAATTTTGCGATCTATGTAAAATAATGTTCCTTTCAATTTTTTTATTCTCTGATGCACACGCATTTTTACAACTTTTTTCCGATGCTGTACAAAGAATATCTGGCACAGTACAAACTTAAAACATCACTCATTTTCGTTTTTGATATCTGAAATGGCCACCATAAGCCAAGTTTCTGCTTCAACTTTGTTAAATTCCAAAAGCTGCATTGATCCAAAGAAATTGTATGTTGAAATTGGTACCCCCTAAAAAATATTCTTCTAGCAATTTTATTTGGTATCAAAATCACTAAAATCATAATTTTGTGTCACTACTGTATGCCTCTAATGAATGCTTCACAACTTGTTCAATAAAATCCAATTCTTAAAATAGAGCAGCTCTGGTAAATATATTCTGCTCATGTCAGTTTGTCACCTTCTTTAGATCTGTCTTGGCATGTGTTCAGTGTAACGGAGTTAACTTGGTTGTAATTCAGTAATTTTATTTGATTAAAAAACTGATTTGGCATAAGGTTATGTCTGAGTGAACGTTTAGAGTTGCCGGAGAGTTGGTCAAAGTAATCAAGCTGCAAAGTAAACCTCTCTGCGTATATTGGTGTGTTCAGAGTTCAACAAATTATCACACTGTGAATTTCCAAAATGTGGAAATAATCATTGGAAAAGTAAATTACAGATCTGAAATTGATACGACGATGTGACCCTCATATCAATTTATCGGCAACTCAATCAGCCACTTTTCACCCTATTATGGGTACACAATAAAGTTGATGTTGTTGGTTGAGCTGTCGTTGGGTTGGCTGGCTATTGTGGTGATGAAAAATGTCACTGCATATTATAAACAGAGGTACAGTATATTAAATTAAATGAAGTGAATGGCAGTGTTGAATTGATGTGATGAAATTCTGCTGTCAATTTATGCATTGGATATTATTGAATTGAATGAAGTATCATGTCATCCTATGGCATGATTTCAATTATTTTCTTTCATGAGGAAAAATTACGCCTGACATGCTTTTCTTCAATGCATGACAAAGTTTCAATTAGTCTCTGCACTGCCAAGTCAGTCTCTCACCATAAAACTGCCAACTGTATTTCGTTCTATTTCTATTAAGTTATGTTCAGAAACCAAGAAATGCATAATATAAGAATGGAAACAGCATGTATTGAACAGGATAGGGGCACATGATCATATCATGAACAATATCACTTGTGTACCATTTTCAATAAAAGAAATACACAGTGTATTTTTTAGCAAGGATCAATTCTGTGTTCACCATGTCACCGGAGTGTCCTTTGTAAAGATACAATTTGTACAGCGAACATTGCAATCCCAAAATTTCATTATGAATTTGGGATAAGTATTTACAGGAATGCATGTAAATGAGTACAGTGTTACTTCTTCTGGGTGCACAGAGTAAATATCTTCTCAGCCACTGTGTCAAGAAAAGTCAAACACATGTACAGAGAGGTAAACATTGCTCCCTTATATCATGCATCTATGAAATTCAAACATAATACTTACATGTATGGCATGGTTTTATACTTACTGTTTCATCAATGTCCAAAATTAAATACCCTCGTATATTTCAGACAGCAAACAATATGTTGCATGAGAGGAAATTAGTGACGGTGTCAAAAGGTTTTTATTTATTTGTGGCGGGGCTATTTGTAGAGCCATTTGTAGGGGAGCAATTTGTCAAGGAACCATTTTAGGAGCCATTTGAAGAGGAGCCATTTTTGCAGTCTTAGGGAGAGTTGCAGATTATCACAAAAGTTCAACAAATGGTATGAAAACCCCTTCTCCGAAATGAAGCTTCAAAAGTACAAAGTGTTGATGTCATTCACAGAGTATAATGTAAAAATTTGTTATATCTATTGACGATGTGCCGCCCAGGTCATATTGCATTATCAAGTAATCAGTGTTACCATGGAGCTCTGTTTTTACTAATAGCTCAGTGCTGTAATCAAGAAAATTGTTACAGTAACTATTTCTTTACAGTTTAAAGGTAAAGTTAGGTTGCCCGGTACAATGTTATTCTTGATTAAGAGTTAGTTATTGACTAAAATACAAGCAAGTGGGAAACTGTGTGTCTTGCAAAATTCATGAAATAATTTGTTATGGGAGATTATAATGTTCTGATAAATTAATGCAGGTATAAGGAAAAAATGTAGTAACTTTTAAGTGTGAAAGAGACAAATGCTGAATGAACAGAGGTCAAACTTAACCCCCACCCCAACCCCTCATAAGATTTGTAACAAGTCATCGTTGATGACACAGTCCCCACTTGTTAGTGGGTACAAGTCCTTAGAGAGGATAGAGTCCTCTTCATTAATTAGGTCTGTGATTAACAATACTGCGATACAGATAGGGCTTCATGGCCGAGATTGAGTTCTATGGCGGTGAAAACATAAAACCAATGTAGGCCGCCATCCTAATTACAAAAGGTCATTAAATGAGTCAATTAGTAATTAATTGACAGGATGTTGCCAAACATTTTTGCATCCTATTATAACACTGACAGATTATCACTAGTACCATATTTCATAAAGTTTGATGCAGTACTTCTGGACATTCACCCTAAAGACAATAATTCATTATGTGAATGCAAATTAGCAATTAATTTAAATGATACTGCTAAGTGTCATCGAATTGTATTTACAACACTATGACATCAACATCTGTACCAAGTTTCATGAAATTTGATGCAGTATTTCTTGACATATCAGTCTAATTATGAAAATTCAATAATTGACACGATACTGCTACATGTTGTGAAACAAATTGATGTGCATATGTATGACATAGGTCAATGTCCTTGTACTAACTTTGAATGATATTGGTGGAAATATGTCTGAGTTATGGCTCCTCTGTACATGAAAAAAATCGTAACAAAATGGCTATCACGCAGCCATATTCAATCTTATCGTGAAACAAATTGACATGCAGATGTATGACATACCGGTAGGTCAATGTCCTTTTACCAACTTAGAATAAAATTGGTTGAGATGTGCCTGAGTTATGGCTCTGTATATGAAAAAAAAGGTAAAAATATGGCCGCATGGCGGCAATAGTGGATCGTATCATCAAACAAATCAACATACATATGTATGACATATGAAGTAATCCTTGTAGTTGTACCAAGTTTGAATGAAATCACTCCAGGCATCTCTTAGATATCTGCGTGAACGGATGGACGCACAGACACACCGAGCACTCACGCACGCATGCACAGACATGACAAAACCTATAAGTCCCCCGAACAGTGTCCGTGAGGACTAAAAATTACCATTTGAGTTTGTTCAACAATCTAAAACAATATCCCTTGCTTGATATGAATATGCACAGAGTCTGCCATAAAAATGTAAAACATACTTGGATTAAAATATATACCCGTATTCAGGAGGTATAAACTAGGTTTTCTTGGAAAAGACTATGATTCATGTCATGTATGCATGTGTTCCATGAGGGTACTGTGTGTTACACAGTACACCACACAGTCTTAAGGCAAGATCTTCAATATAACCAACTTAAGTCAGCCGGGACTCTACAAAGCGCTTGAATCAGAAAGTTTAATGCCAAGACAGATTTACTGGGCTATTAAAATTCCAATTTTTTCATGGTATTCATGATAACTTTATTTTATGAAAAATTTTAATGCCATAATAACAGTAAAATAATGGTACATGACTAAGAATTTCAGTTTGGTAACAGAAATGCCAATGAGCCTGTTGATTTATAAGAAAATGTGCAATTTCCGTGACCACTTGTTAGTGGAATTAGGACAGAAACAATTCATTCCTCCTGGAATTCACAATGATATTCAGTCCATTTTTTTACCTTCCATTGGGAAATAAACAGAGAAATGTGAAACCTGATCTTTGCATCTTTGAAATGTTGGTTCAGGTCAGAGAGGACTGTTTTGGCAATTTGAATGATACAAACACTGAGAATTGAAATACATCATTTTCCAAATTGCATTCATAAACACAGTGAATTATATTTGTCAGAGTGAAACTCCTGTCTTCTAGAAGGAAGTTTGGATTCATTTGTCATACACAGGCTCCTCTTCTGTTTGATTATAACCTGATGATATTGCTCATTTCAATGGGTGTTACTTTAACACCCCAGGGGAAATTTTAACTCTTTGATTTCCTTCTAATGAAGGAAATTTGTATCATCAATTTATTAAATTATGTTTCTTTGTTTTTGCATAAGGTACAATAATCTACAGATATTGTTTCAACAAACTGATCATTTTAAAAGAAATACCATCGTTATATCAAAATACTCAGAATAACTCTGTTGAACAGTAAAAAGCAACTTACAACAACAGTAAGACGAATTAATCAGCATGAAAAAACAGATGAGGTAACGGAATATACATTTATGCAAACTCCCACCTTCTGGCCGAATAACTTTACAACTCAAAAACTGAAAGTTTTAAATTTATTCCCTGTACTTTGCCCAAGGAAAACGTCAAACTCTCTTCATGATTTAGGTATAAAAAAATCAGGGTTCACTGTGAATGCAAGAAGTTGCAGCCTGAAGGGAACAGACAATTGAATTCAACACTTGGCAAATATCTCTGTAGAGGAAAGTTCACACATCTACATTGTTGAAAAAGAGTAGATGAAGAAATAGTTAGTCTCCCTCAACAGATTTTGCAATGAATTTACACAACTTATAGAGCAGCAAAGAATTGTAATCTGGAGTCTGAAAATGTGTCTGAAAGGTGCATTCTGCTGTAATGACTTCTTGTCATTATAATTTCAACATATTTTATCAGTCATGATACATTAATCTTATGCCATTTCCACCAGAGTTCAATTGTTCTGTACATATCTTGTTTATATGTAAATTAGGAGAGTAATATGCAAATTTCTTTGAGAGATATTCAACTTCCCATTATTCGTTAACTTTAATAAAATATTTTACATCCTCCAAAGAGGTATATTAGCCAGTACAATTTTTAAATTTCATTTAATTTAAACTAAAGAAACCACGCGTGTTGTTTGTAAGTGTTTGATTAAGTCAGTAAAATATTGGAAAAAGATGAGGCGTAGTTTTAAAGAGTTTCATTCGAAGCAAACTTGCAGACCTTTTGTGTTAAATGATTCTGAGATGTGTTGAAATATATCAGATATACAACAGGATAAATCAGGAAAATGGAAATGAGAAGTACTTTTCAAAAATAGTGTTTGCGACAAATAAATGAAAAATGTAGAATAAAATAGTATAGTCTAAACAATGAACATGGGCTACCGAAATGTGCACTTGTAGTTGAGTTATCATGATCTTTCTAACATGCCAACGATAGAGCTTTTGTTGGATACTGCCATAGTTTTGTGGTAAAAATCCTATATTCCACTGTCCTGGTAACTGAATGTTGCTTCCTGTATTGAGAGATGGGGGATTTGTCAGAGTGATTTGTCAAACTGCTTTGCTTTTAAGATGCCTTTGAGTACATGTTGGAATATGATAGAAAAATTGCTGTACATTCCCTGTGGTTTGTGAATGACTTAGTTGGGATGACAGTACATTTATAACACTTGAGAAGTTATAGTGTGTTTGCAGGTATCTGTAAATATACAAACTGCAAGACGTGTCTTATTTGATAGTTGAAGAGGTCACACATTTGGTAGCATTACATTGTCATAAATCTTTGCATTTGCAAAAGAGAAAACCCCAAATGGGTGTTTATCCCTGGATTAGTAACCATGAGATACCTTGTGCTAATCGTCAACCTGTGAATCCAACAATGGATGTTTGAAAGAAATTCATGTTGACAAAACAAGACTGTTGCATCTCTGTGGAATAGTATTTCTTGTACAAACAATTTTCTGTTGTCTTTTGTCAAAATTTATGAAATAGCAGGGGACTTGTAATGTACTACTTTCTAGGTCTTTATTTGTTCTGCAAGTCACCCATGGGAATGATTTTTTCTGAAAAATAACCCAGTCATTATCAAGTCAGTGTGCTCTCATAAAAAGATGTATTATATTTCTTATGAGATGGCTTGGATGAATAACACAACACAGCGGCTTTTGATTGCATGGAGAATTCCATAGGTGAATCTTAATTTCCACATATTCCCATAAGATCTGCTTCACCATCCATTAGCACCATACAAAGAGTCATGAGGCTATTATAGATCTAGCTTCATGAGGGTATTGAGGGGCCAGTGTACTATCCACAGTGCGATTAAATTTATGGACATGATCCTCCGAGTGAGCTGATGGTTTGAAATTGCATACCATGCATGAAGGCATGCAATCAAACATTTCAGAAATACATCTTGGTTAAAAAAACCACACAACTTTGTTGAATTAAAACATATTTTACACAAGTAAACGGTTATTTACTGTTAGTAAGGGTGATTAATATCTTCATTAAATTTATTCATATACCGGCGAAAATGAAACTCCCACCCCAATGAACTGAGATGAATGTGTCACACAAGTTGGAGAATTTCTGTCTTACATGAGCTGGAGGCACGTGTGAGACAGACATTCCCAATGCATCCTGTTCTCCCATCCCTTCAATATAGAGAAAATTAAAGTTGTTGTATTTTATTATAGAACACACCATTGTCATTAATAACTTTGATTTGTATCATTCTCCTTCAAAAACATAGTCCACATCACTCATATGTAATGCTATATGAAACATGTTTATACTGATGGAAGTTTTCTTCTCACTACTCTAATAATATTCAGTATTTAATTTAATAATTTGACGATGTATTTGTTAAAAATAACCCGGTGAAATAGTGCTTTGGTCAATTTTCATACATATTTGTCACTAATAGGTGTCATCTGCCGGCGGTGTAGTTCTGGTTTTATATCACGTCACCGCCCATTCATCAAATAATAAAAGAGTCTTGGGGTGGGGGTGGGGGGGACAGCAAAGGACAATGAGCATTCATCAAATGAAAATAAATTTTGCTTGTGCAATAATACAGAGTGTTAGAACAAATCGATCCCACACTTAGTCTAGTGTTCTCCCAGTGTACTAGAGATGGGAGAAAGGTAGATCTTACTCAGTATATGTGAATAGGCAAGAGAATAGGTGTCAACTTATACTAAGACTTGCTTTTGTAAGCATTTGACAATTTAATGCAGTGTAGATTGTACTTGTCCTGTATTCAGATATCAAGGTTACATTCAAAAATATATGATTGCAACAGACGAAAAGGCTGTTTGCGAATGCTGATGCATATATCAGTATTGACAGCAAATGTACCGGACATTTTTGAAAATTACACCTGCAAGGACGATGTGACTGCCAATGTTATGATGAACACTAGAAATGACATATATAGTAACTGCTCAGACTAGAAGCAACAACAGCAATGCACTAATCAACGGCAAAATTTGTCCGCATTGCAAGCAGCAGCATCCAATGTCACACATATGCAGCTAGTAACAAACCAGTAACCGTGAACAGCACTGTATGTATTGATAGGACAAAACACAAGATGGAATGCTTTTTAATCTATCAAATATATGATATTTGAATCTGAGAGTTAAATTCCAACAAGCAAATAGCATATGTTTTTTTTTCTGAAGGAATAAGGTACTTCTATTCCAGGTGTTTCATCTGTGATATGTTAATATTAAAGTCACAATTGGACGTATTGTCTCCTGAAATGTCAAGGATTGGTAGCATCCATGAAACCCTTTGTCATGGACATTTAATTACCATTGTGGCTTACAAGCCTTTGATAATCACCAAAACTAATGAAGATATAGTTGAGCATATTAATGAATTAATGATCTTCAACTGTGTTTGCTGATGTTTGATCAATTTAAAGCGGTGCATGATATACCATGATACACCATGTAAGGCACTTTAAATAAAATTCTTTGTTGGCCATACATGTGCTGGTAGATTTTCAGAGAAAATTAAGAAAACAAACAAAATGTTAACACAAATAAAAATATTGTTTTGCCACAAGAACCCAAATAAAATTAAGCTTATGTTAATACACTTGTGCTTTTTGTCTGTGTTTGTTTTTTTTCTGGCTGGCTGGTAGGTTTTTCAAAAATCCAAGGATGGATGGCAAACAAAGAATTTTCTTTAAATGGCCTAATGTTCCTTTTTATTGACTGAAAAATACTTGGGTTCATATGACACTTGCATGCTGCACACATCACTGCTGTTTGTCATCAAGGACAATTGGGCATGGGTGAACCCTTAAAATTTCCTCCCATCTTAAAGTATAGAGGTCCGCTTTACTATAGAAAATAATGAGATTGGGTTTAACCATGGCAGTGAAGGGGTTAAAAGTATATTGTGTTCATGCTGTCTTGACACCAGCACTTCTTGACATGTGATCCCATACAAAAGGTACTTACTGCAGTTATTGTGAGCATCCAAGAGTACAGGGAGAGAGGGGACATTTTTAGCATGAAATGGTAAGGTTGTAACTTTGGCCTGCTTTTGTGCCAGAATTAATGTAAATTTAGGAGAAACATGTTATCACACATGTCCATATGTTTCAGCCAAACCCATCTCTTTTGAACATATTATGCTGTAATACTGTTGGAATATGCAATGTGGTATTTCAATGATAAAGTGCCTGTCTGAGACCAAGAACTGTTTTTGTCAAATTTTATAAAGGAAGGTCGTATGTGTGACCATTTTAGCAGTATTGTTCATTTTTATATATATATATATATATATATATATATATATATATATATACACATATATATACCAAGCCTTCTGTCAGCGACTTTACCCTCTATAAAAACATCAATGTGGAAATTATTTTTAACCCTTGATATCTTTACTTTGACTCACTGGCCAAGCTTCTTTGGTGACTACATCTCATGATTTTACTGTCTTGCCATTCCAAAGCTACAGGTTTCATTCAGGTACCAAAAGCTCTCTCACATCCAGGCAACTATTTAACAGCAACGTGAACTTGCCTTTGAAATTACATAGACTCATCAAAGACAAAGTAGTTTGTCTGTCAGCTTTGAGATGGACAGGCCATTTTTTTTTAAAAAGATAAATTTATTTAAACAAATTCTCAAATAAAACAAATCTACATAACTGTGTATGCGTTAAAATTACAATGCAACTTGTCTGAAAAAAATCCCAAAAAATCAGTTTTTTAACTGCAAAGATCATCATATAAATGCATTCAGGACAGGCCATATGAACTGTCAACATACAAATATCGCCCTCTAGTGGCAGGAGTTTAAGTAGCTGTTCATGAAATGGAAATGTAACAGTGAAGTATTTTCCAATAGCTGTGACATCTATACCTGTAGTAACAGCTGTGAAAGTTTTACTTTTTATTTGCTACATGTTAAGATAAATTATTTTATGTGATGTTATAGAAGCTATAGAAGATAAAAACATCAACCTTTTTTGTGATGTTCCGTCAATCATCCTTTAAATTTTTTACTCTCTTCAGCCCTCAGTATTATTATGAACAAATCTGCACATCAGTTGAACATTTTTTTTGATATCTAAGTAATAGCAAAATCAAATTTTTAAAAGTGGATTATTCACATACAGTGTAAATACTGATCAATCAACTCTACAACACTGTGAGCATATGTGTATGTGTTAGGCTTTCCGTATCTCTACTGATGATGTATCAGATATTCTGACTATAGTGTAACCATGAAGAAATCAAACATCCTTAGTCACCGTCACACTTCACTCAACTTTGTACTGATACAGCGAATATCATAATGAGATCTGGTTACGCTGCATGATACCAAGGAATTGGCGTTGTTCTTGTGTCGTGAATGATGAAACTTTTGAAAAGAATTAACCCACTGTCTAATGGGTTGAGTCATGAATAATCTATTATACATTATTTTTATTATTTTTTAATTATTTTCTCTTTTTCTTATCAGGAATTACGTTTCTGTGCAGCGTGCTCATAGCTCCCGTAAAGAATGAAAACGATGAAGTTGTTATGTACATACTGAACTATGAAGACGTCACAGACGCACCAATCCGAGAAGATTCAAACAGTCCCAATGCAAATGCTGGATACAGATGGAAAAGAACCAGAAGTGAGTGCCAAAGACCTAAAAAAACACAGAACAGCTTAACCCACTTGTCTTTTCTCAAAGCTATAACCAAACATTCATCACTATAAAATTTATGTTCTTATGTTCGGCAACAAAATTTGAAGTCAGTCTCTAGCACTTTTAATTGTTCTTCAAATCCGAAGTATTCTTGTTGTTTTAAATGATACTTTGATAAATATGGTTGAACTAAATTTATATAAAATTCTAATTCAGCATTGTGTTTGTTACCCATATGTTCCAGAATACCTTTATTCCCCAAAGACGGCCAACATAGCTATGAACTGTATTTGCTTGAATAATAGGAGTGTGTGATGCTGACACTGCTAAAACACAGACTGATGTAACTTTCCCAACCAAGTTTATTGCTGATAAATTAGTATTGGATGGCAAATTTGAATGGATCAGAAAACGATAGAAAATGAATCACTCTAATTAATGACTGTGCTCATGCAGAGGCAGCTATGTCAAGTAAATACATTATTGGCAACACTTCAAATTTTCACTTTCGGCAGTCCATTTGCTATGCAGTGTAAAACATCACCTAGATTTCAAGAATTAAGAAATGCTTATACTGTAGTATTCTGAGGTTTATATACCTGCCATAAATATTAATTAAAAATTATTGGCGGTTACATTTTACCTGTAGCTGTATTTTATTTCCTGTCCATTTAAATTTATGATCAGTTAAATGAAATTCAGTATTCCGGTAATTTTAGTCTAGACGGACAACAAACAAGGATACTGCATGTGACACTAACCCCAGTAACACGTAAAAGCATAAATCTAGTTACTTTAACAAGTCACCCAGTTCTCTCGTATGGTCAGGATGAATCATTAACGCTTTGTAACGCTTTGAGTTGATGGAGACTGGCATTTCTTAAGACTTGAAACAACAAAAGTCCAACTGACAATGACAGCTCCTTTGAAATGTTACAGTGCTTAGAAAGTGCTAAATTTGTTCCTTTAATTGCAAGATTAGATGTCAATGCCTGCAAACAAGTAAAGCCAAAGATTTATAACTTGCTTTGTGCACTTCCTAAATTGCAACTTTTACCATTCTAAGAGATGTAACTTGTTGTTTTTAGCTAATTGTATGATGTCCGCCATGTTTCTGAAATTTAGTTTCAGAGCGAAATAAACTTTAATGAACAAAGTGGAGGTTTATAACATTTTGTGAACAAGTACATTTATCAGTTATTGCTGAAAAAGATCTTTTAAATTTTAGTCATAACCTCTGAAATTGTATATAAGCATCAGCCGTATGCTTTTGCAGTAATAATTGAATAAGAGGCCATACACGTACCAAGAACTGCTCTAATTTCATCTAAACACCAGTATACAAGTCATTTTTCCAAAATTCATGTAGACACAGGCTTACAGTATTAATTTTGAATTCTGAACAAGTAAATTTCCATATTAATATTTTTCACCATTGAAGGTAATTGCCACTTCCCCAGGAATGAAATGAACCTCATGTTCGAAATCTTAATACTTCAACTTCTTAGGTTTTCACTGAAAAGCTACATACTCAAAGTTGTCGTAGTTTGAAAAGACTGATACTTTCAGTAAACAAGGTTTATGTTTTCTATTGAAATAAACTGAAGTTAAAAAGTGCATAGAGCAATCTACATTATTATGTTAAACAATCGCCATTTCTGGTTTTTATCACAATAGCTTTTCAACAAAGAATATAGAGTACAACATCTATTGGATTATATAAAAATCTGAAACTGATAAATTGCACAATGTGTATAATTTGTGAGGTACATTTTACCATACTCCATCTCAATTATCCTATATTAATTAGTCAATAAGGATCAAAAATTCATTTCCAATTGTTGGAGATGTATCCTGCATTGAACGTCAAATTAATATTTGTCAGAAAACTCTGAAAGTGCCTATGTTGTCAGCCCCTACCTCTCTTATTTAACTTAGAACATTTTATTTGTGACACATCGTTTTGATACAATCATAGTGACCGATCAAAAACTTGGCTTGCTCAAAAAAGTGTTCCGTACACAGTATCCTTATTGCTGACAAAATGATTTTAAATCAAAGAGAGTATCCTGATTGAGTTCAAAGTTCATAAAGTGTAATTCTCAACAGACATGGATTCATTGTTACAAATGTCATCGCTGCCTGTTGGCTGCCAGAGATGAGTAATGTGAAAGCAATCATATCATGGTATCAAAAAGTGAATAGAGCGCCCTCTGTGGCCACAAAGAAAATTTACCAAAAGCCGATTGAACAACACAATGTCACCAATTTCTTCAGACCTTTCATGAAGATAGTCATCAGCAAAGACTTTTGATTCTTTCTACATGCATGCATGCATGCATATATATATATATATATATATATATATATATATATATATATATATATATATATATATATATATATATATATATATATGTGTGTGTGAGTATGTCTGTATGTATGTACAAGCGTATGCCTGTATACCTTATGTACATACGTATGTATATACATTATGTATGTATCAATGTATGTGTGTATGTATGAATGTATGCATATACATGCATATGTCCACTGCAATAACGAAAAATTGCAGCATTTACTACCCATAATTATTTTGTTTTGCAGACAACCACAGAACATTCCGCCTACGGCTGCCATCATTATATCGGCAACAGAAGGGAATAAATCTCAACCTGAACAAGGATCCAGAAAACCCTCCCGTTGGTGAGCCGGACTCCTCTGTGCCTCTCCTCAACTTAATCCCTCCCAGTAGGGACATTCCCGCCAACACGCCACCTATCACTCGCAAAACAGATACAATACCGGAAGACGAGACACAAGACAGATCATTTACATACAATAAACTCAGTGACAGGAGACCAGACGATGTCTTGGAACGGGCTGTGCCCATCGTTAGTCAGAAACGATTGTCGTTGGACAATTCACAGCTTGAAAGTTGCAGCACAAAATTTGAAAAGGAAAAGCTGGCGAGGTCCCCTTCAAACTTGAGTTCCTCTTGGTCAAACCACAGCATCAAAAGTCGAGGAAGTGTGAGACGGGCATCATCGTTGGAGGCAGGAGATAGAGATAAAGAGAAACCCAAATCTGCATCAGTGAGCAAAGGTAGGACAAAAAACTATTTTGGAATCTATATTTGTCAGTCTTTGATAAAATCATATTGGTTTTTTGTCAGAATTGTCAGGTTTTACAGAAAGTGAATTTTGGGAAATTCATGAGACATTTCATTCAATGTTTATATTAGTGTAATGGTTTGTGTATCTACTTTTCTGTATCTGTTCTTCATAGTAAACCCAAAATTGACCATAGTTGGTAAAAGGTACAAGGGTGAGATTTATGGTTTCCATAGCAACACTTCACTATTCTACTTTGTAATTCTCTATAGCAACAGGTAACCATCTTAAAGCCAACCTTTCAAATGCCATCTCGGACTCGGATCTTATACGGCATCGTGTCAACAAGGTATCGGCCAGTCTATCGGATCTAGCCAGACATTCAGCACAGTCTAAGAAGGATCCATTTGCCACGGCACAGCATCCAGCTAACAAGTTTTTCCAGCCTGTCAAGGATGCCACCCACAATGTTGGAGAAAAGGTTGCCCAGGTATGATAATTCTTTTGTTCATTTTTCAAGTTGTGATGAGAAGTGTTTGGTTGAGTTGTATTTTAATAGGCAAACCCCAGCTTCATATTGAAATCCTGCCAATTTTCTTTACACTCTGTGTCTCTACATTGTAAGACGTCTCTCTCTCTCAATATTTAATGGCATGCTTCTCTATTATCTGCTAAAAAACTTCTCTTGCTGATAGATATTCTGAGTGTCTTTTTTTTAGCAATGTAATATTGTGTATTCCTGGTGAATTAATGTGTACCCCACTTTTCTTCTCACTGAAAAAAGAAAAAGTCTTCTAAACGGAGTGCTCCTCTAAATAGTGCTGCTAAGGTAGGTAGTTTCCCCGGATATACCCTTTTGTACAAAAAGCTAGACATTTAAATTAATGTTTGAAACAAAACCTTCATGTAGATGCTCTGTGATTAAGAAAATAACTAACCCCTACTGTTCCTTTAGAATTTCTCCCTTTTTTTTTCCATCTATAAGTCTTTGAGCTCCGCCTCAATTTTGTCTCTTTTCCTGTAACACGACCTGCACTCTTTTGGGTTTTTTTAATTTCAACACTTGGCGGCGCACATCACAATTTTTTTTTTTGACGTCAGGAAAACAAAACGACTGAGAAACAAGGACGGTTGCATGGATGAATGTTTTGTTATCCAGTGAAGTTGAATGGAACCTTTTCAGTTGCTCATTCCCATGTGTTGGTTTTTTTGCATTTGTTTTTTTTTTCAATGATTCAATTTTTGTAACAATAATAAAGTATTAATACTCTTACAGTAACTATGTGTGTGATGTGATTCTGAATAGTTTCCAATAATATGCCAATTCTGGTTTTATTTTTTTTAAGAACCAGTTTACGTTATTTTTCAGCCATCGTTACTTACATACTTTCTCTTAGTTTGTAGAAATATATATCAATTTCACCAATTAGCAAAATATTTGAAGACTACACATTGTACGTTTATTGTTACAAATATGACTTGGTTGCCACGTCTGATATAGGCTATATGCCTATAGATTGCAGGATCAACTCCTGTCACCAGCATATAGATCTAAAGTGAAGGTTTAAATATGCTGTGAGAAACAGATGGTAGTAAACTGCTCAGACTGTTGTCAAGGAAACTTCAAATCGTTCTCTTTCATAATCAAGAATAAAAATCAGAGGTCACAGAACAAAGTTTGTGATTAAAAAAGTAAATAACCTAAAATTTACCTGATATTTGCAATTTGAAATGACCATTATCCTATGGGGAAAAAAATATAAATTTTTAATTTATAGAAAAACCGGACTGCGAAATGCTAGTTACTCTTCAGGCTCAGAGATGAGTCCAATGCAAGCAGCTTATCAGAAACGTTTTGTAGAAATTTGAGCGTCTGAAAAACTGCCCAAGGAACATTCTTCCAGTAAAAAACCATTTGCAGTATCTTTTGATGATTTTTTTTTTTTGCTAATCTTGTATTGTGCATTTATGACAATTGCCAGTACTTATTCTACTCCGCAAAGCATGTTGACACATCAACTATTCTGTTTGCTAACACAGTGTATCCTATATACACCTAAAATACACCGTTATTGTTTACATGTAAATTCTAGTAGGTCCTAGAATTCTCTTGTCGACAATAACAATGCAGTCTGCGCATGTACAGGCTGAGTTGACAAGCTGAATACTTTGTATCTTAACATGCTTTGGGAAGTAGTGGAACATGAAACCGTAGTTTAAATTTCAAAATAAAAATTGTGAAAAATCATCAAAAGTTATAGTCAGCTACCGGCCCTTTGAAGTCTCAGTGAATTTCTGATCAAAATATCAGGAAGTTTGAATTAAGACAATCTGTCTCATCGGAGGTAATTCACAACACCAACCAGAGAAAAATGCTAACATTCAAGCATCTCCTTGATGAAATATTAATTTATGTAGTGCCTTTGCTAAATTGCACTTGATTTTACAAAAATATCATAAAAATCATTCTGATATGTTTCAAAACCCTGAGAATGAGGCTCTTTTCTCGTGAAACCAATAATAGTGGTGAGTAATTCGTTTCATGGCAGACACCATGATATTTCAAGTTATCATAGCTCCGTATCTGTTATTCAAGGTTCATGATTGTAAATGTAGTACCATGTACTTTGGCTATCCCTTTTTTTCTCCAAATCACATTGTCTGATATTTTCTGACTTGGGTCTCATAAAACCAGTCATGCCAATTTGTAGGTATGATTGGTAAAGTGTATTCCAGTGGCATTGTTGTTTCACAATTAAGTTTAGCGTAAGATTTCACAGCTCATCGATTTTGATCAAAGGAATGCAATCAAGAGTGCACTGAAGGTCAAAGTCATGCATTATTAAAGAAAATGTGTCTGTTTCAAGCAGGGACAGAACAATATGAGCTAATTTTCACAGTAAAAGTACATTGTACAGGCTATTGAACAACCACAGTAGCAATTCAGGTAGTATACGTTCTGAATCTATAAACAGACAGACAGCAACCTGTGTGTTAGATTTGCTCTGAAGAATGGAGTGTCAAAGTGAAAGTGATCAGAATAATAGAAATCTTTTAACCCTTTGAGTGCTGTAATTTTTCCCACCAAAATGTTAGTGCAACATTTTACTAATTTTTTTTGAATTTTTCTGTAATTGTTTTGATAATTTTGGACTAAAGGGACACAACTTTTTGTTGGTTACAGTTTTTTCTCAAAAGTTTTGGAAAAATCTGAAAAAATATTGTCTGGATCTGAAAAAAATTGCGTGCATTATATTTTATAAAGGTGACAAAAATTGACTTTTGCACTCAGAGGATTAACATATGTCTATTTTATAAAAATAAGTGACAAAAAAAGCAATATCTGATGCAAGAAATGATTAAATTTGCAGTAAATTTTAGTGTTTTCTTGGTTTTTGAGTGGAGTAGGGGTGTATACTGATTTTATTGTACTAAGTAGGTAAAAGAAGCATATCCAGACTGGTGGTTTACTGAATACTGAGAAAAAGTTATGATTTGGTACTAAGTGAACTATATACCAGAACCATTAATTAAAAAAGAATTAGTTTATAAATAAAATATGGTATAATAAAGTATGGCAAAGTAAATTCAAAATACTTGTTTGCTGATTGATAACAAATAGATTTAAGAGAACTATATACCAGAACCATTAATTAAAAAAGAATATAGTTTATAAATAAAATATGGTATAATAAAGTATGGCAAAGTAAATTCAAAATACTTGTTTGCTGATTGATAACAAATAGATTGAATATTGTACATCCCAAGAATCTTTATTGAAATGAGAATGTTAAAAACGATTGTCTTGGAACCAAGGGTTTTAATAAATGTCTCCTGTAATGAGACCTAAACTGCGCAACAGTGAAATTGAAAGATCATATTTGGCTTTTTAGCCTAACTGAAGTCACATCTCCAAGTCAGTTTGAGAATTCATTCATAATTGAGGTTTCAGACTCTAACAGATATAACCATATTTTGAATTTCTGATCACCATAGAGCTAAGTTGTACTATTCAGTAAGGAGAGAAAGGCGGTAGATTTGATTCAGGGGATTACCTGTCCCTGTTAAATGAAAGCAAAATGCTGCTTTTTGTCTTCACTAGGACTTTCTATCCTGTTGTAAAAGTTTATACCTCCTCCCAGTGACTGTATTATTTATACATCACTGGATAAATTCCTGCATTTGCTATAGGAAACAGTGATATGTCAGATAAATGTTTTTAAACAATAGTTGAACCCTTTCATATGGATAGAAACATCAGAAAATACCTTACATTAATTTCAGCCACCAATCAGCTTTGCTAGGACAGGAAAAAAATGGCAGAAGTGTAATAACTCACCTTCTGTCATAATTTCCACAAAATATGTTAGAAAAGTCATGTTTCACAGAAGTACATACCACTGTTAACCCACCGTTGACACTGTAGAAATACCTAATTACACGTTGCTGGTTCGTACCGCCACTTTCTTTTAAAATTTTTCAAGCATAATTGTTCTTAATTTAATCACAAACGGTAACAGAGACCATGCCGCTGAAAATTCAATTTAAGGGAGAAAGATTAGCTGCATTTTTCCATAAACGCAATGTATATGGCTTTCACAGCATTACAGTGGTAACTGTTCCAAATAGATTCTGCATTCAAAATCAGAAATGCTATTTTTAACATCAAAGAAGTTGCCATGAACAGAGACTGTACAACTCTGTGTATATTTTCTATTACCATGGTTCAGCAGTGTTCATATGTAAAGTCAATTAATGTCCCTATAGCTGTGACGTCTCTTTCCCCTAAAAGCTACTAATTACATAAGATGGAATTCACCATTGAGGGAGATTTTCCGGCACACTTTTCTTTCATCATTCTTTTACACACTACATAAAATTAGGTTATATCAGCGTTTGTGAAGGAACTGGAAGCGTTGGATGGAAAAAATATAAAGTTTTGCTAAGTTCAAGCATATTGATCAAACTCAGTTTACTATGATATAAGATTGTGAAGAGAACAAAAATTGACATGATGCATGTATTTAGTTTGAATTTATCACTTAATTTCTGAACCAAAGTGTGAATTTTCACTTTAATTTCTGTAGCTTTCAAAGGTGTATCTGACCTACCATATCCTGATTGCCTACACTGCTCACAGGAAGTGTGGATAAATTCAACTCTTTCAACCCATTTCCAAGAACGTTGCCTTCATCTACCGCTCTAAAAAAACCCAAAACAAATGGGGGTAGTAACCAACCTGTAGGAATGAAGGGGTAGAATCAACAAACTTGGATGCAAGCTGATGTTAAATGTAAAATTTAAGTTTCAATAGACCATGGGTAATTAAATTCTCAACAGTTTGAAAGGTAAGCAGGCAAGAGGTTAAAAAAACACAGAGAGAAGTGTACACACTCAGGTTTTATAAATTTAGTTGACTGTTTCCATGTATAGATGTAAGTGCCCATTCAAGAATCAAAGGAGAAACTTCTTCCCCCCCCCCTCCAATAATTTATACTACCATTTGACATGCTGCCAGCATTTTAAATACATTTTATAAAATTAATTTTGTAAATGAAATGATGTGCTGTGTTTTTTTCTCTGAGAAACTCCAGAAAAGTACAAGCACACAGACGTCACAAAAAGAAAAGAACCTAATTACTTTGGCCTTACTGAAATTATAAAACATGATTTATACAGCAAAGTATATCCACGGAAACATGCCGCATATCCTGGATTGAGGCAGTACCCGGCATAATTTTCAGACTTACATCCAATGTATCATTACCAGCTAGGGCATGCATATGGCAATTGAGAGTTTATTCTCTGAGTTGTGTTCATACATTGTATCTTGTAAATTTTTTTTCAATCCATGGGCAAGGACAAGGGTGTTTGTTCAATGCAGTGCAATATTTACTTAGTGTAATACATGCATGCATCATCTCCCTGCTCATTTAGCTGCTGGCTTCAGCAGAATTTTGTCTGCACCAGGCTCCTAGTAGCTTCATTTACAATATTCAAACAAGTTTCATTACATCCCTTTGTTTATTAAATCACAGAGACCAAGTTAGCTTTAAAAGATTGCCGGACTGTAAAAAATTGTTGAAACCATGATCTATCCCTATTTCCATTTCAATTCAAAGTCAGTTGTAATATGAGTGATAATCTTACCATTTCCTTGTGAAGAACATTGTATGCTTCCTGTACAAGTTGCTATTGCAAGTGGTTATCAGTTTCATTATGGCCGTAGACTTGACCTAGCTGTGTAGCTGTGTGAGCTAGCTAAGTAAATGTACAGGCTATAGCTACGTCATCTTTTTACATGGTTATAAATGTGTAGATTCAGTGTCGTCGAGAAGTGTAAAATTTGTTTGGTGGCTTAACTGCTCAACTGGGATACAATCATCAGTAAGTCTACAACTTGTACCTGATCAGAGCTGTAAACAGAACTCACTGTAATCAAGGAACATTGTGAGGATCAACTCAAAGCTGGCAGGCGAGAAAGATGAGAAGTAATAAAGATAATGAGGAGGGGAAGTAGGAATGGATTAATCAAACAACTCAATAGACGTTCTGTGAATCATCACACCTAGCATGGCCAGAAAAATAACTGATGTCTAAGGTGGAGCTGATGGCTATTGTATCAAATTGAATGTGAAAGATAAAAAGAATTGGATGGCCGTGGAGCAATCATAAAAATATGACGCATTTTATCGCAAGGTAGCAATTAATGGTCAAAATACAAAGTGTTAGATGGCCCTCAATTAATGGTCAAAATGGAAAGTGTTTAGATGGCCCTGTAGTGATGCAGGATATGGGTTAATGGTGACATTATAATGCACAAGGTGGATATCCTTGAGGCAGTGTTGGAACAGAGGGTTATTAAAGTGGCCATGAGGGGGGCAGCATTAGAATAGAGGGTTGATTGACCTTTTAGGGGCAGTGTGGAATGGAGGGTTGAGTGACTGTTAAGGGGCAGACGGTCACCAGAACTATAGTTGGAAATAGCGCTGATTGTACATTGTTTTTAAAACATGGCAACAAGAGTGTGAAATAATTTTTGCAGCTGTTGACAGAAATTTGGACAAAATTTGTGGCAATATGTATAGTATACACTATCATGAAGTAGGTATCATTTTCAAATAATTTTTAAAGTTTTATTCTGAATTTCGGTGATATCAAACTTCAAAGTACCTGGCATTTTTACAGTTTCTTTAAGATCGATTTCCAAAAGTCTCATCAAAACCATTAGACAAATTTTTTTTTTAATTGAACTCTGAGATCATCATAAATCAGCCATATTTAGAAGACAGATGGCCGTGAAGGAAGGTTGGGAAATAGCAAAAAGTGAATTGTCATATGTATGACTGTCAAGAATATCTAACAGGCCATATAGTTGTACATTATTGATTAAAAATTCACTAATAAGCAGATGACCATGTACTGAGCTACAGTATGTCAAAAAAAAATTCACGTTCACTGAGAATGTGGAACATACAAGAGTCATGTAGAAGTTATTAAAACAATGTTGGCCCAGCCTGTCAAGTTGTGGACACAATGATTGAGTGAATGAGTGTAGGTAACAGAAAAAACAAAATTAAACAAATGAAACTATACAGGGTAAATTGGAGAGAGAAATTTTTACAGGATTGAAATACTAAAATTAGAATGTAGAGAGCTGAACAGAGAGTCGATGAACCTTGAGACAGGTAGAGGCAGAATGAATCACCAGTTAGCAGTACATGTGAAGTATTGATTGGACAGACAGGTAAGATAAGTACATGTACCTAGAGTATGGAATTTCCAGCAGGGTTAAAAGAACAAGGTTGTTTTTAATCAAGTGGATAGAATTAATGGAGTATAATACAGACTACAGCTCTGAGGCAAACAGGTTATTTTTAGAACACTGGTTGACTTTCACTTGTTATAAGAAATTTTTCATAAATTTAATGAGAATGTTGACAGATATTATAAAAGTAAACAATCTGTTGGCATTTAAGTCTCTTTGTTTGATCAAGTTCGATAAAGCTTCGATGAAAATACTTCCCAGAGAACAGTCACATCTCGGCAGCCTTTTCAATAACAATTATTGAATTACATGTTCCACTATTGATTACTGCTTATTTACAATTTGCATTTAGCGTAAGCCAGCTCTTAAGAAAACATCTTTTCAATATATTCAACCGGTAGAATTTGTCTTCAGCTAACAAGCCACCAAGTTAAAAAACCTAGAAAGTTCTTCTCAATAGTTTGTTTTCTCACCAAATTTGTCAAAGACTTTATTAAGAGTCGTGGACTGACGCATACTGCTGTGTTAGAAAAAAATAACTTATATTAAATGAGTACCCAGTGCTGAGTTAGCTAAATAAAGAATTGCATTCAAACAAGAATAGAAGCCGACTGCATTCTCAAATTTCACTCAACAAAAGTAATTGTACACCACTCCAGTGTAATGATATAAAATAAATCAATTTACACATGCAAGCTTTGTATGCAGCATAATTTTACAGGTCCATAATGTACGTGTGTAACTTTTTGCCTTGATCGTCCAAGTGGCATTTAGATTTTGTATCAATGCTAACATAAAAATCAATTTACTTTTCCTTCCATGGTATTCAATATAAAATAATGTTGTTATATTGTCTGTGAATAAAGAACATTTAGTCCATGAATATCTGTACCTTGATGTTAAATTGCCAGACGCATTATGTTTCTCCATGGTTGCAACTAATTTAGATTTGACTACACATACTCAAAATGGTTGGATCTGCAGAATGTGACATTTTTTCCTTGTGAGTAAATTTCCAGTAACTAATTGATGTGTGTGTGTTACTTGCAGACTTACGATGATTTCCACTGTCTGTGAACTGTTTGCTACAGTAAAATCTGAACACAATATTCCCATCTCTGAGGTCGTTTGTGTGCAAATTTGACATGTAATAGACAAGTAAAAGTCTGAAATTGGTACTTCCTAAACATCTGACTATTTTGCCATTCCAAAGATTGTCAGATATCTAAAATATTTTACACCTCCCCTGATAGATGTGACAATGAAACATGGTCTGTGTATAATATCATAGGCTGGTTTTGGAGAGAACCATTTCAGTTTTATTTTGTTTGGCTGTTGTGACAGTTTTGTGCATCATCAATATACTGTTGAACATGGAGATTTATTGTACTCTGCAGTAAGTCAATTCATCATCATTACTGAACAGTCACTTAAATAGTAATAGTAATGGTAGTTACAGTCCCTTTGATGAATCAGTAGGGATACATTTTGTGTTGTGCATTGAGTATCTAAACATGTATGTGTATATAATTTTAAAGATTCAGAAATAGTGACTCTTTAATTCTTCGAGGCCAGAAATTTTGTCCTGTTCACACACACACACAATCAAGGACTAAATTGATAAACTCCTCAATCAGGGACTCCGTAGATGAACTCCTTGTACATTTTTTGATGACAAATTTCTGAAACACTGTGAGATAAAGTATAGAGTTTGTGTTAACAACCCTACCATGGACATTTCTCTGCTTTGTAGCAAGAATATGATGCCAAAATTGACTGTAAACATGAATTTTGAACCATTTAAATGCAGATGTACTGGCTCAATTTGATATCTCATTTTTAACATTTGAAAGAAGAAAGAGGCTTTCATTGTCCAGAAGAACTCCAAATGTTGCCTCATAATTGATGCTAATTAATGTAGAGATTGACTTTCAATTATTTATAAATTTTGGATGATTTAGTGGTCCAGTCAACATAGGCAAGATAACCCAAGATAACCGAATGTATTTTCATCTTCATTTAACACATTCCAAAGTTTCCTTGAATAAATTTTACTTCAATCTTGATGTGTATTTTATTGACTTGATATTTTGTATCTTGATTACAAACTTTTCAGTATCCTTGGACAAAAGATAAATGATAGCAATTTTACATACTTGATAATTGTTCACAAATTATTAGCTGATCAGCCATGTTATCTGGCTAGATTCACCCTACTTTTTTCCAACTTGTTAGAATATAACACACAGACTGAATCGTGGCATTTCTAGAATATTGTATCTTGAAATGATGTCATCATGGTGACATTGTTCACAAATCAAGAGTTATTCAAGGAAGGCGTGACATCATCCACCTCACTTTCCAAATCTGGAATCTCCAACAATCTGCCCTTGGTGACATGATGACACTTTCACAATGCTGCAATAGTCATTTGAAGACATCAGGGTATTATGTGAGTCCACTCTGTAAGACTGCTTGCTGTCAACCGTCGTCCATTAGTTCATCATTACCATCAAACAGCAAGAAATCCTTAAATAGCGTTATTCAAAGTCAGGCCATGTTTTCTAGCTAATTGCATCCACTCTCCATGAGAAAAGGTTACAAGCCTACTTTGAATTCGACTTTAAAAGTCAGAATAAAGGATTTGCATATCATTCACCCAAAAATGCTGCACAATGGTTTCGATGAAAGGATAAGCTAAATCTTCGGATTTCAGATGTTAATCAAACATCGAGTATAAGTGTGAAATTTCTTAATTAAGCTTTATTGAAATATCATCATCTTAGGCTAAAATCAACTTGTCTATAAGTGGCAGCCCTCAGGTGCTGTTGACAAGAATGAAATAAAATAAAGTATAATTAAAAAAATATTGTTGCTGATAAAAATTGAGTTGAAGACTGAGATTTCTTAATTCAGCTTGATTTAAATACTGGCTTCTTTAGCTAAAATTGTTGTTGCCATGGAATATTGTAGAGTGGAAGTTTGAAATTTCGTAGGCTTGATTTAAAGAGCCGGTTATGCTAGCTTTTGACGATTTTTTCACTAATTTTGTTTTTAATGTTAACCATAATTTCTTGTTTTACACAGTATTGAGCTTGGCAACTCAGCCTTTACATGTGTAAACTTCATTGTTATCGTTGACAAGTATATTCTGGTACGGAATAGAATTCAAATGTAAACAATAACAGTGCATTTTACACATACAGACGCTATGTTGACAAGCTTGGACAGTGGCTGTTTCAACATTTTCTTTTGAGTCGAATAAGAACTTGCAAATGGCATACAAAATAAAATAAGGGAAAATCATCAAAACTTAGCATTACTGGCCCTTGAAATTCTGTTATCATATTACGCATGCTGCATTAAATTGTAATTCTGGGCACAATCTTTACATTTCAGCCATGCTAAAATAACCAAGAATTCCACTTAACAGTACAACATCAAACTGTAATGAAATTTCTGTTCCTTTTCAAGTCACAGGTCATGTATAACCCTGTCATCTCAGTGGTTTGGCCCAAAGCTAGTGTTATCTGTGGTGATTTTGGACCCGTTCACAATGAATTGGGGGTGAACAGGTTAAAGATTTTGTGTATCCAGGGTATCTCAAACCACAAAATTGATTTTGTTAATGATATTATGATGACAACAACCCATAAAATGCCAGCATATCATCACGGTATAGGCCTGATAAGACAGACTGCATTGTTAAATATCATTGAATTTGACTGAAATAAGGAATTTTGAAATGATTCCGTTCTCTTCCTGTGTATAGGGCTGGAGCAACGGCTGACTAAATTCTTTGATCCCACTGAAATCAGGGTCTCATCTCAGGAGCAGTGCAAAACTATTGCAATATTACAATATAGAAAGAAAAGATTCATGGCAATAATTTACAACTTAAATTTTACCTGTACCACCTAATTCCCTATAAGAGGTCCATAAGCACCATTGATAACAATAGGTTCAGGCCAAACTATTACAGTGATAGGGATGAAGCCTTCTCCAAAGTCCTGAAAAATGAATTTGAGTCCCTGAAAGTCATGGAAATATGATAAGTCAGCATCTTCTATTTTTAAAAATCAGGAAATAATCGGTCATGATATCGATAAAGATTATAATGTGAAATGAAATAATATCTAAAAATGAATTGTGAAAATGGTATTGTGGAACGCAAGAAAGTTCTTGAAAATTACTGAAAAGACTCTGAAAGTCTTTAAATTTTGAGAGACTTTTGAGTGTTTAGACCCTGCCTTTATTTTTAACAACCTCAATTAAGAACTGATCAACAAGCTTTCCAGTCCAGGGTATACTTAACTCATGTATTAAAGTGTCCAGGAGAATCGTGAGATTTGGGAAAAAAAGTTAGTAATTTTTTTTTTTCCATGAAATCTCTGGATAAATTAAGGTGATGACTGTTAATCAGTATTTGTTCAGAGTCAGTATTTTGTGTCTGTTAGTTTAAGAAATTTTCACATTAGGACAAAAAAAACACTTTACTGAGTCGTCATTACCTCAACATGGACACACACAATCTATCCATTAGGATGTTTCCATAGTAACTGAACGATTTTTTCCCCTGCCAACAGCAACTTTATGATACTTTGTTTTCTTGCCGGCATAATCAGTTGTGTACAGCAGTTTGTACATCTAGTGATATGTCATGTTTTTGGATTCATGGTTTGATATTTCAACCATCATACTCAGAATGTCTCCTGCAGTGTCTATGTGTAACCGTGTCATAAGTGACAAGATTCATAAATAAATTTTTGAAATCTAAAGTTGGAAAAATCTTCTCAAATTTCTCAAGTCCTATAAAGGGTTCTTTGTTTATTTCTACCAATTACAGCAAAAGTTTGAAATTATCCAAAAGAATTTAGTGGTGAGTCCTTGTCAACAGAATATGCCCACAGTTATTTACATAACAATAGCTGGCAGATTTTTTTTGTTTTTTTTAACATGTTGGGTGGAGTCCACGTAAGCACCAACCCAAATTTCAAAGAAAATCTCTTGCTTTGGTCCTATGTAGAAGTTTCTTGAGTAAGGAGAACTTCAGTGGGTCAACTTATTAGAGCACACACTTGTCTACCCTCTGTAATATCACAAGCCATGCACCTACTTGTAAACATCAAAATGGTCAGCCCCCTTCCCTCATATTATCAAATGGTCCACCCTTAACATCCCACATAATGCAGATCAAATAACCAATCTTATCGCCCCTCCAGGTAGTCTTCATCTCACTGTATCGACCTTTAGAAGGTTGACCTTCACAACCATGCAATATTTGAAATATAAATGACAACTTTCCCTTAGCAAGTTTCCATGTTGTTAATCCGATACATGGCTCTGATATCAGGAAACTTTGGTCTTTGAAAGGACTGGCCTTGACATTTAAAAAACAGATCTTTCATAGATTCTAGTTATCGAGGTCGAAAACTAGTCTGTTATTCTTCTTAACGACCTGAAATATAAAGAAATCAAGAAATACAGAACATGTAGGCGTTATGTTTAATTATTGCACTTTAGTGCTTTAGTTGCACAGAATAAAAAAAACTGTACAAGCTGTGGTGCTACGCAACATGCAATATTTAAAACATAATTACTTCAAGAGTTCAAAGTTTTTGAGATGTACATGAACCAGTGACATGCAATACGGCAACATTAAAAGACACATAAATTTTATGACAGAAAGGTGAGGTCATCCAAAATATAGTTCAGAAATAATTAGCCTGGATTTTACAAGTTGGCTGAATATATATATATATATATATATATATATATATATATATATATATATATATATATATATATATACATGTATGTATAAGGTTGATGTCTACTGTATCACTGATTTCATAGTGTTTATAAGTCATATTGTATATCTATATTATCATGACTGCATATTCAATATGACTGTTACATGTACAAATGTAATTTAAAATATCATTTCAAGGTCAAAGTCAAACTCAAAATCTAGTTAAGAAAAGGCAGTGAAAATGATTAATCAAATTATTATGCATAATGAAAATTTCAGATACTTTACTTTATACTTTAACTTTATTGACATTATTCCCTCAAAGGTGAACATAGTCAAGAACTAATAATACAAAAATAAGAAAAGGACACTTATCAAAAAATAATAAATATATATATATATACATATATATATAAATATAAGATATAAGATAAGATATAGACATTAATTGCTAAGAATCAGACTGTACAGTATTGTTTTACTGTTGAATTCAACTTCTCTACATCTTTTGTGGGAATTTTATAATTTGTTTTGACTTGTGACAGTAAGTGTTGCAGTGAATATATTTCAATACTTTCCAACAAATTAGATGAAACAAAATCCCAAAGAAGTACATTGCTTTGAAAATGGTGATAAAATTAGTCCTATCAGATTATGATTTGTTTATTGGGCTCAATGGTGTATTGCAGACTATAATTGAAGTATGTTCAATTTGATATGTTGCATAATTTGAAGATCTAGTTAAAATGATCAGGTTTATCACTGTACCTGTAAAGATAACAACTTCAAAGTGAAACTGAATTAACAAAACTTATCACTCTTTGAATGACCGTTTGCATAAAAATGTCAAAAATACTGTTCTTCGAGGTTATTGTATCAGTAAATCTGTTATTCACTGTCTCTTATATTATCTGTCGTCTTATGATGTGCAGTCATTTGACATTAAAAACACAACACTGCATACAAAGTCAGGGACAGTGAGCAACCATTGAACTTTCATCGATTATGACCAGAATACAAAGTGTCCTGACCTGAAAATATGAAATTAAAAGGTTGTAGATGATATATTTGAAAGTTACCACTCCGAAGATTAATTTCAATGGAAATAGATGGGTTGTGTGATTTCATGTCCTAGTTTTATAATTATGTTTATTAATGAACCATAGAAATGTTCATTTATAATTCAATAGTTCATTGATTTAGAAATGTATGAAGTACAGTAGGTGTAGTGTTATGTTATTGCAGTGACATCATCAGTCATTAATTATGTAGTCGTCAAATAACTCTGGCATTTCCAAACAGTAAGCTTACTAACAACAAAAAGCAATAATGTCACACAATGGTGATGACATCATCAAATTACAATGACATCATCAAATTGCAATGACATCATCTAGCAACAGTGGTTATCAAAACATTGAAGATGTCCATTAAATATGAATGTCATATCAGAAATCTATCACGTCTTCCGTTTCATTTGTACAACTTTAGGGACAAATACATTAGTCTGTGTCAGTGAACTTTCTTACTACAGAGTCTGTCAACATGGCTATTCTATCTGTAAATGACCTTCAATATTGTCAACTCTGAGGGTTTAAATTTACATCCACCAACCAAATCATCATCAGATATTTAGACAGCAAGTGATTGCAAAAATACTGAAGATCATTATATGTGCTTGTGATAATTTTATATCGCAAATGAAGCCAATAACAAGTTTGGACAAATCAAACTTATAATTGAAAAAATAAAACCCTATCCAGGGAGATTACAGGTTGTAAAATTTTGTTTCCAGTATCTTCTGTAAAAAAAACATGAAATGTACTCTTCCATAAATTTGCATGTCATACTTTGTGGTCATAACCATCATGGCAAGATCTACAATGTGTGTATTTTTTGTACCTTAGGATAGCATTTCACTGAATGATGCCATCGTGTTCCCCTTGTTATTCTTGGATAGTTAGTATTTCCATCCTGTTGGGAAATTTGATTTGTTGTGACGCTAAACCACAGCATGCCATTTTGCATAGCACTCTCACCATTTGAAATGTGTGCATAATGAAAAAACAACACTGATCTAGAACCACTGATATATCCCCTGTAATGATCCATGTTTGTATCAATATACACTCACTTACTTCTGACTTTGATCAGCTAGTTTACTTGGCTTAATGTACACAGCTTAAACACTGAGTGACTTCATATGCCCGTGGTTTGCATAATAAAAGTCGTTTTTCATTTTGGTGGCGGCACGTAGGAAATCTTAAAAAATTGTGCTTAGAATTGACCGCAAAATGGAAACACAAGTCAAAGAAGTTATGCACACATTGCAAGATTTACACATATCACTTTGCATTTTGCCTGTATTGATGTAATTGATTTCTGTGTGAAATTGATTACATGAAAATGTATTTCATTCTTTGACAAACATAGGGATATTATTACTCTACAGGGCAGTTATAAGATCTTCTATTTGGGAATAGGTAGATTTTTTCTGACTGCATTGCACAGAGGTTTAGTATTTTACAAGCTATTATGCTTTGAAAGCCGCAACTTTTTTGTTCTAATTTTCTTTTAATCATCTTCCTAAAGATATGAACTGAGATAAAAATTGCCTTGCCCTATTCTAATTAAGCTGTGCTGTTTCTGACTGAAGCTGTTACGACTTATTAACATACTTTTCCAGGAGATATACCAGATGTCATTGTTTTCATTATAGTTGTTTGTACATTTTTTTTGTTCATCAACAATGTCAGTATGTTTTAAGATTGTAAACAGTGTATAACTGGCTTTTCTAATAGTATAAAAAAACACTAGCAAAATCAACACTCATAGATTTTGTTGCTGGAAATGTAGTGTGTTTAGGAATTTGTACTGATCAAGGAATACATATAAAGGTCAAAGCAGTGGATACTGAGTTCATTATGCCTGGGTTTTAAGGAAGGCAAACACACTCCAATTTTCTACAGAATTCTGCCCTCGCTAAGAATCTTTTCATGAAAATTAACAGCAATTATTCCAAAACAGAAAAGCAGCTTATGTCCATACATTGTTGCAATTGATTTTTTTTTCCCTTTCTCACTGTCACCTAACAAAATCACCAATTTGAATGCGGCACGCTTTTATTGTACCACGCATAATGCAGTCTCCTAATGAAGCTCCCTGGGACGATTTTAAATTGCACATTATTTGAATATTGATCCCCCCTAAGCTAGTGAGTTTGAATCTATTATGTAGATTGCGGCAGTAATTGGAGGTATTCAACTGTGACGCTGATAGCAGGATCTGCAGGATCATTTCAGTCTTGCACCTGATTTAGATCCAAATGTTGAATGCCAAGCCAGTTGTAATTTGCTTGTCTCAATGGCTGTGGTCTCTCGACACAAGAATGCTTTTTTTTTCCGAATAACCCATAAGTGCCTGCATTAGTGGCGGCGTCTCTGTGTAGCTGAGGATGGATCGTATTCGAGATAAACTGGGTCTGAAAAAGAAATCTGCAGAAAGTGAGTCAGCTGAGAAACCAGATGTTGAGAAAGTAAGTCCTTTGAATTATCAGATCTCATTGGTTGATCTAAAGAGGTTACAATCTGATCTGTTGGGTTTCTTTTTGTTTTCAGTCCCATCAATAACATTCATTTGGTATACAGACACTAGGTCTGTTCTGTACATGCATTCATAATACTTGCATTTCCAATAAAGGTAACTTTCCTGTTCAGGAAACATAAGAATACACATTTTGTGTAATGGATTGTTGTATAACATGGCACTGATCCTGTTGTGTTTTTTGGATTTTTTTTCTCAGATCTGTAAGTAGATTAAATTCCAAGTACACTAAACAGAGCAGGCCTCAGGGGCTTATCTTCATTGTCAATATGATATTTATGATACCGGTGGAAAGAGCAAGTGTTAATTGGTGAACAGCTCATTGAAAATTTGCATGTGAATAGCATCTATGGTCCAAAAAAATACCAGAAGTCTGGTGAGAATTCAATATGGTGGATTCCACAAATAAAAAAAGAATTTGAATTAATTGATAAAATAAAATAGACTCTCAATGACGTTACTCCATTCATGGATTTTTTAAAAGATTTATTCATGATACATCCATGCGATATCATTTGCAAATGGTGGTAAACAAAAACCGGGCAATGGGAATTATGTTGATAGTATTGAGAATTGACAGATATTACTGGTATGCACTTAGTTGAAACCATTCCGGTGTGTTCTCTGTATAGTCATGTTGTACTTTCAAATAAGATGTCTTTGTAGAATCATTGCAGCTACATTTTTATGTACCTGTAATAAGAATCAGCTAAAACCAACCCAATTTTGAACAATTTTGATTTAAATACTTTGACTGACAACAGATAATATTACACCCACAGCATGTGTTGTGTTTATCTTGTGACTAACAATGACAGTTAACAATATTGCTCAAAATACATAGATTTTATTTCATCACTTTGAAAGATATAATAATTAATATCAAACTCTATTTTGTGAAAGTTTTTCAGTTGTTGGAGTGATGTCAACCTAAATAGAAATTTGGCTTGTCACTACAGTATTGCAGAGTCAATGCTGAAAATTGCAACGACAGCTGACAAGCTCAATAATATGGCTGATTGTTGACACCTTTTATGAAGTAACTTTTCTGATAGTCACACAGGAAATGTATGGTTTGTTTTGACTCGGAATTTTACACTTGCATGCAGACTGGCAGCAGTTCCCTTTACGGTTCATGATTTATGAAATTACGTAAATGCAAATACATAAGATAAATGTGTAAAATATTACAGCTTTCCCTTTTGATCGTGAATTATTCGTTGATTGATTATTCTTTTAGAAGGTATCCATGCATAAATTACTTTGATTTGATTTGACACAGTTCATCGTCTATACTTTACTGCATGGTCAATGTCATTATCTAGGTTGGCAAGATTGATACGACATTATCAAATTCAATTTTTGGAACAAAACCCAGTCAATTTTCTCATGATCAAAAGTTGCAAAATCGCCAATTTTGAAATGGCTTTGGTACTGTGTATGTAAGTGAAATATACTCCAAGATACTCTAATAGATGTAACCGATAACAGTTTCAACACTGTAATTTCTGGCATGTACATTCCTACTGGTAGTCTATCAAAGTATTGACATGTTCTGCATGTAAGAATGACTCAGTGAGTATATCTAACAACTACCCCAACAACAACATAGTACTTGCCAGTCAACAGAATATCACAAACCACTGTTTACATTAGAATATCAAAATTTATGTATAAAAAAGTCTTTTTGTATTTTAATATCGTTTTTCACAATATTTGTTTACATAAAACTTGAAGCAGATGATGATGATGATGATGATGATGATGATGGTGATAACAATAACAAAACAATAAAATAACAACAACAATAATAATAATATGAATATTAATAAATATAATGCTTCTAACTCACCTGAATCCACAGTAATCTAAAAATACAGAAGCTCAATAATAAAACTAAAAAGGGACAGTTATAAAGAATGCTTTTCAGCAGATCTAAGATCTACTTTTATACAATCAAGATGCAAAATTCATTAAAAATGATAAATTTATGGTCATTTTACACTGAAAAAACTTAACCTCAAGAAATGTAATGTGCTTTACTTGAAAAGACTGATTCTGGTAAACAATGTTATTTTAATTTCTACACTGTGGTATGTTGGTAGGGTGTTAGTTGTGTTTTTACAAAAAAAGCCAGGATATTGAGAAACAGAATATAATATAACATAAGGAAAATCTTTCCAGAATCTCTGCAGAAAGTTGAAAGATTTAAAAAGACGCGTCTCATTTACAGTTGTAAAAAACACAAAGCATAGAAAGTAGGAAGGCGATGACACTTAGAACATCCCGGGCGGATATATTGATAGCGTGTAGAAAAGTCATACACAGAGAAGTGCCGACCCCAATGTAATGAACATTTATTTTGTCTCATTTTAGAAAAAAAGCAAGTGGGATGTCCTGATTAATTGAACGGAAAAAAATGAGACAGTGCCGATCTCTCATTATATCAAAAATACTAGCATGGGTTACTGTCACAGGGAATATTCTGCCTCTAATATTTTTAGTTTGAGTCCAGCGCACCAAAACTGACTAACTATCAAGTTACAAAAGGGTTTCATATGAACTCTGTGTGTTTGTTCTTCGGTATAAGTAAACTCTGGCTTTTAATTGTGTAATTCCGATGGCAGTTTCTATGGCTATCTCATAAATAGCACAGCCCCAGGCAAGGCAGGGCCATTCAGGCATTATTTCTTGGTATGTTTACTCAGACCTGAATGCAACGGGGCTATTATTGAGGATCATTCTTTTCAATGAAAACAATTATCAAAACAAAGTGTATCGAAGGCAGTTGAATGAAACTATTTTGTCATCGGTAAATTCTAATTTCTTCTACTCTGCAAATATTTTCTGATCAAAACCGTGGGCACATGTCCTGTTACAATTAGCAACCACAAAATTCACACTGTGAGCGTGTCAGTTCAGTTATAGTAAAAGCACTCTTGCTTATTGTATGTGCCAGTCTGAATAAATCTGAAAGAGTGCTGGTGAGTAAGTTGAGATAATTAAGCAGAAAAAATGGTTTCTTTGCAGGCAGAGTGTAGTTTACCTTAATCAGGTTTCATTGACTGAACGTGCCGGACTAGTTTTATTTTGCATTGTACTCTTTGTGAGTGAGTCAGAAACCTAAAGGAACTTTATGTCAGTTGGAGTTTATCAGATAGTCTCCTTATCTGATTTACTAGTTATATAGTCCTTGTGTAAGTGTATGTGTATGTGTGAGTGTGTGTGTGTGTGATTAAATGCCACAACATTGACTTGGTTTCACACTACTCAGGCAACGATCACAAATTATCTCACTGAAATTAGAAACCCGTTCAGACAGGTAGAATTGCACATCGTCACTACACTGACATACGTCACTTTTACTTTGGTGTTTAATAATGGCAATCTTAACACTCAGCCTCGGCCCAGCAGCTAACCAACTTTTTTCCCAATTTGGAGGGGACGTTTAGGACTGACACAATATCCGAGTTGGCCAAGATTTCTGTATGTGCATGCGTAATGCTGGCTCTGGTCCCAGATGATATAGTTTGATCATCAAGTTTACATTTACCGAAAATTTTCAATTCAGTCCTCAGTATCTCATGTAGACAGAACGACATATTTTCCCACCAACCAAACAAAACCAATGCAACCCATTCAGAGTGCTTGTACAACTTAAAGACGCTCAACAACATTGTTAAAACGCCATGTACTGATTATTTCTCCAACGCCAACGTATCTAGTTCCAGTTCCGGCCCATGTGCACAAAACGAGTACGAAAAGTTTGAACAGTACAAAAATTGTTATGTTATCCAAGCCTGCCATTTCAAACTTTGAAAGGTCACAGGTCATATAAGAACTAGTTACGTCGGCGTTTTTGTTGCAATCATGTCTGAAGGGAAGCTAAATTTAATCCTTGGTCTGGTGCTGTGTCAGTGCTATTTGGTCCTGGCCAAATTTGACTTTATGAACCTGGTTAATATGACATCAGGAAGATCAAAGTTATAAAATCAAATAAGGGCACTTTCTCGCATAAATGGAAGTCCGCATGCATTTTGCGTGGGTCTGTGTGAACTTTAAAAAGTCTGAAAAAGCTCAGTGACAATTGATGAAAAAACAAAGTTAGAGAAATATTAGCTTGTTGTTATCACTTAGGCATTTGTTTGCATATATTCAAAATGTAATAGTGCATGGTTTTATCAAATATATAACTTCCCAGCAAGACGAATTAAAATAATAGATATTGTTCACACTTTTTACATATTTACCTTTTTTCACAAAAAATATAACAAAGAGCTTTTGTTCTAATTTGTGCAAATTCCATTAAATATAGTACTCATCCCGCTCAGAAAATCTTCCAATACTTCATGAACTCAACTATTCAAATTTATGGGAAAGAAAATTCTTCCATAATTAGAATAATGGTGACCAATCACAAAATCATCTCAGATTCATTTGCAGCCCTGCAGGGCACACACATACACAGGATCAAATATATTGAGTGTCTGACGGAAATTTATCTAATTTACTATGATTAAAATATAGAGTTCTGTACTTCAGATTGTAATGATAACAACAGCCGTGCATGCTGTCTGTCTGATGTACTGGTATGCTTGTATTATCACAGACATAAAAAGTGTATCATGGCCGGAGAACATGGTTGCTGAACATGAAAACTTGTAAAAATAAATTTTGACCCAAGAGACTAACATTTTTCTAAACATCAATTGGACCAGTCTTGATGTCCTACAGTTCCATGAAATTCAAAGTATAAAGAGAAAAGATTATGGCAAGGATTTGAAATTAAATATTAACACCTCCATCCCATTTTCCTTCAATGTGGTTTCAACCATGAAATCTGAAACAAAAGGCTTATTCTAACAGATAGTGACAGTTTAATGGGTTAGATTTGGATATTTAACTCAAAATGTTTTTCCTGTCAAATTTTGACGTAAAAATGAACCCTTTGCAAGCTGAAATTTTGATCTCAATAACATTTTGCCATGTTTGATTTTTCCAAGCTACTGCAATGGTCTCATTTGATGTCAAGAATTTTCTTGAAAATGAAGGCAGGTGTTGTCAGTGACATGAATCGTTTTGCTTGAGGCACAACACCTGGTATCTACGAGGTGACCCCATGTCACATTTTTCCTTCTCTCAGAACAAAATTAGAATACTGTAATCAAAGCCTTGATCCATCGTCATTCTGCCTTGTTTATTGGAGTTCATCAACGTGTCAAAAATTGATGAAGAGAAATTTCTGTCAGCTGAGATGTAATCAGTTTGGATTACTGTCAAAAAGAGGCGGAGCCATTCTTTATGCAAATGAACTGAAATCACTCCATCTAAGGACACTCACTATAAGTCAGAGTAAGAGCCGTAAATTTGTCCTTAGATTCTTTTTTTTTGAACCGCAGAAACTGAATACGGTAAAGACGACTGATACTGGCTGACCTGAACTAGCATCACACTGTGCACTTTGCTGAGACAATGTAAAAATAATTTCAGATAATGAAAATAATTACACCCAAGCAGTAGCACAGGCCATATTACTTACATGCAGGTGAAAGATTTACATGCCCACTACTTCAACTGTAGTCGATATATAATATTTCACCTTATCAAAACAACATAAATGACGGAAACTTCAATTATTTCATCAAACCGTAGCATAACAGAATGCTGATATGAATAGAAACTCCGAACAGAAACTGTCAGAGTAAATTTGAATTTCTGTTCTCATGTATGTTTAATTAGATTTCTGCAAAATATTGTGGTTTATCTTTTGGTTATGGTACTACCATTACATTTTGAATTCCCAATGGAACTGGAGCCAGATTGTATGATTTTTCCTTTTGTGATGACGTTCATTCCAGATAGATGGTGGAATTGAGTTTTCCAGAATTGATTCCATGCCAAGCTGAGAATACCTAGCAGAAAGAGTCAGATCTAATTCACATATAAAATGATAAAGACCTGCATCTTTCACATTGAAAAATCTGCCAATTTACATACTAATAGATACTACAATATTACACTAAATATTACACTAAACAAAATAAAGTATTTGTGACAGAATGGATTTAACTAAGTTATGAATTTTTGTCACCTTTTATTTGAATTTCTCACCAATTTCAAAGGCTGATCATGTCAGGAAGAAAACACTGAATACAGCATGCAAGTATGGGAACATTCAGTGCTGTGTGTTCTATTGGATGAGACTATGCTGTTCTTTGAGGTTGCTGATTAACATGCATATGCCATGTCTAAAAGTTTGTGTTGTGTGTATTGGATAAGAAATTAAAGACTATCCAGCAATATCTCTTTTTCATCTATTTAATGTTTATTATATTTGAAGCCCTACACAATTCATTCATACAAGTTCAAACAGAGTTTTGTAATCTGGAGGCAAAGTCAAGACACTGCAACCATGGTAGAGATTGCCACAATCAATGCTCTGTGTATATCAGCATCTCCAGATTTCATTGTACATGGGTAACAAGGCATGTGCTTGTGATTAATTCAAGGGAATCTTATTTAAACAGATGGTGTTTGCAAAATCTCGCATTCAGGAGAAAACGCCGGTGTACAGCATGTAATAAATTTGATGACCATTTCATTAGATAAAGTCACAATAAATTTAGAATGCCTCGTAATGTAATGTAAAAGTAATGAAACAGTACAAAACTCTGAAGTGATACTCATGGAATAAAATGATGTCTGATTCTGAAAATAATATTGTACAAGTGCACACAATGAATGTAATACGACAAGTAGGTTGTACATTAATGTCATGTAAAAAAGTTACATGCAAAAAAATAGAGGAGCCAAATGTCATTCTGATGATACAGTCAGCGTCAATCACAGGGTTAAAGTTATTGAATAAAAACTGCAGTCATAAATTGTAAAGAGTTTGTTATTTCGATTTGACTTTGTGGATTTATAAGATGCATGTAGGATGGCTGTTTTATTCCCAGCTACGGAACTTTAAAGGCAATCACAGGAAGTCACATTGCAGATTGCCAAAGTTGTGCTGTAATTAAGTTTTTCCTATTGAATATATTCTCTAGTGTCACAAAAATTTAAACAGGAATTTTATGCTTCAGGAAAAAGGCACTAAAAACTTTTATGATTTTAACGTGTTGTGTGATATTTGTCAGGTGGAGATGTTTTTTTAAGGTCAAATATGGCTCAGGGAGAGATGTTTGAACACTCAAATCTTTACAATATTATTCTGGTCTGCTGCTTGTGTCACTATAACTCACATTGAAGATTACGCAGTAAAACAAGTTTTTACTCTCCCATGTTTGGTGAAAACTTACAGTGTAATTTTTCCTGACGGAATTAATACCTGATTAGTGGTAATTTTTTTTCTAGTGCATTTTCAGAGTGACCTCTAAAAACAAAAGGAAATGATGGAGATTGAAACTAAATATAGAAAGTGTACTTTTGTCAGATAGTAATTATTTCGTAAAGTTATTAAAACATTCCCCTATTCTGGATAGAACGGAATTCCTAACTTGAAACATCTGCGCAAATCAATAACTGTGAGATGTATAACAAGGATAAAATTACACCTGCAAAGGTCACATATACTACTTAAAAGGATTCTTTGAACAAGCCCTTGGACAGTGTTTAGTATCAGGGTGATTAGTGTGTGTCTGTAGAGCTGGTCAACCAACCAATACGACTCAAGCCCTTGGACAGTGTTTAGTATCAGGGTGATTATGTGTCTGTAGAGCTGGTCAACAACCAAACGTTGCAAGGACACATTGTTACAGAATGTATTCGTATGTCATACATGTCACTGGACCAATTGCTATAACTTTTGATGATTTTTTTTGTGTTTTCATGCGAAAGTTTTTGTCCTACTCCCAAAGCATGTTGAAACACCCACTACATGCATTTAGTTTGTCAACATAGCATCTATACTTGTAAAATGCACTACCAGTAATGTACAGTTGAATTCCAGTCGGGACCAGAACTCACTTGTCAACAATAACAATGCAGTGTACACACGTACAGGCTGAGTTGACAAGCTGAATACTGTGATATCAACATGCTTTAGGAGTGGGACAAGAAACTGTAGTGGACACTAAAACTAAAAATAGTGAAAAAAATCATTGAAAGTTACAGCTACTTGGAGCCTTTAGAGGCCATGATGCTAGAACTTTTTGCTTTTTTCATGATTTTACTTCGAAAATCTGTTCATGTTACTTTAATCCATATCTGTATAAAGATTAACATATCACAAGTTTGAACAAGATAAACAATAAAGGGTGCCAGACTCAAATAAATATCCATCCACTTTTAAGTCATTGCAAAATGTTGAGTGAAATGTATATTCATTTATTACCCTAACCACGGTTACCGTGCACTAACACAGAAAACAGATTGTTTTTATCCGTTTGAACACACTGCTTTGAATGCAGGGATGTACACTCCTGGAAAGACCTTGAAAGTTCTTGAATTTTTAAAGTCTCCTGGAAAATCCTGGAAAAGTTGTGAAAATAATATTTCATCATGAAAATCCTGGAAAATGGATAATCCACCCACAATTTTCAAAAGTGACAAGATGATCAGTGATGAAATCATGACAATCATAACATGCTATGGAAAATGATGTTTTGTACAAGTAATATCTGGAAAATGGTATTTTGGACCTTAAAAAATCCTTGAAAATTGCTGAAAAGCCCTGGAAAGTGCTGGAATTATTGATAACTTTGAGTGTATGGACCCTGTGAATGTCATCCAGGGTACTGATGTATCCTGAGTGTTCTCTCTAATATACTGTACAACCAGGTTTTGAAAATGGTGGGAACTTTGATCAGATGAAGAAAAAATTACTATAAAGCAGGTAAAGGCTATTTTATCCAATAGATAAAATTCAAGAACTGTGTGAGAAAATTACAAAATAGTTAGATTCCAATAAATTATGAAAGGATGCATCTCATGGGCCTTTTCAAGAGAAGAGATCAATGTATTTCTGATCTTGAGAAATCAAGAATGCAATTTGCATCCATGGATGCCGGAATATCCTGAGTCATCAAGAACCCAATACACATCAGGATACTGGAATATGATATGCCAATCCAGGATGGGATAAACTAAGGAACATGAAGAATCCATGGAAAGCTTGCCCTGCATGCAAAACATATGAATAACATGAACCCATCAATAACGCCACCATCATTGACTCTGCAATGTGCATTTAGTTCACCAAGAATTTTAAACGAAACAAAAACACTTTTACACATGCAAGTTTTACATTTACTGGATTGTTTGCATGTGATGTGATTACCCATTCAAGAATCACGGCAGAAATTTCTCCTCCACCCCCCACTCCCTGTAACTTGCACCAGAATTTGACATTCTACCAGCACGCAGGTATTTTAAGTACATTTTATAACATTCGTAAACAGTGATTTGTTGGCAGAAAAACTATGCGGTATAAAGTCCTATTCAAATACTTAATGTGTTTTTTTTCCATGAAAACGTCCAAAAATCTGTGCATTTAGGGATGCAAAACACAGAATTTAAGTTCAGTCGTCCAAAAAGCTCCTTTTCTTGTTCATAAGTGAAAGGACTTTGAAATTCAATTCAATAAACCACAATGAATGTGTTCATATCAGAGAACCAGTTTGTTGAACAAGTTCTTTAGGGTGAGTTTACAATCAAGTTGATGGGAAGCATTTCAAAATCTCATGAATAGTAAAGTTAACATATGTAAATTTCATAATAAATTCACTTGGATATATTTCCCAGGAAATACCAAGATAACAGTCTAAAATCTTTTATAAATGCAGTGTTTCAAAGATACAGAAAACGTTATCGTTAACAAGTAGCCAAAAATTGTTTTGAAATTGTATTGTACTTCTCACCTTTTTCAAAACAAGTTCCAGCAAGCTCTTCAGTACAGATAATATTTTCATTTTTTCATAAAGATGACGATGTGACTGTAGAACTGACACTTGTTTTATTCCACTGTTCATGTTCTTGTTCATGGATCTAATATCCATCAATGACTGACGTAGACATATGCAAGTTAATTAAAACAGATTTTTGAGCTATACAAGCCGTCAAATCAAGACTAATCAAAGACACACTATGAAATTATTTTTATAAACGGCATAAATTGTCATCAATCACATATTTTACACAAAACACAAAGGTCTGGAGTTAGTATCTCATTTGACGGATCAGAACTCATAAATATCTTATGGTCAAGAAGACAGAACGAATAAGGCAGGCAGTGATTATTAGGTTGTGATCATAATTACAAGCTGTCATAATGATATTGTAAACTCCATGTTCATGCAAGGAACACTCATGAAAAGTTGACGTTGAGTGATGTCAACACATGCACCAAGATTGTCATGTCACTTTAATCAAAGCTTTAACGTTTTTCTGTTCAAAAGTCTGTGGAATATAAATTCCATACGCAATGAATGATGTTTTTGCAAGGTTTCTTTTGGCAGTTTCAGATGTACAGGATTCATTTTTGTAGGCTGCTATTTTTTAAAAGAATTGATTCCATCTATGATTTGAAAGTTCAGGTTGCTGGATTTTCATTTTGTGATACTGTTTGTTGCTGTGAAGGTTGGTTTCCATGGTTTTTGACAAGTGGTAGCCATTACTGTAAAACAGTTGGTAATTATGACCTATCACTATGACTTAGATTTTTCACATTGAAAACAAACAAAGGTTAAACTAGTTGTATCGTAACGACAATAGTGCTGATGTGGATTGTAGGTTTGCTGTTAAACAAGAATACACATGTGGCATTTCACTGCTGCATACATAAAATTCTAACAAATATTGTCTTTGGCACTTGTCTTTATTACCGCTGCTTGTGGTCGTAATGTTGGCATACAGAACATCAGTGGAATCAAGGTACCATTTTCACAATTCCTATAGGATTAATGTCCAAAAGTCCAAATTTTTGGACAAATATTTATTTTTGCCTATTAATGATGGAACATATATACCGTTACAAATGAGACATACATACCACTCTAGTGTGATCTTTCATCTCAACTATAAACGAGCAAAATTCCTACATAGAACATTCTAAACACTGATCATGTAAGTTACTATTGGTAATTCCCCAAAAAACGAGAGGAAAACCAAATTACCTTGAAGTACCAGAAAATCAATGTGAAGGAAACCATGTTGTTCTTGTGAACTTTGACCAAACTCGTTTTATAAACTTCAAAGTACTTATTTCAAGGTGAAGGCAAAACCATCAGAAACCCCAAGACTGACATTGTACCTGTTTAGCCATATTGCAAAACCATCAGAAACCCCAAGACTGACAGTGTACCTGTTAGGCCGTATTGCAAAACAATCAGAAACCCCAAGACTGACAGTGTACCTGTTTAGCCGTATTGCAAAACCATCAGAAACCCCAAGACTGACAGTGTACCTGTTTAGCCATATTGCAAAAGAAGATTGAATCTGTACAAAAGTTACTAAACAAATATCTATATGAAACAAGATTGTATACTGAACGTAAATTTGAACAAACCTGATGGAGGTCATCTAAAAACATCTTGATCAAAAGTGGAGAAATTTTGATACTTTGAACATATCAGAAAGAGGTCATCCTTCAAAACATTCAAACTAAAGTTTGAAGCCATTTAAGGCTTGCATTTTTGAAGAGGCAGATCTTAAAGTGGCACTCCCACTTGGTAACATATTTAAAGCATATTTTTTTAATGCCAACGGTCGATATTTGACGTGGCGACTGTGCGCGGATCGCGAGATATCGATAAAAACATGTCTTCAAAAAAGTAAAAGTTTGAATTCCGGTGGCCCACCTAAATTCAGCTTCCGAACATCGAATGTTCGGCACTGGGGCCATTGTCAACTAAGCTATGGAGTACAAGTCTACGCTTACGCTGCTGTACGCCACAGTACCACTGGCGTCGGTGATCAGTCATGCCCGGTGGGAAAAAGTTGAGTCTTACTGACTTGACGTAAAATGAAAAACAATTTTTGCTGATTCCACCAGAATTCGCATAGGTGACTAGCACAGTTACGTGCGGTTGATACAAACCGGCCGCCGCGTGGTATGCATAGACGCAGACCACGCGCGCGGCATACTGTGTGGCAGACGACAAAATGTAGTCATTAGAGGCGGCTAATATTTGACACGTAAAAACTGATGTTTAGTGGTATAGGTTAAAAATATAATACAACTGATTTAGAATAATGAAAACAACAAAAACTAATTAGGAGAAGTTTTAAAAAAATTTACCTGAGGTAAAAGCATAATGCTGTATATAAAGTCTTTGCAGTGGGAAGTAAATTAATTGCGTCGTTCGAACTTGTTGTAGACTCCCTAGAATATCGTCAATCAGCACAACAACAAACCTTCGGGGGATTTCGAGTCAAAATCACAAACGATCGTAAAACTTCGGGATGTGAAAAATACGCTCGGGAAATGACATGTTTTTATCGATATCTCGCGATCCGCACGCAGTTGCCACGTCAAATATTGACCGTTGGCATTAAAAAAATATGTTCTTTAAAAATGTTACCAAGTGGGAGTGCCTCTTTAAATTTTGAACTGCAAATGATAAAATCAATTGCAAAATGAAGCACTCAAGTGTATCTTAATAAATCTTGAAGATTATGAGCACTTCTTAAAGAAGATATTTTGGCTGCAATTAGCAAGACAAATATTACCTAGATGATAAACTGCATTGTTGACAAAGTTACTCTGTGTGAGGATTTGACAAAACAACAGTTCAACTTTAACACTTTAAAACTTTTACAGACCTTCCAATTTGATAGTGTAATTTTGTTTTTTAATCAGCTGATGGTTTTTTTAAGGCTATCTCATCTCTTCATTATTTTATGAATATCTGTTTTTGCATAACTGGGTCAGATCACAATTGTTCAAAACATTGCTGACATTTAATGGTCGATCAGTATCTGTATTTTACAGTAGAAGGTCAGCCATGCAAATTGTCTAAAAGGTCAGAGGTCAAATACAGTCACCCTTACCTAAGACTCAATCACCTTTACTTTGCATTTGATATTACAAAGTCTCAACTTGTTAGGAGTTGTAGAAAAGGACATATTTACAAGGAAATGCAGCTATCCATGACTAATTAATGCAATAATGAAGCCTGATACCAAAATAATTAAAACATTTTATGTAGTCATATTACGGTACATGTCTGGCTGTAATTATAAATTTTTGAAATTGTAAATTTTTACTTTTGGACCAATAGTACAACAAGAAGTGAAGAAAAAAGTGTTTACATAGTGTATTATTTAATGTTGTTTCCACACATGTAAAACTCTTGTTCAGAAAGTTCATCATTCAATAAAACAAAATAGCTTAATCGATGAAAACAAGTAAGAAATATGCTAATGTATACAGGCCAACACCTGGCAAAATATTAGTACATATAGTGCTGCACCAAGTCACATGTATGTTTAAAACATATAGCATTAACAGACATTAGTATGTCACCGGATATCATGTCATCTCCACAATGTGTTCTGGGTGATATCTAGAATGGCAAAATCAGTGCTTGCTCAATGATATAGGACTTTGCATTGATTGCACAATCATGTTGTCATTTCCTGGAAACACGAATTCTGCAAACATACCGTACGTGGTTCATATATCTTGACCTCCTAGAGTTGCGGAAGATGCCAAGTGTGCGTAAGCTAGCTTTTGGGGGCAGTCCAATTTGCTGTGATACTAATACTCTTGACATTTCTATAATCGATGGATAAGTGCATCATGGGTAACATGATTGGGCTCCTTGGCTGCTCCTTGCTACTCAGGGCCATAGTTCAGTCTTACCACCTTTGGCAAAATATAAAACTGATTGGTAAATTCAATTAAAATTCCAGTGGTTGGTGGGGGTTGTCATTTTGTAGTAGAAATTTCATCCCGTATTGCTAAGATGGTAACACTTGAAGACACATGGATTTTCACAGGTGACTGTGTGTTGTGCACCCTCCTCAAGTTCAGATTAGTATAATCATCAAAGTCGTAGATTTTAGTAATTTTTTTCAGTTTGTCAGAATGTTTTTCACACAGGTTTCTCAATATTTCATAATACAGATGCAAACCCACTGATCTAAGGATATTAGCTGTTCAAAAGCTATGAACACTCACAATATGTTCCAGCAGAAGCCCTGTTTTCAGTTTATAACCTAATACTAAGTGTAATAGTGTAATACGTGACATTGGCATGTACTGGCCACACTACATATCATTGACAAACATAAAAGACCTACAATTTATACTAAAATCATACGAAATGTCAAGTCATTCTACTCTAATACACAGATTACTTCAATGAAGTTTTTTTTAAAGTTTTAGGGATAACTGTGCAAGTCAAATTGATGATAAATAATGATAATTAAGTATGGATAGATGTATACTGTGTGTTTGATTTTATAATTTACATCACCTCTATCAACAGTGTAAATTTTGATGTCTAAGATAAAACAAGAAATATGTTCTCAAACTAACTCAATGCCTAGATGGATGTGTATCCGTGTGTCAATGATGGCTGATGATATTGTTGAATTGATTGCATTAATTGTATGTCAATAATTTGTGTAAGTGTTGTTTGTGTTTAAGTAAAAGTTGCAATATGTGAAGTGATCACTTTCAAATGTGTAACTAACAGCTTTGTTGAGTTTTCAAATTATCTTTATCCAGAATAGGGAGGTGGCTTCACAAAAGTGCCTTTGAACACTGCATACACACATTATTTTGCGGAATGAAAACTACCAGTGTTTTAATTTTAGGATGAGATGTGTGAACACAAAGAAATAAATAGTCTAGCCGATGCAATGGTAAACACAGACTGATAAAGTTTGACATTTCCTTGTAAAACCACTTCCTTCCCGGAGCAGAGCAAGAAAGATGAAAGCTTAATCTGAAGGATTAAAAGTTGAGTGTAAATCCACTTATCTCAATTCATGTGGAAAGGCTGTGATGTATTTCTGGATCCCCAATGTTGATGACCCCCATTTCTAAGGGAATTACTCTGTGCCAACAGAGGTGTGGGCAGAATGCTAAGTAATCCAGTCTTTGAAAGACTCCACTATGACAAGATGATTTAATCCTCTTCTTAAGACTAAGCTGAGCATCGGAAGACCTTTGGTTTTCTCAAGACGTAACACCTTGTCATGGTTTATTACATTTAGAAACATTAATATCTTTTAATTCCTGGCCGTCATAAATTCTAAATGCACAGTTGTTTTAAGGGACCATATACAGCACAGTGCCATCGTAACTAGTATTTTTAAATTTTCATTGGAAAGGAAAATTACCAAGGGATTAAATCTATAATTGTTGAAGTTCAAACAAATAAGAAGCTCGAACAAATATATGCATTGTATATTATTTTAGCATTTAAGTAGTAATTGATCTAAAAGTAGAATAGATTCTTGTCTTTTGAAAATCATTTCTGAAAGCAACTTCTGCTTTCAAGGACTATTTAAAATTGATTGATATCATGATGACATTCTGGTATATTCAAGATCATTACTGATACATGACTTACTGCTACCTAGGTTAATGCGCCTCATGTGTAATTCCTTCTCTATTTGTTCCATGCCTGGCCATGAATGAAATACTTTGAAACCCAATAGCTTGACTGTAAAGTTCTCTCATATAAAGCATTATCAATGAAAAAGTCCAAAGAGTTTATACTAGTGTTTATAATGGAATCATATCTGTTATTGGTTTTAGTTATTTACTTTGTCAATGCAAGATTATCATGTAAATTCAAAGGGCTAATGTGCAGCATCTCGGAAGCTGTTATCTAATTTGTTGGCTGAATCTTACTGCTATAATTGAATAATACAAATAGACACCCTGACAATTGACCAATGAGATATAACCTTCTGAGCACGCTGCACATCAGCAGAATTCAAAGAGTCTGAGTGTAGATGGTAACATATTGCTTCATCTTGGTCACGTTACTTCAGAAACTTTTATTTTGTGTAAGTTTACAGAGGTCATGTATATTCATATAGGCAGTATATTCATATAGGCAGTATATTCATATAGGCAGTATATTCATATAGGCAAATTCATATATATTCACTCTAAGTAACCATTGATTGATTGTTGATTTATTTATTTATTTATTTGGTTGCAATGTCATGTTATGCTAATTTTGAGTATCATTTTGTTTTGTTGAATTTTTGGTTAATTTCTGGTGTCTATTTTCAGTGTATTAGCTGCTTGATTTTTGGCACAGTTTACTCTCAGAAAATCATTGACTCACGAATTTGAAAATATGCAGCAGTATGATTTGAGTTTCAAGGAATTTTCCTGTTCAGCAAAGGCTATTGTCACCATCTTGCATTTGTGTCAAGTTGTAATAAAAAGTGTCATAGACCAGTTTCAAGCTACCAAATACTTTTCACTAAAATTTATAAAAGATGATATGCAAACCTATGCCTGCTGTTCAAAGAATCTAATTCTGGGAAACCTTAATATCAGTTTTGTTGGAGAAATTTTTTTGTGATACATCTGAACGTCTGCATAGTTTTGTTGTGATGTGTCTTTCTAAATATTTCTGACCTTTTGAACTCTTCCATATGACTATATTTATTTTGGTGTTCATCATACTGTTCAACATTCATTTTTTGCATAAAGTCAACTTTCACAACTTTATCCTGATACACTGATATAGCATCACACTGAATTACAATTTCAAAAATATTATTGAGTTCATCAGAAATGATATGCTTAAAAAAATCAACTCAACTAAGTATGTCTTCTCCACATCAAAGTCTGTTATAATGAGCAAGTATTTTATGAAAGTCCTATTCAGAAAAATGTCAAGCAAATTGCCTGGGCCCAATATTCTCACTTGGAAATTCCTGAAGCTGAAGGCATGACTGACCACATGTGTCATTGGCCGTCTGTAACAAAGTTCTATACATAGGAACAGAATATTATTTCCATATGAAATCAGCGGTATATCAGATATTGCATGATAAGTTGAAAACAACATTATATATTTAGCTGGCTAGCCCACTTCATTGTTTAAACTTCAAAGAGCAACTTGTAACTAGTTCATCATGTTTCTTTCAACAGTATTAGTATTTTTCGTAATCAAATATTCATGCAATAGTATAATTTCCTGGAAAACAGCATGTTTTTTCCAAATATCTTAAGAAGTATCAAATAGCTGCCTAACAAGCCCGTAGAGAATTGAAAGGAGATTTTCTACAGACCTAGTGATTTTCTTTCTGTTGTTACCATGGTTACAAATAGAAATTCTCTCAGTCTGTGGTCTACAAATAAGTTCTCAGCAGGGTATACAAGTCATTGATCAGCTTTGATGACCAGCAATTTTGTTTTTCCTTGCCAATACCTTGTCCTTCATCTTCATTGTGACTGTTCAAGAGAATCGTTTATATTATATTATTGCTGTAGAATCGATATGTCAACAAGCAGTTCATCTATCTTAGCTTCTCCTTCACAAGGGAAGGGGGGAATTATCTTAGGTAGCAATTGTTTTTGGCTTGGTAGGAAGGGTAATCCATCAAAAACGTTTAGTGTGTATAAGCTTAACATGTGACGTCAACAGTCATGCAGTTTGCATGTTTTTGTAAGTGGACAGGATTGATGTTTTGACTGGGATGTGTTTTGTAAGCCATATCACAAAAACATGCTTGTCTTCACACATTTCTCACTGAATTTGGAAAATTCTGTCAGATACATCTGATATTGCACAGTGATGTGACACTCTTAGAGTTAATTTATTTTCTATGTCATGTGTTTAACTTCAGATACTTTATTTTCTGTTAAATATTTAAGCAATAAGGCTCTATGTAAACATTAATATCCATTATATACATGACAACTTACAAGATTTGCTTCAAACAAATCTCCATCCAACTTATGTTGTAACCACAAACGTCATTCTGTCCATCTTTCTATGATTTATTGAAAATGAAATAAAATTCTTGACTATTTCTCACACACAAATCATTTTCACAATAGAACATTCAATAATATTTGGTTCCTCTGATGATTCAAACTACATTTCCAGGTGCTTTTTTCATGGGACCTGAACTCAGTTAATCTTATCCTGACTGGACAGCACGTCTGGTTATTATAAAATCTCAATAAGACTGAAACTCATAACCTAGTATTGTACCTGTTCACCAAGCAAAGACATCAGCAGATCAGCAATCAGAATAGCTCGACGAAATCCCCATCTTTCCATTGCTAAATCCTAAAATCTGCATTAAAAAAGCAGTTTTATGTGTATCAAGTTTACAGACTTTGTTCATGCACAGTCCCTCTATATGGACCGTGATTCATGACAAGCAGTTTGAATCAATATATGTTAATATTCCATTACCCCTGCTCAAATGTAGTTTGCTTGTTATGAAAACGTTACGCAATGATCAGGTTATGACAAAAACTAAAAACACGAACTAAGGTAACTATAAGTGTCCATGGAGCCATCTATGACCAATGTTTCTATCTTTTGCAGGTCCTGTCTCTAGGTGCTGATGTTTTACCAGAGTACAAGCTCCAACAACCAAGAATTCACAAACTGACAATACTGCATTACTCTCCCTTTAAGGCAGTCTGGGACTGGATAATTCTTTTACTTGTCATTTATACTGCCATATTTACACCTTACGTAGCTGCATTTTTATTGAACGAGGACGAGAAAAGGACAAAGTTGAACAAGGACCCGGCGACAAGAGTGAATTATGGAGCGTCCAATCGCTACGGTGATCCGCTCGTGATCATTGACTTGATAGTGGATGTCATGTTTATCATTGATATCTTGATTAATTTTCGGACGACCTACGTTAACAAGAATGACGAGGTTGTGTCGCACCCAGGAAAAATTGCTGTCCATTACTTTAAAGGATGGTTTTTAATAGATGTGGTTGCAGCCATTCCATTTGATTTGCTGTTGTTTGGATCTGAAACAGATGAGGTGGGTATCATTCCATGCTTTTTCTCACACCCCCTTCTATACAAAGCTATTCTGGGAGAATAAATATTTTGATTTTTACGAATTAAATTGCTTGATGAACTTTCTGTACCTTCAACCTATGAAACCAAATTTCCATTTGCAAAAATCCTGATATCATCTTTCCAGTTTGATTTAAGCACACTGTGGTCACACTGACTTTCATAATGCTACATAAGCAGATTTATGCCAGCAGAAAAGCAGATGAAAATTGAAAGATTAGAAATAATTTTCCAAATTTATATTTATATTAGTCACAGTGGATCAAATAAATGGAAATAGCATATCAATTTGAATATACCTGTAGTTTCGAAACAAGTTAAGAATAAATTCATCTGCAGACACACCATGAATGCACTTTACTGTGTATTAACCTTTGGAAAAGTCAAACCATCTTTTCCTAATTATTCATAGAGAAACATGTTTTTGTCCAGCATTGTAGCAGTACATAAAATAATGTCAACATATTTTAATAGACTTAAAAAACCCACACATTCCTGAATGCTCCAATTTGCCCTGTTCTCTGTTCATCCCAATGCAAGCCATGAAGTCATCAGGGACCCTCATTGACACAGCCACATTCCTGTCAGCTTTGTACTTTCATCTAAAGAGTGACCTTTGTTCACTTCCTAAGTGATTGCAGAATGCTTGTTACAGTCACAACTCCATGTCAGCCTGGTCTTAAAGCATGTGTCTCACCTATGACATTCATGGCTCTTGATAACAAAGGGTAGATAATGACCTAAATGAGAAATTTGCATGTGAATGGAATAGCTTAGAATACATGCTAATTATCCCTCCATTTCATGTCAATGATAACAGTCACATATCCCTGAAACATCTATTAATCCTTTGGTGTTTGTGAACCACAGATTATGAATCATGGTAGTGAGTAATTGCCATCTCTTCACTATCAAACTATAAAATCATCAAAATTATCAAAATACCAATGGTACTGAGCCAATAGAAAATTTCATATTACAGATTGTGCTCTTTTCTACCACAAGAAGCTCTATAATTTTTTTTTTTCAGTTGTGTCTGCAATTTCTTTATTTTTGTTTTGTGTGTAATTGTTTTTTTTCTTTTTTTACAGACTGCCACTCTTATTGGACTACTAAAAACTGCCCGTCTTCTCCGTCTTGTCAGAGTTGCCAGGAAACTAGACAGATACTCGGAATATGGAGCAGCAGTACTACTCCTGCTCATGTGTACTTTTGCCTTAATTGCTCACTGGTTAGCATGCATTTGGTATGCCATAGGAAACGTTGAGAGACCATTGTTAAAGCATAAAATTGGCTGGTTGGACCACCTTGCCTCTGAGACTCATCAGCCTTATTACGACAACTCAACCAGCAGTGGACCGTCGTTAAAATCAAAATACATTACAGCTTTGTATTTTACATTCAGTAGTTTAACCAGTGTAGGATTTGGAAATGTTTCACCAAACACCAATTCGGAGAAGATCTTCTCTATATGTGTCATGCTTATAGGATGTAAGTATGTTTTCTTTGTTGATTTTTGCACCAGATAGACAACCCATCATCATTATTGTTCATCTCTTTGTCTTATTGATCTGTCAATTCTGGGCCATCATTCATAAAAATTTGATTTGACGGTACATTTCATAGTTGACAATATCAACTGTGTCTTGCACACACAATTTGGATATTCTCAACAAAATATTATATTTTAGACAAATTTACATTGCCAAGATTATGACAAATGCTGGGAAATTGGAGATGCATTTCAGATTTTAACTGTACATTCTGGTGTCATGTCTTTGTGATCATGCAGATTGGGGGGGGGAGCTGAGTCTTCATGTTGTTTCCATGGAAACATTGATTCACCATCTATCATTGGAGAAGCTTTCATCGTGTTACCCCCTGATTATTTTCTCCAAATCAGACACGAATATCAACTCAACCATGATTTATTCAGATGTGAGGGAAAGATTTGATTCTGGCATGGATGTAAGAAAGTCAAATGAACATATTGGGCTAAATTTTGTTTCAAGATCCTAGATGTGGTACTGGTATTGTACGTGAAAAGCAAGTCTATGAAGGCTTGTTTTTAAGACAATATTGTAATCATGAAGAGAAAATCCATTTGTCATTGCGGTTCAAGTCCTTGTCAAAGCAGCTGTGTGAAAACTGTAGTGTGTTCCAGGTGTTGTGAATATCATGAACAATCAGCTCTCATTTTAGAAGTAGATGATGCATTATGGATTTTTAATGAAAATCTACTCAGTGAGCTCAAATCAATCAACTAACATTAACCATAATCAGAACATCCAAGTCATGTTATTGAGAGACCCAGGAGGAAAAACCGACATAAAGAGTTCAATTTATTTTTGTGGCCACAGCGATGATAGAGACCAACCTTTCTGTTGGCAGGTGACATGTGAACACTGATTGCATTATTGATTCATGTTATTTTTATCATCTGTGGAACAGAAAAACAGACTTGGGAAATCACCATTACCAATCCAATTCACCTGAAGTAATACAGTGGAAACATATTAGTTCCCAGATAATCATAGCAGGAATTAAAGTACACTGGGACACTAAATCAAGCACAATTTCAAACCAGGTTGATTTCTTGACCTTGAATTTGATCAGAGAGCTATTTACCCTCAAGATGATAGAATATTCAGATTCTTGTGCGTCATCATGAAACAGCCTGCCCTTGTATTGTTTGACTGCAAACCCTTGAGCCGAGGGGTCTATAATTTCACAGCTCTTGATTGGCTTATTTATTAGTTGACTGCACTTTCAATGTTTTTTTAGAAAAGTGGTTATTAAACTTTTTTGGTTTCAATGGACAATAGATCATGTGTTATCAGTTGTTATCAACTGTGTGCTTGTCTTAATGGTTAAAGTTTTCAGTGAGCAGGAATGGTTTCCAATATTTTTTGTCAAATGTTCTCAGGTTTAGTCAATTGTACCAGTAAGGCTGGAATGTTACAGTGAAACAGCTCAGCATGTCAATGAATCATTCATATACCAACAATAAAACTGGTGTAGCATTCATCCTATGGACTATTGTATGGGATGTGTTTGCACACAACTGAGACGGGTTGAGTAAACAGTGACCCAGGTCAAACAAACAAACAAACAATGATCTGTACAGTAGTTTTGATACTCTGACCTGATTGAACTCAAACATACCACTGCATCAACTTGTTTGATAGAGTTAGGTGGTTTACTGAAACATAACTAACAAAGATAAAACTGTGAAAATAGTATGGAGGGAATGTGGTAGCTTGGAAAAAAGTTTACATATTGTTGAAAAAATTTAATCCTGCTACTGGGTCAAGGGAGTGGGATATAATTTACTTGATATGCTAAATTATCATGTTTAAATATTACATTTCAGTTCTTGTTCATGTAACTGGAAACATTCAGCGATGAATTTGTAAATAAAATAACATCACAGCCACAGTATTGCACCTTTCCTGAAAATAGAAATTAGTTGACATGTACTTTCAAGGAATTTTTATACCATGTCATATCTCAGTTATAAATTTGAAGTGACAGAAAGTTTGATGATTCACTGTACAATTGTGGAATCTAAGATATTCACTTTGTTTCAATAGTTTCTTCAATTGACAAGATACAATTCAGAGATACTTAAGTGGAAAATGACTTATCACAAAAAGGCTTTATAAATTGGAACCTTGTTACCATAGTTACTTGATATATGAGTGGCAACTTTTTTGTCTCTAAACGTTAGAGATGGATTAGATGAATAGAGCTCTTCAAATTATTTAGATGAAGGGATACTGTATTGAGTATATAGAGCTATTGTTGCTGTACAAACTCTGTCCTTTAGATTTGGTCAGCACATTGGGAATTGATACTGTTTGCTGTCTTTATACGTATCTGAATGAAGTGTGCATATTTAATGAGAACTCTACTCTGATGAGAGAAAATGGAGTCTATTGGAATTGATACATGTCAGTTGTGGTCAATTTCAAGTGACATGCCTAGTTGCAATCAAATGCAGTAAATGTTGACAGTTGTGGTCAAATGCAGTGAATGTTGACAGTTTTGGTCAATTTCAAGTGACATGCCTCGTTGCAATCAAATGCGGAGAATGTTGACAGTTGCAGTCAAATGCAGTGAATGTTGACAGTTGCGGTCAAATGCATTGAATAGTGGCAGTTATGGTCAATTTCAAGTGACATGCCTAGTTGCAATCAAATGCAGTGAATGTTGACAGTTGTGGTCAAATGCAGTGAATGTTGACAGTTGCAATCAAATGCATTGAATGTTGACAGTTGTGGTCAATTTCAAGAGATATGCCAAGTTGTAGTCAAATGCAGTGCATGTTGACAGTTGTGGTCAATTTCAAGTGACATGCCCAGTTGCAATCAAATGCAGTGAATGTTGACAGTTGTGGTCAATTTCAAGTGACATGCCTAGTTGCAATCAAATGCAGTGCATGTTGACAGTTGTGGTCAATTTCAAGAGATATGCCTATTTGCAATCAAATGCAGTGAATGTTGACAGTTGTGGTCAAATGCAGTGGATGGTGACAGTTGCAGTCACATGCAGTGAATGTTGACCATAGCAATCAAATGCAGTGAATGTTGACATTTGCAATCAAATGCAATGAACATACACAATTGCAGTGAAAGGCAATGAATGTTGTCAATTATATAGGGATAGAGAGGATGTAATGTCCGTCAAGTGTAATGAATGGTATTCCCTTTGCACTTTAGTCCTGGTTTGAATTGATACACCTTAGAAAATCAAAGTTTTATTGCTAAGGAAATTTGATGTGGCGGTTATGCAATTGGTTAATGAAACAAGACTAGGATCAATAGGCAATATTTTGAAATAAGGCTGTCAGTGTTGATAAAATTAAAATAATTAAGCCCCAGCCACTATTTTGATATCAAACCATCAATGTGGATAAAATTGAAATAATTAAGCCCCAGCCAATGTTTTGAAATCAAGCCATCAAGGTCCATAAAATTGAAATAATTAAGTCCCAGCCAATATTTTGATATCAAACCATCAATGTGGATAAAATTGAAATAATAAGCCCCAGCCAATATTTTGAAATCAAGCCATCAAGGTCCATAAAATTGAAATAATTAAGTCCCAGCCAATATTTTGAAAATCAAGCAGTCAAGGTCCATAAAATTGGAATAATAAAGCCCAAGCCATTATTTTGATATCAGACCACCAATGTGGATAAAATTGAAATAATTAAGCCCCAGCCAATATTTTGAAATCAAGCAGTCAAGGTCGATAAACTTGAAATAATTAAGCCCAAGCCAATATTTTGAAATCAAGTCGTCAAGGCCAATTAAATTGAAATAATTAAGCCTAAGCCAATATTTGAAAAATCAAGCCGCCAAAGTAGATAAAATTGAAATAATTAAGTCACAGCCAATATTTTGAAATCAAGCGGTCTCGGTTGATAAAGTTGAAATCATTAAGCCCAAGCCAATATTTTGAAATCAAGCCATCAATGTAGATAAAATTGAAATAATTAGCCCCAGCCAATATTTTGAAATTAAGCTGTTTTGGTCGATAAAATTGAAATAATTAAGCCTCAGCAAATATTTTGAAATCAAGCCATCATTGTCGCTGAAATTGAAATAATTAAACCCCAGTCAATATTTTGAAATCAACTTGTCAAGGTCGATAAAATTGAAATAATTAAACCCCAGTCAATATTTTGAAATCAAGTCGTCAAGGTCAATAAAATTGAAATAATTAGCCCAAGCCAATATTTTGAAATCAAACTGTCTATGTCGATAAAATTGAAATAATTAAGCCCCAGCCAATATTTTGAAATCAAGCCATCAATGTCGCTGAAATTGAAATAATTAAACCCCAACCAGGCTTTTTTTACCCTTTGTACAATGAACCTCTGATGACCTATGACATCATAGAAAGACCTACCCTAAACAGGGTCCTAGCCGTTAAAGTGCATGTTAAAATTGGTATCAGATTTTTAAAAAGTGTAAACATCAAGTCAATCAAACACAATCAAATTTTATTAGAGCTTTGACCCTTTCACAACGGTGACCATGGTTTGGCCCACAACGGTGACCATGGTTTGGCCCAAACCCATTGTTATCAATGGTGATTGTGGACCTGTTTACAGGGAATTAGGGGTGAACAGGTTAAAAATACATATTACATATATGTGACAAACCTATGTTTCTTGAGTTGTTTTACCAAACCCAAGTAGTTTTCTGATACTGTATAATTTATTTTCAATAAAGCATTTGTGTTTTAACTAGTAATTACGTTTGTCCCATGTTACAATGCTTGAAAACTCCCCATTTTCTGATATTTCACACATATTTTGATGGCAATCTGCAGTGATAAAGAAAATTACAGTAAAATCTGAGCTTTTGCTCCAAATGTACGTGGAAAAAGATTTACTTGTGAAAGTTAAGAACACTAAGCAACACTGATACAGAAAGTGATGATGTGTCTATGTGTCATGTATGTTTTCTTTTACAGATAAGATCCATTCCCTGCTCAATGCACACTGAACTCAACAATTTTTTCCTTTTTGTCTCTCCATCACAGCACTTATGTATGCTAGTATCTTCGGAAATGTATCAGCAATCATACAGCGTCTTTACTCAGGCACTGCTAGATACCACACACAGATGTTGCGCGTCAAGGAATTCATCCGCTTTCATCAGATTCCAAATCCACTGCGACAAAGGCTAGAAGAGTATTTCCAACATGCCTGGTCCTACACCAATGGTATAGATATGAACATGGTGAGTTTTACTGTCTCAAAATACAATGTAGTCTTTTTTTCTTTTGTACAAACAGTATTTTAAAACGATAGATACATGTACATACTGGTAGAAAAATCAACAGGCTAACTAATTTGTACAGAAACAAATTTAATTACTTCAATTCAATTATCTCAAGATGACCATCTCTACAATTTACATGTACCTAAATGAGGTGCACAAAACAAACAGAGTGTATATTGGAAGGCTGAGTATATTGACAAGGAAAAGCCATTAAATTTAAAAAAAAAAGTCATTCAGATATTCAACAAATATCCTGTAATTGCTGTAAACTAATGAGTATTTGCATGGAAGTTTGACCTTGACAATCACAGCTAGACTACATTCCACCAAAGCTCAATTACATGTTGTTTATCTTTCATGGTTAAGTAACAAACTCAGTGTGTTGTGTTGTGTTATCCAAGGAATATCATTAATTCACAAACCAATCATTTGAATTAAATGCAGTTTCTCCCCAAAGAGTGTTCTGCCAGTATTTTCTTTTCATAAGCAAGTGGACAGGATGGTTCAGCCATAGGAAGATTAGTTAATTGCATCAAAGATTTTAGCAATATGTGGTGTCAATAAAGATATCAGCAAAGAATCACTGACAATAACACTTGAACTAGAGGATTTGAACAGTAGCCATGGAGATCTGACTGTTCTATCATGAAGATAAGCATTAAACTTTGCTGGGAATAGTGTGATGGCTTTTGAGGTGTTTAACATTGGCAGGGTACCTGGGGAGCTGTGACTGTTTTTTATGACATAGGTTGGACACTTCCTGCAAAGGTGTCTCTAATATTTGAAACATTTCTTGTAGTTTGGCCTCCTATATTGATACAAAATGTTTATTCCAACTAAAAGATTTGAGCCGTAGATGGTTCATCATGCTGCTAGCCTCTAATTTGGAATTACGTCTTTGCTTTTACATTCTAGTTTTTCACACACATATACACTCACACACACACACACACACACACACACACACACATACATACACACCACTTTTTTGTTGGTTTGTAAAATTTAACCACACAATGTCATTCATTCCTGTTTTACAGTATCAACAATGTCAGGAGTATAAATAACTCTGATCAATATTTTCAATTAACATTTTGAAAGAGTTAGTATGTGACAACCAGTTTGCGTATGCCAGCCGTTGTGTCATGTTTCCACCTACAAGTCACATATAATCTTACCACAATCTCATGTCCCATTCAATGCAAATGTATTTAGTTTGATCAGTGTGTGCATCAATAAACCAAAATTGTTCCATTTTTTTGGGTGGCAAATACTCTACTATTGTGAAATACACTGTAGAAAGATTACTCCAGAGTCTCAATACCTTCAAACTGAAAAGCATGATAAGCTGTGTGTAAGGTCAGCTACAGAACTTCTGCCCTGCTCTCTCTGAGATCTTACAATGCATTAACATCACATAACATGAAAAGAGATTAAATCCCAAATTGACAAAATTCCCCGGAGGTTGACAGCGATGATGTACCTTCAGCAGTTTCTTTATCCTGGCCATTGATCAAGGAAGCTTGGAATTTGCCAGACATTTACTCTCCATGTGTGAAACAAAGATGACCTTCCCTGACCCATATCATGATTGGTTTTACTATCTCTGACATAGATTGTCACTGCAAGCAATGCTACAGGTATTAAATCTGCTATATTAAAGTGTTAGTTTTTTCTATGACAGCTGCCAAAAAAAAAAACTGAAACTGCCTCAATGAAGGTATAAAATAGATATAATCACCATTTCATAGCATGTTCAGTGGTCGTTCACATTGTTCAGGTCAAAAAAAGCCTTTGTAGAAACTTATTTTGCCAGTATTAGAAAATTACGGTGAGACCTACGTACTGTATTCACCAGATATCAAGTATAGATTGATGAGTAATCAGACTTGTATATTGTTTTCATTTACCTCAAGTTTTTGCACGAAATATGGTTTCTTTCCTCGTTATTTCACTACATCTTCAGCAATTTTAATATACCAGTGGTATGGAGCAGCTAGGTAATAGACATTGCATGTCATATCGGCATCTTCTGTGCTTTATTCCTGAAAGCTGTGGATCATGTAAAACATTTACAGGACCAACAAAACTCAGGAGGTGTAGCTAGCTATAGATAGTTGAGGTCTTTCCCTATACTGTCTATGGTGAGAAGGTGTTGCCATAGACAGTATTCAACTATCTATGGTGTAGCTCTGTTCAGAGATATTGATAATTTCTCTATCTGATTATCTGCTATAGTGTTGCATCATGAAGTGTCGTGTATAAGTCGTATTATTCAGACTTTTCTTTCGAAATTGGTTGATTGAAAACCTGACAGCTGTTTAAACTTGCAACAACTAATTTCAGCAACTTATTGAATTTTGGGGAGAGGGTTTGAAGTCAATCTCTGTGGGTTTTTTGCCATGAAAATGTTCTTTTTTATCCATGGTCCCATAGTTACATCTTGGTAACATATTTACAACATGTTATATTACAACAACCAAGGAAAACTATAATAGTTTCCCATCATACAAATGTTTGCAAGCTCAGTGTTCAGAAATATACATTCATATCACATATCATGGCTGCAATTATTTCTGACTGCAACAAAAAAATCTCTTGTGAATACACATAGGAAGGTATAAATTCATCCTGCTAACACTAGGTACTGAAATTGCCTTTGAATTGCTGTTTTGATATAGAAAATTTGATACATCATTAGACCATGAACCACTTGGCCACAACCACTAACCTTCCCCGGTACTAGTTTAATTGAAGTTCAGTCTTGCACTATTACCAGTGTGCGTACTGCATAGCATCCAGTGCTATCTAGTGAATTCATAAGCCATTTGAATACAAATTCCCCAAACCAAATTGTTGAAGGCTAATCAGTCAATCTTCCCACAGGCATTGCGCAAACAAATAAGGAATGATTTTGTACCAATCTGTAGAGATACAGAGCAAGAGAGGGAGAGAGACAGCCGGAGTAATTTAGATTTTTCCATTCTCTGCAGGTCCTGAAAGGATTCCCGGAATGTCTACAGGCAGATATCTGTCTGCATCTGAATCGCAACCTGCTCAACAACTGCCATGCCTTCAAAAATGCAAGCCCAGGGTGTCTGCGAGCTTTGTCCATGAAATTCAAAACCACCCACGCTCCCCCTGGCGACACCCTGGTGCACAAAGGGGATGTTTTAACAGCTATATATTTCATATCCAGGGGATCCATAGAAATACTGAAAGATGATATTGTAATGGCAATACTAGGTAAGGATGGTTTGTTCATTCGTAATAAAAACAAAACAATTACATACATCAAGTTTCAAAATGATAGCAAAAATTAAGGTATTATGCAAGCCAAGTGAAGCAGAGATCAAAATCTCATTGTACTGAGATTTTTTTCTTCTTTAGGGAATATTTTACCCTGAAATATTATGTAAGGCCAAAGTGAATATATACTTTGTTTTATGCCCTCTCAAAGGATAGGCTGGTATGAGATTAAAAAACATCCATTTGTCTTTATTTGACAGTTTTCTCATACAAGTTGCACATTCCAGTAACTACTTGTTGCTATCCTGGAGATACTGTTTTACGTAACCACTGCTTCACTGGTTCCAAGATAACTGTCACAAGATTGTAGATTATCGCTTTGTAAATGTCATTGTGTAAATTTGCAATAGAACACTCTCAACCATGGTAAACTATGCAAGCAAAGTTCAAGTATTTTTCCTTGAAAATCCAAAAACCTATGTGTATACAGGGGTGTAAAACCAATGATTGACCTACTTTGGCCAAATGGTCAGATAATGATGATATTATTATGATAATGAAATGACAATTATGATCTTTACTAAAATGACAACAATGATAATACTGATTTATGGTAGATGATGATGATGATGATGATTACAATGATGATGATGATGATGATGACGATGATGATTACAATGATGATGATAATGATGATGATGATGACTATGATGATGATGATGATGATGACGATGATGATTACAATGATGATGATGATGATAATGATGATGATGATGACGACAATGAGGACTGCTAAATTGTTCATCCACGTGGGCGAAAATACTCACAAAACAAAATTTCACATTTTTCCCGAACAGGTAAAGACGATGTCTTTGGTGAGAACTTCTGCAAACACGAGACAGTTGGCAAGTCTAAGTGCAATGTGCGGGCATTAACTTACTGCGATTTACATAAAATCCTACGAGAAGATTTGCTTGAAGTGTTGGATATGTACCCAGAATTTTCTGAGCATTTTACCGCAAATTTAGAGGTCACATTTGATATTCGTGATGTAAGTATGCCAATATACAAGCTGCAAATTAGTTGATATTTCAGTGAGACCTGAAGGGCCAGTAGCTGTAACTCTCGATGATTTTTTCAATATTTTGTTTTAATGTCAACAGTTTCTTGTTCTACACGCTTAAGCATATTGACATTAACAGAATTCAGCTAATAATATCTATCATGAAACTCGTCACGTTTTATCGAATATAATTTGTGAAAATTATTGTTGTGGAATTTTTGCCATACAGGATGAAATGATAACTGTGCCAGTCAGCGATTCTGAAGATGATTATGGATATCAAGGAAGACGACGTAAAACCAGGAGATCAATCTATCGTAGAGGTACTATGAAGGAAAACAATAACGGTGAATATATTTAAGACAGGATTAATTTCTAGTCTACCGGTAGTCTGATGATCTAATCCAGTTTCCAGTCTGTTAAAGGAGTCTACAGCAGAGTGATTTCAGTGGAAAAAAATCTACATGTGTTCAAGTTGCAGTCATATTTACTTCATAGTTAGACTACAACATACTCTACCAGAAAGATGGAGAAATTAGTCAAGAGTTATGATTTATACATCATCTGTGAGCTGTTGAAGTTGTAGATACAGGACTTTTTATCTGGTTGGGGCTTTGATAAGCTAGCAGTAAACGAGGATTGTAAAGGAGAAGTTGCTCAATGTTTTAAAATCAGATATCTGATATGTGCTGTATTCTATGATTATAGAGAAGGACAAGGCAAGAAAAAAGACAAAACCAATGCGGCGAATGAACAGTGAAGCAAACCGCAGCTTAGCCATGGATTCAAGCGAAGAGCAGGAGAGTGGAACTGGGATCTTAGAATTTTCCCCGGAGATGGCAGGCAGAGATGTAACTCCAGCACCGGAATTAAGCCGGCCAGTGCATGCCCAAAGCAATCAACAAGAACAACGTGACAAGCATAAATCAGGTGCTTTTCAAGCCATAGCAGGTAGCTATGCTCAGAAATCATCCTTTGATGGTAAGAAGGTCTCTACCATATGCTTCCTAGCAGCAGATTGGAATAAAAAACTATAGTCCAACAATCATGGAGTCATTCCATTAGCTCTATAACCTTTAACCCCTCCTGCATGGAATCCACTAACAGTCACATGGCCAGGCCAGAAAATCTACACAGCAAATGTGCCATTTCCATCTCTCCTTAAAAAAATTATCAAGATTTTCCATCAACATAATATGCTGTCTTGTTTCACTTGGTTCAAATTTGTCATGACGTAACCTGCAAGCATAATTTCTCCATCACATTTCCTCACTCTGCATGCAAACCTGCTGCAGAGACTTGGATCCATGCAACAACGCATTATATCACACACAATCATGTAATAATGTATTTGCATGCAACCTATCACTCCCCTGTCAGCTGAGTCAGATCACATGCTCATAGAGAGACACATGCTGAAAGTGAAAAAAAAGGAATGAACTTGAAATCACATATGACAAGTGAATTCAGCAGAATTCCACACAAATTCTTATGAAGTGTGCACTTTTCCTTCTGTCTTAAGAAATCAATGTAAGAATGGAAATCTTTTTATTTACACACTTGATTAAAAACTTGGCATAACTTTTATCTATTCTATCGACTAAAGCTCAATGTTTCCATGTGATTTGGTTTTGTGACATTTTTAAAACCCTTCCTCCATTTTAAACAATGTGAATGATTTTTTTCTTTTTATCAGCTTTAAACTGCTAAACAAATTTACCAAAGTGTTAAGTCACTGAACAACCCATAATTGCTTGCATTACCGCCACCCTACACTACTCAGCGAGTTTCGTTTCTCACTGACCACTTGCATGACTTGTGAACTCACAAAGTTAACAACCTTCTGGTCTGGCAATGCCTTGACAATCACTCTACTTTAGCTGAACTGACTAAAATCTTCTGTAAAGAGCAGAACATAGCTCAAATCTAACTGCACTGGATACTGTTTGTGGTAGATTAATTTATTTCAATTTTTTCTCTCTAATACAATAACAAAGAAAGATATGCTGCATGGGATTGCCACCTGGTGCTGAGCCTTCCTACATAGATTTCTTAAAATACTAACCCATTTTATTTTTACTTTTTGAAAACCATTTGTCTTGGTTCTTGGGAATACTCACTTGTAGAAGGTCAGTTCATATCTGTCCATCTGCTGTGAACAAGTTTTAGAGATTTATGAGTGAAGGTACAAGTCATTTATCAGTAAAGGGAGAAATTGTGGTGTGCAAAGGCAAAGGGAAGTAAGAATTTTGTTTCCTTTGAGATGTCTGTGGACATATTACGTGAGCATAAAAGCTTCCTACTATTCTATTGAGATTTCCAACAACACAAAATTCTTGTTTTTATCCATGATTCTCTGTCATTTCAAACCAAGAGCCAAAGACACAGGTTTCATTTTGAGAATTGTTATATGTATTATCAGAAGTTCTATGAAGCAGAGGTGTTTGGTTAGTGAGAAGTGGTTTTCTGTGTGCCATGTGTGAGTAGTGGTTTTCTCTGCGTGCCATATGTGAGTAGTGGTTTTCTGTGTGCCATATGTGAGCAGCGGTTTTCTATGTGCCACATGTGAACAGTGGCTTTGTGTGTGCCATATGAGTGTAGTGGTTTTCTGTGTGTCATATGTGAGTAGTGGTTTCCTCTGTGTGCCATGTGTGAGTAGTGGTTTTCAGTGTGCCATATTTGAGTAGTGGTTTTCTGTGTGCCATATGTGAGTAGTGGTTTTCTGTGTGCCATGTTTGTGTTGCAGAGAGTGATCGCCAAAGTGGTAGATTAGTTTGAACATTCAAATATGCATGGGTACGTCGTTTTCTTAGATTATTTCTTATCACATAGTCTGAACATGTTTTCATTAAGATTGTTGAGTCAAGTGTACATGAGTGTGTGTGTATGTGTGTGGTACAATATAACCCAAATTTTGGTACTACAGAAACAAATTACAAAAAAATTTACCTGTATTTGACATTTCAAATTGCCCCTTTATGGCATGTAGTAATGCCATTGGAAAAACTTCAATGCTTGATTTTCACCGGAACAAGTCAGTGAAAACATCTTCTCCAGAAGTTTTGAATTGAGCCTATAGGCAGCATAGCATAAACATGTAATAGCTAATCTAAATTGTCTCTCCCTGAAGATTATATATTTAA
>LD345438.1:70418-89598 GCA_001465055.1 Ptychodera flava
ACACACAGACAGACAGACAGACAGACAGACAGACATCGCTGCGACATATGCTCACGTGTTCACACGTGAGCAAATGAGAGTAATTATACACATGGTACATAGTGAATTTCAATATTTTTGTTTTTTCTTTCAATTACATGTCAATACATATTTTGTATGCTGTTTGGTTTGTATGGCTCAACTAATATGTGTGTTTTATTACCTTTAATTGTAGATCATTGCCATGAGAAGGACACCAACAACACAATAGAGGCTGAAGAATTACATGGGCACTTGAACAGTACTTCATTGTGTGTAGAGTTGATAGAGGAGATTGATGACGGAAACAAAATGGATGGGACCCAGAATAATTGCAAAGACTTCAAGACCATATTGAGGAGTAAGTAGTCAAACCCTTGATGGAAAAGCTACATCATATGTCAAAGAAAATCAAGGGACTATAGTTTAGGTAGATTCTACAAATACTCAAAAATGTTTGAAGCTTTCAACTTCGTTGATTTACGAACATTGTAACAGAGTTTTCCTTTACCTTCCTCCAATTTGGTTTTAGAATGGATACATGTAGCGAACAAAATTCAAATTGACATCTTTTGATACATGTAACATTGAAGTCATGGTCAAAGATTCGAGAAATTCCCCTGACAAAATACTGGTTCAGTTGTTTTGAATATTGAAACAAGGACTTTAAGGGGTGTCTTTAGCTCATACTTGTATACATGTAGTTAAATACATGTAGCTTTTTTATGTGATGTGTATTTTGCATCATTGTAAAAGAATGTAGCAGTTATACAGGAATTTGTTTGGCAATACTAATTACTTACAGTTTCAGACTTTTCAATTCAGTCTAGTTTTTGTGGGGTTTTAGCTTGTCAAGCTTGTTGTTACACGTTAAGAAACTGATTGCATTCAATTCTATACACTGTTCTATGGCAGAGTACTAATATATATATATATATAATGTGCAATATTTTGTTCACAATCGGATTAATTGCTGGTGGCTGAGATAGGACCCATACATGTGTATGTACAGGTATGTACACTCATATGTACACTCATATATGATTGAATTATTTTTTATTTTAACTCTGTAAACCAAAACAAAAGATGAAATCATGTTTATTTTGATACATGTATGCTTACTGTCAAAAGAGAGCATTGATATACTTTTATAAAAAAAATAAAATTTAAATAGAAAAGGCCATTGCTTTGAATCTTCAACATTTTGCAAATGTGCCATGATAAACATGCAGAAATTATTCAATTCTGAAAATTGATATTACATTAACCCTTATCCTGCCAAGTCCATATTTCACCACCAGGTCAAGATGGTTAAAAAATATATATCTGTGCTGACCTGAATTCAACATTAGTAGTACTGAAGCAACAATTTGGACAACAATGCAACTCTAACAATCACATTCTTTTTCACCTCAGTGACTATATAGGTTTCTGTGGCAGCTACAAAGTCACATAAAATTTTTTAGCACACAACATTTATTTCCATACATGTAGGGACTAACAAACAGAATTGAAAATTTAATTGTTTATGGAGACTCCACACAGGGCACTCTGCAGTGCATTTTGTTTTCATTCACAACTGTACATTTTCCTCATCTTTTAAAACCCTTTGAAGTTTTTATCAGTTTAACAAGAGGGGTGTATGTGTTCAAGGACTTGTTCATCAAATTTACTTCCAAAATTATTATAATTTTTTTACAATCCACATTCATAAGTTACCGTAGTATTTTTTATTTAATTGTGATGCTACATATACATGTATCTGTGTGTAATGATTAAGCCTCTTCGTATCAATCAACATGATTACATTTTATTCTGTATCAGATGTGTTCTTACATGATTAGGTTTTCATTTTTCTCTGACACTTCTGTGTAGGGCTATATAGGCTGGCTGCAAGGTCACTTGTAGTATGATGTAAAACTCTGTCTTTGAATTGAAAATAGTATAGTAGGTCTCCTGTGCTACACTTAACTTTGTGGCCACCCAGTGTATGGTTCATCATCATGTATCAGGACCATCAACTTACAATGATAATTCAAAGACACTAAAAATTTGCAATCATTTGCTAAGAACTATGTATATGGTATATCAACTGCTTTGTACCAGTCAATTACATTGCAGTAGCATGTATATACAATGTATTATCTGTTGAGAATTTGTTGAAAGCATTACTACTAGATATTGCTAAATTGTTGTAACATCGCAAAAATAATGATTTGTTAATTGTAAGGTGGAAGGGTTGAAATTTAAACTTAAGGCTGCACTCACAAACACCTCTGGAGGTGACGGGCAGGAGATTTCAGGGGAGACTTGAAAAAATTTAAAACATGCCAGGGGGATCATAAAAAATTGACATTGCAAAGGGTGGGAGACTTAAAAAATTTTTGAATATCAAATTCCTTTCAAAGTACCTTCTGGCACTTTCATTTCCAGCCATTTCCGTTTGCGGCGTGACATAGTTGTATGTACTTATGAGTACATGAAATTTCATGTACTCATAAGCACATATACATTGTAACTACCATCTTCTTATCAAGTATAATTATGTCAATTATTCAGGTATATAAATGCACCAATATTGCAGTTTTAAATTAGGAAAAAAGTATTCACAGTTTTGTCATAGACTCCAATGTATAGGGATCAACATTTCTTGTACACATATGCACTTTTTGCCTGCCAATTCAAGCAAAGTACATTTAAATGAATTATCACACACATATAAATGTAAAGATATAGCTTGTTTTTATGGGAACAAATTGTAATAATTTGCCCAATAGCCTCGCATGCATTATGATTTGATATTTTCAGACAAAGCATTATATTGGCCACATTTTGCCTTCCTTTGGGAGTGACTAAGAATTATAGCAAGTCAGAAGGGAGGAGAGGGGGCTTTGAACACATTGTAAATTTTATTTAAAATTTGTTAGGGGGTATTTGAAAAAATCTGAGAACTTATTTTGGAATCCCCCCTCTAGAGCTGTTTGTCAACGCAGCCTAATGGCTCAGTGTAGAAAAGCATTCAATCTAAGTATGGCAAATTATAACTGTAATTTTGAGATATACTTTGTTTGAATATATTTGTACCTGATGTAACACAAACATTGACTTTTTTTTCAAATCAGATTCTCTCTAAACATAATGTAAAATGTATATGTGAATATTTTTTGTAATGTATATTACTACTACATGTACTCATTGAAATGTTAAATTCCTTATAATATATGTCAATAAATGGTTATGAATTGTAATTGAATGTAATTTATGCCTGTCACTTTCATTTTTTCCACAAAGAATTTCACTATCACCTTTATCTGTGCACACATTCTATATTTACACATATTGTCCTCTAGTGATGGTGATTCAATTAAGGAAATGTCTAAACAGTCATAACTGAGTATGGCCAATAGCATTAGAACAGACGAGTTCTCCATGTGAAGTATCGTCAACAATTGTTCAGATTTGGAACTGAGTATAATAAGTAGTGTTTAATCCGATTAGTTGACTTTGAAGTGTTGTCAACTATAGTTGAGATTTAGAACAGAGTATAAATGTTGCAATTTTTCAACAATGGTTGACAAACTGAATCACCTTAACTCTGAAATTGAAATTTTTTATCATATAAGGCAAGTACTGCTAATCACGTATGTGTTTTGTGGACTTTTGCTGGGAAAAAAATGGATTTCATGTGCAGTAATTTCTCGGGTCACATTTTTCATCAGAAAATGTTACATGGCCATATTTGTATCAAGGTGGACTCTCTTTTTTCATAGAAAAATAGAAAAATGAAACCACATTAATTTGTAATAGGATTTTCAAGCACTTTTCTTTGAAAGTTTGAAAAGAAAAAAATTGATTCCATGATTTTCAAGAAAAAAACTCATTTTACCTCAACTTTTCGTAAAGTGGGAACTGTTTTTCGTTCTGTTTTAATTATTATTTATTGCATTACTAGCCATGGCAGATTGCGTCAGTGTACAGATTTTATAAATAACCCTTTAGGTATAGTGTCGAAGCAATGAGGTGATGACAGGCTGACTTCTACGGCAATAATTAAGTGTTGAAAATGATACGGCAGTTCATGTTTGTATGCCCGATTTTGATTGCTCGTATAAGTTTTTTGCAAAGATGTGCTGTTCCGTTAAGTTGACATTAAATTTAGCGGATAACTTTGAATAAGAAAATGATGTTCACACAAATTTGTTTACTGTCGATAAAACCACTGTTTACGTCATGTAAAGAATACTACCGATTACGAGAAATGTTGTTGAGAGAGAGAGAGAGAGAGAGAGAGAGAGAGAGAGAGAGAGAGAGAGAGAGAGATATGGTGAGAGATTGAAAGAGAGAGAAGAGAGCGAGCGTTGTTTACATGCAGTACAAAGTTTTAATGGGATATAAACATCATGTTCAAAAATAGACGGGATTTTACCGACCAGTTCTTCTCAAGTGCCTCGATTACCTTTGACATTGCCCCTGACGCCCAACTGATTTAAATAGTATGTGTCTGAATTCCTCAATGCCAAAGTGAGCATACTTGTGGCGTGACTCAGTCGAATTATGATTATGGTTTGGGGAGTAATTCTCTGAAACGTCTTGTCCTAAAGCCTCAAACTTCCACTATCAATTAGCCTGAGGTTGAACTCAACTCGGTTTTTTTTCGAACGATGGTGAAATTTAACATGGCACTTGAACGAATATTTAAACATTGTTTCATCCACAACTGCAAGTCTGGTCGTTTTAAAAATGATCTAATAGGTATTATTTTTAGAATGTCTGCACTCAGGCGGGTACATTTTATGTTAAGATTTGCCAGTGCTAGTTTTTGCTCCACTTTTCTTATAAGTCCTCTCATATTTGGTAAAAACAGCAATTACAGAGAAAGTGTCAATTTGAGAATTTCAGAAAATGGCATATTAATGAAAGAAGACTCAGTGACACGAGAGTGGCGTTGCAGAAATCTGGGGATGGACTCTACACAAATGTCTTAGTTCACCTCCCCTGCGGTGGCAATCGCAGATTTGAGTGGCATCGAAGAGGGGTGACGTGGTGTCGGAGTGAAGCCTGCCAACACAGTGGGTTTGACCGGCGTCGCTAGCAGCCTGGCACATGAGGAGGGACTGAAGTTCACTGGCTCAAGTCACGTGACAGACCGCGTGGTACCATGACAGACCGAGCAGGCTCTGTGATGGCAACCCCCCTTCTTTATTAAGTGATAAGAAATGTTGTGTACAAGGGTGGGATGGTGGGATGGCAAAGCTCAGTGCGGCAGCTAGCACGTGAATGCTCTGTTTTTGAATGAACGGCAACAGGAAACCTCGGTGAAGGTCACGGTTGAATACATTTGCATGTTACAAAGTGAAGGGAATAGCGACTATGATTCAATGTCCACTGTGAAAATGCAAAGCTCAAACATAAACATGGCAAAGAGACGCTGGTGAAGCTACAAAGACATGACACGTGTACAGCGTCCCTTCCTTCATTAGCACAGATTACATAGCTAGGAAAAATGTAATCATAATATTAATGAAAGAAGACTCAGTTACAGGAGAGTGGTGTTGCAGAAATCAGGGGATGGACTCCACACAAACGTCTTCGTGCACCTCCCCTGCGGTGGCAATCGCTGATTTGAGTGGCATCAAAGAGGGGTGACGTGGTGTCGGAGTGAAGCCTGCCTACACAGTGGGTTTGACCGGCGTCGCTAGCAGCCTGGCACATGAGGAGGGCCTGAAGTTCACTGGCTCAAGTCACGTGACAGACCGCGTGGTACCATGACAGACCCAGCAGGCTCTGTGATGGCAACCCCCAAACTGGCGTAGCAACAGGCGGTCTGGGCATACTATGCATGGACGCATAAGCAAAGATAGTGACGAGTTGTTAAAAAGTAACGGATGAAATAAACAGCATGAACTGCGTTGAATGCAGGTAGTCAAAGCAAGCAAACTTTATGATACAACTGTTCCAATGTCCATAATGCACGTAAGCAGTGTTCGTTAGTTCGATGTTCGTGCCCTGACTTCACGTCCCTTACAACGGTCCTACTCAGAGCAGCAAATATTAGTCATATGTGAATGTAATGTTCACAAAGGGAAACTGTGCCATTTGAGGTAGCTGAAAAGTGAAAGAGTGGCCAAACAACGCAAGTGTCAAAGTAACTCTAACGCGGTGCAGCACGCGAATGGTGCAGGGCAAATGGGGAACAAATGAGCGTCAATCAGCACTGCGATCAAAAGGGTACATCATTGTCAATGTCCTTGTGCATGCAAAGCAACCAATATTGACGGAACAGCTCGAAGGGTTGCAGTTGGCGTTGAGATGTAAACCTGGTAGGCATCGCTTCTCCATCTTCCTAGTGTTGTGATGAGCCATGCCCGTAGATTGGCATCCACCGCTGTGGTAGCGGCACCACTCCTGAAGCTGTGGGTGGCAAAATGACGAGCGTTGTCTATTCCAGCTCTACTTAGCAGGTAACGAAGATGGATAGTCAGGGCGTGTCGTGTGAGCCACGCTCCAGTGTTAAATTGGAATGCTGGCGTCTCCGCTACAGCGGCATGTAAGCGTCTGTACTTAGTATAAGCCCACACGGCACAAATTCCTGTGTTTGTGGGTGCAATCCTGATGCGCTGTCCCCGCCGATATGGGTCGGTCTTCGATGCCTTGAGTGAGATTTCTAGGTCTTCAGATATTGTCACATCGCGAGCCAGAAATGTGTATGTTTTGTCCAAGTCATGGCTCCCTGGTGCTGTGAATTCGCTGACACGGAGGAAGCCGAAGAAAGCCATGGAGAAGGCTTACCATAGCATTAGCTTGTCATAGTCACATAGAGATGCGTGTGCCCGTAAGGCTTCCTTTAGTCTCACAAGTATGTCGATGGTAATGGGCAGTCTGGTGCGTTTTTGGTCTCCGAAGCTTCGGTGTATGCCTTGCATTGTACGTTGTAACTGTATGTGATTGCTGATGTCATCTTGGAAACCCATTTTGTTGTGCAAGCGAATTATGGCTGCGAGGTAGACCCTGATTGTGGTAAACTTGAGACCATTACATGCTAGTTTGGTGATGAAGAGCGTTGCCAACTGCAGTGTCACCGGGTTGGGCGTTAGACTGTGTGTGTGACAGAACGCAATATAGTTTGACTGACCAACCTGATATGTTTTCCTCGTGGAGCCTGCAATGCTTTAGTGTATAAAGGCCTTGGCATGTGACTCTAGTTGGAGGACAGCAGAATTTCCGGTTGGAGGTGACTTGGAATGCTGAATTGGTCTTCGTCTGCCATTGGTGCAAGCTGCCGGAATTTCGTCATCTGCAAACGAGAAAGGGAATCAGCTATTGTGTTATCTGTGCCTCTTATGTGAGCAAGCATAACATGAAAGTTCCCTTGGGCGGCTGCGAAGAAGATAGCTCTGACCAAACGCATTATTCGTGGACAGCATTTTCCAGATGCTGACCACTGACGTACTATCGCAAAGGAAGAGGATTCTCCGTCCATGCCACAATTGCCCCAAAATTGAAAAGGCCAGCATGATTGGGTACATCTCTTGCCATTTGATTGAAGCGTTGAAGTCTTCCGGCCAGGTGAGATGGAACCAATGACCTTTGTAGTATGCACCACAGCCGATTGACCCAGCGGTATCTGTGAATATTTCGAGGTCGGAGGATGCAGACCACTCTGTATCAAGGAAGGATGCTGAGCCGTTCCACGTGGGAAGAAAATCCAGCCACCATTGGGCGTCGAGGCGGAAGTCATCTGACAGGGTGATGATGTCATTGGTGCGTTTGACAGTTGTGCTGAGATCAATCATACAGCGTAGGAAGATTCTGCCAGCCAGAATACATTTGCATGCAAAGGAGAGAGTTCCTATTAAAGATAGAAGTTGGCGTTCTGTGCAGCTTTGTTGCTGTATCCATGTTGGCAAGGCTTGCATTAGATCGGTGAGCTTGTCGTTTGGGAGTCACATGACCATTTTGATTGTGTCGAGTTCGATGCCCAGGAAAATTATGATCGGTGATGGGCCTTCAATCTTCTCAGGGGTGATTGGGACGCCAAGCTCGTGACAGACTGATACCATTGTGTTTAAGAGTTGCTGGCATTTTTTGGTGCGTGGAGGTCCTGCGCCGAAGTAGTCATCAAGATAGTGAAGTAGGTCTTCAGTTATAGCTCTCTGGCTGATGATCCAGTGAATGGCATCTGCTATCAGATTTAACAGGAACGGCGCCGATCTAAGACCGAAGGGCAGAACACGGTCAAAGAAGTAGTGATCCAACGATTTGAAACCAAGCAGGTGCCAGTCTTCTTTTCGGACAGGACAGAGGCGAAAGGCATACCTGATGTCGACCTTTGTCATTAAAGTTCCTTTGCCATACTTCTGTATTATTCCAACAGCATCGTCGACCCTGGCGTAGGAGAGCGTATAGTCTTCTTTACAGATGTGGGCGTTGACACTGTCTGTGTTAGGTTGGTCCATAATAATACGATGGCCCCCAGACTTTTTTGGTCGTAGGCCAAGGGAGTTGATGACAAAGTCTGGAAGTGGGGGGCTGGTGAAAGGTCCGACTGTGTGGCCAAGCGAGACTTCTTTTAGGATTGCTTTGGTGATGATGTCTGGGTTGCTGAGTGCCGACCGTGCATTTGGTGTGAAACGGGGGTGATGGTGACCTTTGAATCCCAGGTTTGCGCCATGGCTGATGCTTTGCAAGACAGATGAAACAAATTCCTTATCGGGGTGGTGGTGTAGTTCTGCTGCAAATCTATAAAGCTGCAGTGTGGTTGTTGGTTGGAGTGATACGGTCAGTCCTGGTTTGCATGTTATGCCCTCGAAAGGGCTGTTGCGGAAAGGGCTGGTCTTGCTGTTGTTTCGAACCAGATTTTTGGTGGGATGATGCACCATGGTCGGTGGCAGAGCAAACGGAACATGTGTGAATGCGGCCATGTGCACATGGACTTTTGCAGTTCCCTCGGTTGAATTGTCGACATACCTGGGTGCTTGTTGTTGGTGCAATGTTGTTGTGTAGCTGTAGGCGCAGCATGGAGTTGTCCCAGTAATATTGGTTGCGTGAGGCAGCGTTGGTGTGACATTCAGATTTTAGGTGACCTCGTTGGCTGCAGGCGAAGCATTTTGGAATCAGCTGATGTGGATGCAGCTGAAAGCATGTAAAGTCTAGTTTATGGTCCGGTACACTCCAAATGTGCTGGTCGGGATATCTGGATTTGTTAAGACGGAAGGCTTTGTCGTAGCCTAACCATGCCTCAGGCTTGTAGATCTCAGCCTTGGATGCTATGAATTTGTAGTAACTGCATAGGTGGACAGCTTTGTGAGGGAAGAAGTATGAACGGTAGGCTTGGAATGTCGCAAAGCATTGTGACCATGACTCAAAACTGTCGATATTCTTCCGTTTTATGTGGGTTGTGAAGGTGGCCACGCCAGGAGTGTCTGGGTCGAAGGAGACTTGCGTTTTGGTAGTCTGAGCAGAGGATGGGAGGAGAGTGTCGGGGTGTAAATCAGCTAGTTCGATAAACTTACCAGGGTTGGCGAGTTCTGTTAGCGTTGACTGGTCGACGTACGGAAGGTTCAGATGTGATGGGGGAATTGGTGTGGTCTTTTGTACTGGCGGTGGCTGTACGTTGGCGGCGATGACGTTGAGCTCGCTCGGAACGTTGTTAACCATGGAGGCCGCCATGTTTGCCAACGGCCTGCTGGTTGACTTCCTGTCGATGAAACGTGGCGGAAGCTGGATCAGTCGTGGTCTGGTAGTGTGTCTCAATGACGTCGTCGTTAATCCTGCCACGGGGAGTCATCGTTGGCTGGATGTGCTGTCGAAAGTAATTGGTTGCGTTGAGTGGGTTAGATGTGCCAATCAGTGCCGGTGATAGTACCTGTTGGTAGGAGTTGATGGCCTGGCCCGTCTTATGTCGAGTGAACGCATCGATGGTGTGGTTTGAACTTGGAGCTGAGGTGGTATTACCGGAGCCGACGCAGATGACGTCTTGGGCGGTTGACCCCTGCCTAGACTGCAGTGACGCTACCGCGGCGGCGATTTGAGACTGGATGAGTTGACCGATAATTTTGGGAAGGGTTGCACCATCATTGTTATTCGAAGTGGATCGACGTCGAGACTGTCGTAAAGCCTGATTCCTCTTGGCCTTCGGGGCTGTATCCAAGCATGCAGGTACGCGCTTGGTGCGAGAGGACAGACGACGAGCGGTTTTAGTTTTGCCCATGCTTCCTTTGAAGGTGAGGAATGCAGCGAAACAAAGACACTGGTAGTGTGGAACTGGAGCAAGTTCAGAAAGCAAAGCTCAGTGTGGCAGCTAGCACGTGAATGCTCAGTTTTTGGATGAACGGCAACAGGAAACCTCGGTGAAGGTCACGGTTGAATACATTTGCATGTAATAAAGTAAAGGGAATAGAGACTATGATTCAATGTCCACTGTGAAAATGCAAAGCTCAAACATAAACATGGCAAAGAGACGCTGGTGAAGCTACAAAGACATGACACGTGTACAGCGTTCCTTCCTTCATTAACACAGGTTACATAGCTAGGAAAAATGTAATCATCATATTTATTTGGAATAACGGAAATAAAATTTTGGTGAATAGTATTGTAACGTTCTCGAGACAACGCTATGATAATACAGACACTAGTAGGGAAATGAAGCTGAGATACAGGGTTATAATCTCTTGACTTGCAGATGTCACTCACTATCCGATGTCTAACAAATACAACACCGGGTTTATATGTTGGGAGTATTGACGGGGGTTTCAATGAGCTATAGGTCATGTTTAAAATAGACAGGTTTTACCGTGCGACACTAGGACAAGTACGATATATTGAAGTGATCTTTGGCATTCAAGTTTCCACTACATGTAATCTTGGTTTAAAAATCTTGGGCCTGCAGGATATCTCCAAACCAGAAATTATCACATTCATGGACACACCATCGCGTGCTAAACCGGGTGACTTTCTTAAATGCAATACACATTTCGCATTAACTGATATCACACATAATTTGATGACATGAATTCAGAGTCATCTGCCATGGATTGATTAAATTTATGTCTGGCTCAACTATGTCAGTTGTTACTGAAAGAGGTGACAAATTTATTTTTATCAGTGGATAGGCCACTTACGAACAACTATACATTTTGTTCAAAACTATAAATTCGAGTGAACCTATATTAAATCACACAGAGTTTATAAGCTTGAGCAATATGTTTGTGATGATGTAAAATAAACACACAGACATACATACATACATACATACATACATACATACATACATACATACATACATACATACATACATACATACACACATACATACATACATACATACATTCATACATACATACATACATACATACATTCATACATACATACATACATACATACATACATACATACGAATACATATATTAGCAGATGACATCAACGAATTTTATGTGTAGGCAGTAGTACACTGTGTTAATTATGCCAACTCGGAACAAAATATGTCTAGGAATGCCTAACTAGGTGCGGGGACATAAAAGACGTTGGGAAAATAACTCTCTGGTGGCCGTATTGAATTTAATCTTCATAGAAACAGAAACGTCGTTACCCCTACTCCTTGTATTATTATCAGTGTGGAATAGGTTCAGTCGTGCCCTTTTAACACATATGGATAGACAGACGGACGAATGAACTTACACAGCCCGATTTATCAGCCGCTTGACTATGTTTAATGTCGAAAATAGTAAGTTAAGACTTAACGACATATTGTCCGTGCATCTGCACTCCGAACCGTATGCAATGCATGTATTATCGATAGTTGAACATTAAAGCCCAAATAGCTGTGAATATGTAATAAACCTACCTCAAAATATCCTCAGTTGTCCAAGACCTTTCTTTGAATAAGACCCATTAAAGACCGAAAAGTGTATACCACTACCATGCATATCGAAAGTGACATGTAATTCAAATGATTAAACATCATTATAGATTTCGCGCCATTTTTAAAAAACTAATCATATGACGGAGAAAATAAGGAATACGATAACAAACTGCTGGCCATCGTGTGTTGTGCATTCAAGTACATGGCATCATACTTGTTTCTGGTATGATCACGATTTTATGTGCAGGAAATACTATTTTCAGTATTTTTCCCTAAAGGCGCCATTTTATGAGTGCGGCACTCGTTTAATATTTAGCCTGTTACAACGTGCAGGCATGATCCGAATCGGTGAGCAGTGATACTTCTATACACGTCCTTCAGTTAGCGCATTTACAGGAACCAACTTTGGTTTTTAAAATGAAGTCATGAAAATAATGAATAAAATTTGCAGCTATTGGGGCTTTAACGCTGTCTGTTTTATTGAAACGATGGAGTTCTAAAAATAATTACAGGTACACGTGTCACGCAAAGTACAAATTTACAATTTCCAGTCACAAACTTTTGCTTTTAAACATAACTAAGAACAGGCGTCGACTTTTCGCAAACATCTGGATAGCCTCAGAACCGTGTGTGTCAGGCGTATTGGCATTCTTCTCGTCAGAGCGCCGCCATCATTAAGGGGAATTCCTTTTTCTTGTCCGCCTGGGGGTGTCTGGACTTTCTATCTATTTCGGAGCATTCTTCTTACCATATACAACACGGCAAAGGTTCCAACGATAGCGGGCAAAGCTATTGCCAGTGGAATGAGGACATTGCCCTTCCATTCTGAAATGGTACAAGCAAATGGAAATAAAACGGTGCTAAGACTTAGTTCACGTTATGATCGTGGAATGCACATTTGTTTACATAGCAATAAGACTCCGAGCGGCCAATTTGGCCCATGCAAAACCCTGTGCGTACAATACCAATGAAAGATGTGTCTGCTATGACTGAAATGCCCGTGAAGGAGACTTTCAGATTACTGTGAAATTAAATTGTAATATGGAAAAACGACGCAATACTGTCGCCATGATTTCGATTCAATGGAGAAAATTATGTGAAGCAGTTTATATCAATGTAGATAATATATTGACAGAGGAAAATGCGTCCTTAAAATTTGCAGACCTTCCTTAGCTCTTGAAAAGATCCATGCCCTTTCTGTTGGCCTGACTGAACAGCAGGTGTCTGGAACACAAACAATCAAAACTATTTCACTGTCTGAGGTTACTAGTATTCTGACGATGAAAACACGTTTCTTTGTTCTAAACATAAAAATACTCAAAAGGTGAAAGACTAAAACGTTGCAGTCGGCTCAAATTTTTCTAAATTTTTCAACAATTCTCTTACCATATAAGATAAAAAAATCAGGGGTCACCATTCAACTTTTGTTACTATACAAATAACCAGAATGTTTGTCGACATTTAGTATTAACAAGGTCAGACAAAGACATGTAAATTCTATGGGAAAGGTAAATTAAATTTAAGATTTCAATTAAGGTCGCGAAGACTTTGTTTACTCTAATGACTTCAAAATAAGCCCCCACCCCACTCCCGACAAGCAGTGAATCAGAAACGTTTTGGAAAACTTTAATACTCATAATGTCTGTCCCCAAGGCGTATTCTGTCGTTTATTAACGCAAGATGCTTCTGTAGATCAAGCATAAAGCGATACTTCAAAGTGTTCATACCCAGTGCAATTTATATTTTTCTGTTTTTTCACATAGTAAAATTACCATCTGTGGAAGCATTTTGTGTTTAGAACATGTTGGTGTTTTTTATGATGTATGCTTATCACTTGTATTGAGTTCTGCCCTGTTTTGTAAATCAATTTTGAATATTCAATATTTAAATTTTAATAAAATTTTATTGATGCTAAATACATACAGGTATTCTCTTAGTAGGCGGCAGCACTAGCAGTAATCCCAACGTTTCGCAAATGGAAGGATTTTTCTACATTGGTGTTACGAGGCAAGAAGGTAGGAGCGCTCACTTCGAGATTGTCATTGTTATTCATTTGTCACTATCTTGTCATTTGTAACTATCTTTGTTGGGACTTTAGACCATGGAATTGCCGTAAAACAACAGGTTTTATTACATGCCCTGATGCGAGTGCAAATCGGTGCATCGATTTAAATAGGAGCATCCGGGGAGTTCACGGGCCCTGTGACCGATGTACTGACCGGTTTCCATAGTTACCCGTCAGGTGAAGCCAATGAAGGCGGCAGAAGTTCAACTGAAAAATGACCCGAGGGCAGCGCTGCCCTAAGGGCAGCTCAGAGCAGAGTAAACATGTGCACAACATTCAATGACGTAAGAAAATATTTGAAAATAGTCCCATTCCGCATAACAATCTGCCCTGAGGACAGCAATATATATGAACTGCCCTCAGGGCATACAGTCATACCTAATATTTACAGCATTGCATAGCGTTTCGCAGTGCTGCGCTCAGGGCAAACATACCATACAGACATAGGGTACTTGCGCGCGCTTACGCAGAATGGGGCTATTTTCAAATAATTCGTTGAATGTTGTGCACATATATACTCCGCTCTGAGCTGCCCTGAGGGCAGCTGCAGTCGGGTCATCTTTCAGTTGCAACTTCTACCGCTTGCTGAAGCCCTTCGACGTTTTCGACGTGAAGGTAGACGCTTAACGCTAGATGTAAAATAACAATGCGCGCACTGCTATTTTGACTTTCGTTAAAATCTTTTTGACGCTGGTCGATAATGGTAAAATTGTTTGAGAATGCCCTGCATATAACTAAATATTACACAGTGATAACTGTAAAGAGGCATTTAATACAAATATTATTGCCTGAATACATTGGTTTATGTTCCCTCGCACCAGGAGACAATTTGCCCTCCTGGCGTTGGGCAAACTTTCACCGGCTGTCGCGCACAATAAACCCATGTAATCAGGCAATAATATATTATATTGACATGCAACATGTATTTTTAAAATTTAATATAGCTGATTCATCAGTATAACCATAATTATTTCAAAGAATCCAATGGTCTTTCAGAAACTCACCAACGCCAGGTGTCTCAATGAAACGTTCATCATTAGAGCTCTTTTCGAATGCATCGCTGATACCATGCATAACGATTTCAGTCGCAAAATCCGTTTCTGTAGAATTGTACTCTTCATTGCTCCTGTCAGTCGTTCCTTATAGAAAATATTGAATGAATGGCTGGCTTATTGAATGAATGAATGACGACACAAGTGCGTATGGAGGTATATGCTCATCTCAAAACAAACTAACAAACAAACAAACAACATTAAACAAACAAGCACATACACACATACACACATACATACAAACATACATACATACATACATACATACATACATACATACATACATACATACATACATACATACATACATACATACGTACGTACGTACGTACGTACGTACATACATACATACATACATACATACTGGTTGGTATTGAATTCTGTGTTTAGGTCATATACTTATTCATAAAGCCTCTTCACTGAAGTATTCCATATTATGCTCCTGATAAAGGAGCGGTAAATCCCTAAATTTTGAGGGATTTTGTATCTATGTAAAATTCGGACATAGGAATATGATAAAACGATTATCATTCAACGCCGTCTGTTCCTTGAGTCGTTTCAGCATTACATGTCATCTGTGCTGCGCCTCGTGCGACACCAGTACATTAATGGTGTAAATACAGTGATCTGATAGGTCGAAACATGACAATAACCGTGGTACATTCGCGGTAGAGCACGATCGGCACACGCGAGAGCTCTCAGCTTGAGCAAAAATCCTTTTTGACGTTCAAAGCCAGAACTTCAATATACTGTTATGATATAAAACAATAAACTACACCTAGCGACGGTATGCCACTCGGTTTTGACCAGTTCACTTCATATATGTACTCGCTTTCGCCCGTGCATATATGTCGTTAACTGGTCTAAATTTGGCGGTATACCGTCGCAGGGTCTGGTTTTAACATCTACGTGTAAACCGAAAAAAACATTCGGAAAATGACAAGTATCGGATCGAATTTCATCTGACGTTCACAAATCTTTCATGTGATCTGTGAGCCTAGCTGCCTTTAATATTGTCCATCTCAAAATTTCTTCTTCATTCCTCCAAACAATCTCCCATTAAAGAGTTTATGGAAGAGAAACAGTATTGAGAAGGACCACATTCGACATTCGAGATGATGGCAAATATCTGAACTCACCTTCTGTGGATGAATTGCCAGGCATCGTACTGCTAGTTCTTTGGACTTCGCTGCCATAGTGGAGCAAATTCAACAGAGCTAAATCAGAATTGACAAAAATGACATACGGTGTCACTATTAGATAGTGTCTTGAAACAGATCGACGGTCTCATACTATGCCTTCAAGTAGTGAGCTCCTCGAAAGTGAATGACTTAAATCCTTAACTCAAACTTTCCTCAACTTTACACCATTCTCTCATTAAAGCAACAAAAACAATCTTGGGTCACCATGCAAAGGTTGTAACAATAAAAGGGAACTATCTAAATCATACCGACATCCGCCATTTTAATTTCAACTCTGTGGGCGATAATAATTATCCATTTTCGTATAACGTAGAAGATGAAAATTTCACTACTAACACAAAGGACTTGAAGATGTACCTCCTCAAGTTATAGATCATCGAAGAACTTTGAAACTTTTAGGGTCTAATTGTCTGCCCCTCCCCAACACTAGCGGGTTCTTCTTTCATTAATCGTTGCATATTGTATCGTAGTAAATCTTAATTGATTATTAATTGGAGTCCTATGCAGTTTACAAGAAATCGCACGAGCAATAGTGTAAGAAAACATTTGCATTGTGGTGAATTGGTTTATTTGCATTATTCAGATAATGTAGGGAGAAACGTATGTGCATTATTCATTAACGTCCAATGCAACTTATAAGAATTCGCACGAGGAATATTGTAGCAGAACGTTTGCTTTCGTGCTTTGCGTATTCAGATGGAAGAGACGTATGGACACGTTTGGTGTGGTATATCATCCCTGTGCCATCTTTGAATTTGACATGGCCAAATTCGTGACAAACTAGTCAACTTGGAGTCCATAACATACCATGTTACAAAAAGACGAGCAGAAATAGCATACACTATAAGTGAAAGTGGATTTCCTGTCGAAGGAATTAGTCTGCAAGTGTGCTAACCTAGTAAATCTTTATCGAAATAACTTTATAATCTTATAAGAAGCTGACAAAAAATTAATCGTATCGTTACTTCATAGTATTTTCCAAACTGAAAACTGTATGAGATTTACTTCTAAGACACAGACACAGCAGGTAGATGGACAATCACAAAGACGGACATTGTTATGACAATAGAAATATAGATAGATAGATAGATAGATAGATAGATAGATAGATAGATTTATTTCAGTACTACTGGCCTCCGACCAAAAAGTACAAAAACAAGAGCAGTACATAAGATACGGATCGCTAGCAATTGACAAAGTAGTTTTACAGTCCATATGATAAGCAAACAAGGTTTACAAGTTGAATCTTTGGTTATTTAAAACATCATCACGAAGCTGAGTGGCAGAAAAAATGTAGTTTCCTAGTTTTCTTAAAGTTGTGGTATTTATGGAAGACAGAAGTATCTTAAATTTGTATAAAAGCGGTGGATTATAATAATAGGGAGCAATAAATTTACAGCGCAGGTCTCTATACATTGGGCAAACAAGGAGAAAATGATATTCATCTTCAACAGCATTCAAACTGCATATTTCGCACAGTCTCTCAGCTCTCGGAACATTATTCCAACGGCCAGTTTCAACCCTTAAAGTATGTGCAGAGGTTCTAAATTTACAAAGAGCTAATCTGAAAACAGGTTGTTTTAAATATGGCTCTAAAATAAGTTCTTTTTTAAATGAAGCATAAGTATCCAGTTTCCGTGATTCACTAATATCATCGGACCATAACTGCATATCGATATCAATACATCTTTGTTTAAATATTTTCAAAAATACTGCTTCATCTCCAACTCCTTGATGTTCCCACACTTCACCAAAACCATAACATTGCAATAAATATCGAACGCTCTTAGCCCAAAAATCATACCTACTTACATTAATGTTATTGACCTGGTATTCATAACATTTGTATGTTAATCTATTTTTGTCCATTTTCAAAATTCTAAGCCAATATTTAACAATTCTACAGTACTGTGGTACCTTTAAAGAGACTCTACCCAATTCACCTCTCATGGCTGTAACTGGTGTGTTAGAAAACAGCTTTAAAAGAAAACGTAATATGTTATGATGGATTCTTTCTATATCTTTAGCAGGATGAAATCCCCAAATTTCTGTGCCATAAAGAAGGATTGGAAGAATTTTGCAATCAAAAATATCCAAGGCAAGTTTAACAGGAAGAGTGCCAAATTTAAGCAAGCAGCTCTTCAAACTGAAAAGGGCTCTATTAGCCTGTTCACTTAAACACTTCTCGGCATGAAACCATTTCCCAGTCCAGGAGAAAACCAGACCTAGATAATTTTGGAATGAAGTTACCATCAAACGTTGCCCATTGTAAAACAATTTTTCATAGTTTTTCAAAGCACCACCTCTTCTAAATACAATGATTTTAGTTTTACCAATATTTACATTCAACTTCCACTGGCTACAATATTCATAAAGTTGATTTAACAAGCGTTGTAATCATATTCTTGAGCTACTAATAAGGGTCAAATCATCTGCAAACAGTAAATAAATGATTTTAAGAAGACCAACTTCAACGCCAGAAAAATGCTGAGTGTTTCCCAAGGTTTCTCCTATATCGTTTACAAACATAGTGAACAATAGCGGAGATAATACAGATCCTTGTTGGACACCAAATTTACATTGAAACAAGTCTGTAATACCATTCGGTGTTCGTACGCTGGCCTTTACATGCTGGTACATTGAAAATATTACCTTGTACATTTTACCCTTTACACCTGATTTAAGCAATTTATAAAACATAGACAAGTGATCAATCCTATCAAACGCTTTTTCAAAATCGATGAAAGCTACATATAACCTCCCCTTTTTGTGTGCTAGATATTTAGAAATAATTGTTTGCAGTATAAAAAGGTTATCTGAAGTACAATATGACTTTCGGAAGCCTGCCTGTTCGTCAACAATCGGATGGTTATTACCCAACCAACTACGCAATCTGTTGTCTAGAATACTACAAAATATCTTACCAATGATTGGCAACAAAGTAATTCCTCTATAGTTGTTGACACATTCTGTGTCACCCTTT
>LD345439.1:4115-40213 GCA_001465055.1 Ptychodera flava
TATAAATTGAATAATTCAGTGTATATATATATATATATATATATATATATATATATATATATATATATATATATATATATATATATATATATATATATATATATATACATGTTTTGTGAACACACCACCGCTAAGTTGAGGAAAGACAGGAGGGTTTATTGCAAAAAGGAGAACGTAAACGCCAACAAAGTATAGAATAAAGCACAAGATGAAACGGCAAATATAAAGCAGTAAAGGGCATAGAACTAGTGCCCTCGCAGATCTCAAACTAAGTACTATCAAAACTTACAATACAAAACAGTCAAAATAGAAGTAGCAAACTAACCTACAATAAAATATGAGCAAAATATATGGGAGAGGGCCCCTTCAGTCAAGCAACCGAGCTACGGTCATTGGTGACCTTGGGGTCAAGGTCTGAATGACCTTGATGATGAATCCGTCCTGAGAGGCCGCAATGTGGGAAAGGAGTGGAATTCCCGAGAAATGGGGGTCAGGATGGAATCCGAAGCCCGGATACTTGAAAGAAAGGGAAAAAGAGAGGAGACAGGGGATGGTGGTGGGATAGGCTGAGCTGGTATGGCATGAACCCAGCAGCTGAATGAATGAATGAATGAATGAATGAATGGGAGCGATGAGACAAAGGCTTGATTATGTAGTGTCGTGTGCAAACGTGGCTGATTGGCTGGGAAGGAGGATTGATAACAGTCATGGGTAGAAGAGCTGATTGGCTAAGGGGACGACAGTGAAGATGTAAGGAAGGCAGATAGCTATAGGTGTAATCACAAACACATCTGTGATAAACACAGATTCCACTTTGTTAACACACCACCGCTAAGTTGAGGAAAGACAGGAGGGTTCATTGCAAAAAGGAGAACGTAAACGCCAACAAAGTATAGAATAAAGCACAAGATGAAACGGCAAATATAAAGCAGTAAAGGGCAGAGAACTAGTGCCCTCGCAGATCTCAAACTAAGTACTATCAAAACTTACAATACAAAACAGTCAAAATAGAAGTAGCAAACTAACCTATTAGGCCTATTAGGACAATCCCATGTACATACTATGTTAGTGCCAACAAGAGTGTGTCGATCCTGATGTCTGTCAGTAAATGACCACAATCCAAACAATAGTGCTGCTACATGCTTACATGCTTGATCATCCCTATACAAAGAAATTTGCTTGTCTCAATTAGACATTGGTAAATGCAGCCTGAAAGAAGCATGGAAATAATGTATTGCATTAATTAAAGGGACATTATCTGTTACCTTTGGTCATTTTTGAAGAACTTTAGTTCTGTGCTGCAACTATAATTCCTTATACTAATCCCCATATTTTGCAGAAATGCCTAGTATTTTGTTTGTCCATGTAACGTCTATATGTCATTGTTGACATATGAATTCTAGTCCAGACTTGTATACAATTGGCAACAATAACCATGCTTATTATGCTGAACATTGGCTGTGACAGTGTTGATAATCTAATATCCAGTATTTCATCATGGTTCAAGGATTCAAACCAGAAACTCTACCAACAGCAAAAATGATGAAAACATCTAAAAGTTACAGCTAATGGAGCTTTTAATTGGTCTGGCATATTGGGTCATGACAAATGAATTGAGGTTCTGAATTAGAGATGAGACAAAAAATAACAATTTTATGTGATAACATGAAACAAGAAGATTTCTGAAAATAACAAGAACCTTGATCCCTTTCTTTCCCCGTGACTTTAAGTTGAAAAATGCTATATTCATTCATACCAAGAAATGTTATCTTTGAAATGTTTTAAGTATTTGAGTATATAAAAAACGAGCCTTACTTACGCAAGGCACTCACAAGATGACGACATGAAATTATTTTCTTCTAAAATTATCCAGATCTTATAAACAGCTTGCTGTTCTGTTTCCCTGACACAAACTCCCCTGACATGTGTGAAATTGTCATTGTGCTTGCTAAGCTGTACCTAGAAATAACCAAACGTTTACAACGTATTGGTAAAACAGATAATAAAATGAATTAAACTATCAATTATTTTTAAATTCACAAAAAAGAAATCAACCTACTTTGTTAACATGACCATCATTATGCAGCTTCCAACCATCAGATGACTTATAATCTAGGACAATTCCCACTTCTACTGGAGATCAAACTTAATATTGTTAAATACTGGTTCCATTTCGTACAACTGCCACATTTTAATCTTGCTAAAGAAGCTTTTCTGGAGCAAATGGTAAACTACACTAACAATAGATTCTGGTATAACTGTTTAAGTGCCTTAATTAAAGACAATGGAATGGACTTTCTCCTTGATAAAGCTCCATCACTTAAACACTGCAAAGTTACAACTGGATTAATGAAAAATTTGACAAACAATTATGAAGTCTTTTGGAAAAATTTGATCACTGATGAAAATAGTAAGCCAAAATAAAACGTAATGTTAGATTAGAACCCTACTTAACACAGTTACAAAGTGAGAAAAGAAAATCACTCACCAAACTTCGCATTAGCAGTCATGATCTAGCAATTGAAAAAGGGAAACATAGTCTTCCAAAACCCCTATTACTGCAAGATACTGCAATCAGTGTAACACCAACAGTATTGAAGATGAAACACACTTTTTATTAGTCTGTCAGGAATACAAAGTACAAAGAAAGGCCTTTTTGAGTAAACTCAATTTCCCAAACGACAATACTGAAAATCAGCTTATTTCTCTACTAACAAATCAAGAGTTATCTTATAATGAACAACTTGCAGATTATATTTTTCCTTTATATAAACAATAAAATACCTAGTTATTTATTATAAGCTACTATTATTATACTTTAATACTTTATCTTTATTGAAGAAAAATTTGAACTTATTTTTGTATTACACTTTTATTGCCACAAATGTGATGTAAATCCTATATTTACAAACAAGCAATAAAAATATTATTATTATTATAATTATTAACTATTGATTTTGACCATCCATTGCTGAGTAGATAGACTATCACTAGAGGAAGTTCAACATCGGGTAAAAAAATCAGGTCATTTTTCCACTCTCTGAAACTATCTGGGTTGACCAACAATCTGCCATCAGTAGTGGTTCTTTAAAATTGAAAATAAAACAAGAACAAAATTATTAGGTGCAATATCAAGGATGCTGTATTTGCTGTTGTCATATTTTTTTCCAAATTGGAATAATGCAAATTGGAAATCTAGTTGATGAAGTTCATTATTATAAAGGGACAATGGCTGTCATATTTATTCCCAGTACATTTCATAGCATGGGTTGAATGTCACAAACCTCTATACAATTTCATGAAATTGACTGATGTTGATTTAAAATATACAAAAGATATCATCTGGTTGCATCAATTAGTCCCAAGTAATTTATACGACAGAAATTAAAAAAAACCTATCATTTGCACATATACCCATTTTAATTTAGTGATAAAATATCAACGACAAACCACCCTCTATTTTCATTATCATAATTCCAACTTCTCCTCCAATCATATCAAAGGTCGTTTAGTGTACTTATGATATTGTGAACTTTGCTCTTTGCTTTGCACATATCAGAGTTAGGGTCACGAACAGACAAATGACTTCAATTGCACCTATTTTGTGTGACATGATACAACCACAGTAACACTTACATTGCGAAAAACAATGCTGTCGCTGATTGCCTTACATCTCTAAATGAAGTTCAGAGGTACCCCCCCCCCACACACACACCCATGTGTAAGGAACGTCGAAGAATGCCGTGCGTGCTGAGATTTGCATACAGCTACCTAGCTGTATATGCCGTTGAAATCTTTGTTATTATGTGGTTTGTCCGAGCGTCACTTTTCTAGATTAGCCAATTGATGATGCAATGATACACGGTTGCTCCTGTGTTCAGACCAGATATTTCAAGTGGTATATAGTTACATGGTTTCAATGTTGTTTCGTCTGCCAATATAGTAAGGCTTACAATCAGCATAAATATAGCAATCAGTACAATATATATACTACTGCAAGACATGTAAATAGATGGTGCTGTTGTCGTACTGTGTCATTTTGGATAAGATCTATTATTTTGCGCCTTCGGGTGACGTGGCTGTCAAAATCCTTGATATTGCTTACATCTTTACTCAGGCTACTAATATTTTCCAAATCCTGCTGCACGACGATTTTCCACCCCTCCCGTCCTCGTAAAAAAAACCCGAATGCTCCATAACCGCAAGGCCCAAAACGACTCAACGTTTCGCGCAATCCAGAAAAAAATTCTAAAAGCAATCAGATAAATCCTCTTATTTGCAAAATATGTGAATTGGCCCAAACAACTCCCCTTTGGTTGCCTGAAAAGCTTTCCGCCCTCATTTTGGAACACGCAAACGAATGAAAAAAGAATAGAGCAAGACGCTCACTGATGCGGATTTGGCGAGATTTGCTGATAATACGCTAGAAATCCCATGTGTCAACTCCTTTGAAACAACATGTCACCCAATTCAGCATTCAGACTATGTTTTAGCATTTCTCTACGCAAACCAAATTTTATTTGTATTTTTTACTCATCCACGATGTTTTGCAATCCTTTTTAGTCACCCATTGTGCTGTATTTTAACTTTTGTAGTTTTCAGCATTGTTGAATTTTATCGATATGTATTGCTTTCTTTTTATCAGTGTTATCCTGAAGATTGTGACCTGGCGTCACCGAAACGTTGGTAAATAAACATTCTTTGAAGATTGGAGACTGCTTGAACTGTCTATTCTTTTACTTCACACTACTATGGTTTTAGAGCGTTCCCGCCCTCCAACAGTGACTTCAATAGTTGTAGTTGGACTGACTCTCCTAGGAACACTCAACCCAATTCAATCAACAAATTCAGTTTCTGCAAGCATTAAAAAGCTGATTTCTGCGTGAAAAACGCTATTCTAGAAAGTACTTTCAGTACAAATTTACGATACAATTTCAACACGGTAAAAAAATACATCGCAAACCTTCTCCTTTTCAGAACACTCTCCCGACAAAAGTCATCACGCTCGAGTGGTACTTTCCTCTCCTCTGCTGTCTTACATAAGTCTTCTAACTCCTGTTTTCTGTACTTTGTTGTGCTCACTCCCCGATCTCTCAAATACTTCTTCAATTCAATGACTGTTTTCAGCATGTCCTCGAAGTCATTGTTCGAAATGTTACGCAATCTGTTGTTCTACCTTGTTCCGTTGGTAAGTCTAATACGCATGCGCATTTTCAGAATCTCGCGAGAGTTCACAATTCGAAAATCAGGAATTCTCACCATGCATGGCTGAACATACACTATTACATAAATTATGGACTTCATGCAAGCTTTTGTAATGAGTTCCTAATAGTCACAAAAAACCCATATACACAGACAAAGAACACAAGTGTACAGATAGAAGCTCAATTTTTATTTTGTTTCCTTCGGAAAAATATTATTTTTATTTGTAGTAGTGTTTCAAACATTGTGTTTGCTTTCTTAATTTTCTCTGAAAACCTACCAGTACACGGACAGCAAACAAAGAACTTTAATTACAGCGACCAACTATGAAAAACACATTATTTAATAACAATGTATAGGTATTTGATCAGGATTGAGTTTCCTTTCTGTACTAAATGGGTTCAAAACAGTGCATTTATTTTTCAAGTATGGTAGAGGGGAAGGTGAACACTTAGAAATCACTTGCCCATTTCAATTAACAATATTCCATAATTATTTATATTTCACTCAGACTATAAACACCTTAAGGAAGGACCATTAGATCTTGAGAGGTGGGGTGGTCACAATCAGATTGTGAATATTTTTTGGTAAATTTTTGAATTTTTTTTCAAAGTGACTCATGATGTGCTTATTTTTTCTAAGTAAACTGTGAAATTTATCAATTTTTTTGCATTCTGAATTTTTTATTATGCTATCTAGGCTAAAACATTTTTCCAAATTTTTTGTTTTGAAATTTTTTTTCTGTTTTTGACCCCTTCCAAAGATATAGAGGCCCATCCCTTAATCGGGAAGTTACAGGCCTATGGGCGCACAATAGGGGATAACTGATGACGCAGCCAATTGCATACACTGGGCGGGAGCTTTTGAATGTTCATAGCATCGCTTTGACCGTACAATAAATTAAAATAATCATGATGGGCACTTTCATGAGTTATGCAAAAAAGGGTCAAATGGTTGTTTAAGGAACACCTTTTGAAAGATATGCGTTCTCCGACAAACAACGGAACACTTTTTCACTTTATTTTTGACTAAAGTTTAGTCGCTATATATTCACAGACATCATATGCAGGATTCAATGACAGTGAACCCCAAAAACATTGCATAATCATTGGATTCTGGGACCAAACACGGCATGTCTGATCAGTAGCGTGACTTTTTTTACATTTGCATTGATATACGATAATCCGGCTTTTACAATGGAAGTTCCTGTTTATTACTTGTAGTCAGTATTGTGACTACCGGTATATCATCTAAATAATACATGCACACTAAGTAATTCAATTGTTTCTTCCAGTCATCAATTGCTACAGTGGTAGTATTTGACTTTATTTAGCCTATGTACACTCTTTAATTATTAAACTACAGAAATATTAATTTTTGAAGATTTTTTCCAGTTTTGTATATTCAGCTTATCAATTTATCAATCAAATATATTATGTAAATTTCTATCGCATTAACAGATTAAGGAATGGTAAGATGCTTTTGCATATTCAACACTAATATTTTACACTGAGAATGTACACAGGTACACCCATGGTCACTTTAGTGTGATTAAGCCCACTTGATGCAGTCAGAAATTCTGTTTGTACAAAGGGAAAACTAGTTTTATCCGGGGTTGTAAATAAGAGTTTACGATTGGCATCCTGTGTTGTGTTCAATATTGAGATACAATGTAACAGTACCATGCACTTGTCAATGTACAAGTCTTGTTTATTTCAATATCCCCAGACTCACTGTCTGCATGGGACACACAAGTTTGGCTAATGCTATAGCAGTGATCTCATAAAAGTGTGTCGCCTTAATAAACTAATTATCCCGTAGAGGCTTCTAATGAATGGAAGTGGTATCTTATGTCTCAATTTTTAACCCAGAGTGCCAATCGTTAGCTCTCATTTACAACCCTTGGCAGGGTCTGTTTTGCTTTTAAACAAGCAGAATTTCTGTCTGTATCAAGTAGGCTTGATCAACACTAAAGTGGCCAGGGGTGTAGTATCAATGACCTCCAATGACGGAAGTCATGAACATGCATTAGATAGTAGATTGCATTAGTTAACATGTCAATTCAAAATCAGAGTTATCATAATTACACATGTAATTCGTAAAAGGAAACAAGTATGGTCGATTTTCAAGTTTTCAGTATGCATACAGATAAATATATTGCACTACTTCATGTCTTGGGTGACAGCTATTGAGTTGACAAGAAAAAGACAAGCAAAAGAATGTCTAAAGAATTAACCTGAAACAAATGAGATAATTTATGGCTAAGGGAAACAAGTGTCATGGGAAACAAGTGTCATGCCTTAAAGCAAAGTAACTGTATTGAAAACATCACTATGCTAGATATTTAGCTCTAAAAGATGTTTTACCTTCCAAAAGTCATATGTTCAACTAAGGCAAATTTAGCCAAAATTGTCGATGTATATGCTTTGTCATTACTATTTATAACTGTCTGTAGTATCCTTCCACTTTGTTATCGGAGCACTTCATTTGCTTGTTTTTTTCTCTCAATTTGTAACTCCATGATTCGCTAGAAAAGTTAACATCCTTGAACAAAAATGTATACATTTTGTGTAGCTTTCGTAAAAGATGACCATATAATTCTGATAAAAAATATTGACTCTGCAACATTCTGTTTTGATATAACATAATGGCTTCTCATCTGGAAATTAAAATCATAAGAAACTGCCAGTAAAGGTATTTTGCTTTTGCTGAATATATATGACATATGACAGATAAGAAAAACTGACATTAGGACATTTTTTGTTATTTGTCAGAGAATAAAATAATTCAATAAAAATTTTGTTAATACACCCCATTATCTTTCATTGTATGGCGCCTCACTCTTAAATAGTGACTGCATCGGAAAAAGGAAAGGTATGGCTACAAAATGCTGAATATATACAAAGATGTGTGCGTGTAATTGTTTTGTGTACACTTTCATTACATTTTCACAATACACTTTACTCAGAATTATCAACAAGCGACCTAGAGCTCCGTGTTATGTAGAGAATAACTATTTGTGACCTGTATGGAAATCTACTATTATAGCTCATTTCAGGATGGCCTGACAAAACATGGCAAAAATAGCCACAAAAATACACAACATCATATTAAGACCATCCTAAAGAACATGTCCGCAAATATCAAAGCTATCAGATGAGTAGTTTTTGAGGATTTATTTTACCAAAAAGGGGCAAATTTTGCCCCAAAATACAAAAGTTGCAGATTTTATCAAATGTCGATTTTTATCACATTTTGATAATCCCTAGGAACCTGCATACCAAATATCAAAGCAATCAGACATTCAAGTAGTTTTTGAGAAAAAGATCTTTTTATCAAAAAAGTGGAAACATTTGCTCCAAAATACTACATCATAGATTACATCATTGTTTTAGTATATCATATTTTGATCATTCCTATGAACCAGTATACCAAATATCAAAGCTATCAGACAAAGTGGCTTTGGTGAGAAAAGTTGTTGACGAAAATGACCGAAAGTGTCTTAATCATGCAAATTTGAAAATGTCTACACACTTGAACACATCCGAAATAGGTCAAACCTAGGGATTTTCTTTCGAAATATCAAACCTGTCTGACCAGCAGTTTTAAAAATTTTGAAAGATTTTTTGATCAAAATGATGAAAATTACCTTTAAAATAGAAATGTGCGTATTTCATCACAATTTGAACAGATCTACATAAGGTCATCCTTAGGGAACTGTGTACCAAATATTAAAGCTGTCCGACAAGCTGTTAATGAGAAGAAGATTGTTGCCAAGAAATAGAAAAATTAGCCTCAAAAATACTAATTTTCATATTTCATCAAAATTTGAGCAAATCTTGTTAAGGTTATTCCTGGGGACCTGTACTTCAAATATTAAAGGAATCAGACCGGTCGTTTTGAAGGAGAAGCTTGGCGTGTAAAAAGTTAACGTCGCCACAGATCTCCCTATCAAGCATGGCGTCGCTGACAGTGAAGCTAAAAATACGGTATGAAATATGTAACATCACAAGTAAGCATGGTGCATAATTATTGTAACTAAATACCAGAAAGCCATTTTACACTGTGAATATTATTTTTCTTTAATATGTTTCATTGTTGTGAAAACAATATCAAATTAACATGTTCTCACATAACTATTAAAAGTGCATATCATTTGAAAAAAAATGTTTTAATGTCAAGGAATGTCATCAATTAAGGTACATTAGTATTAAACGTGTTTGACCAACGTTGATGTGGTGACTTTTTTTCCATTATTTTTGTTTCCATCCACCCCTTCCTGCAAACCCATTGCTTCAAAAGAGTCCTCCAGCGTGGAACCAGGAATGCCAGCCTGTGCTGCAAAAAAGCAAAATAAAAATGAAAGGTAATGCAGCCAAACGACAATCAAGTACAGTTGTGAAATTCCTGTAACCTCAAAGCAGAGGAGAAACTATAATGTTCTGGCGATTTATACCACAATGCATCAAAAGTTTAACAAAAATTCAAACGTGTAAAATATGTCAAACTCGACAAAAATATTAATTCAAAGGCTCTCATAAGTTCAAAAGTTTACTATGCATGCGAATTCCTGTGCGAACATCGCACATTTATCAAAAATATTATAAGCCATAATTGTCAATTGATTGGTGAAAACAGTCAAAACTGTATCAGACTTGCAAATTATGCGTTGAAAACCATGCAACGTTTGAAATTGTAGCAAAACTTTCTTAATTTTGCTCTGACCCTGAAGTTCCTGTAAACATGTACACACTTGCAAGTGATTGCAAACACACATTACGGCCCAATTAAGCAACAACTCATCAATTGTCTTCCTTTGGAAGGGAGGTCTCAAAGTTTCTAGTTCACTGAAGGGAAGATCAGCTTACTGAAACTAAATGCATTGGTGACAACTGACATTGTGACATTAGTGTTAATCATAATATGCAGAATGAAATTAGGTTATGTGGGTATGTGGGTATTGCATTTACCATTTACAAAGACTGGGCATACTGTGGTTTGTTGCATGGGGCAGTAAAATTACATAATCTTGGCTGATGACATTTAGAAATCAATACCCAGTTGTAATTTTAGTAGCTTTCTACTGACCCTTAGCCCAAATCCTCTTAGAGCTTCATGACACATTGTAGGGTTTTGTCTGGGCACTTTTCAGCCAAAACATACATTACACATATCTCAAATATAAGTTAAATGATCTTAATCTAGTTTAGTATTTCAATCATTTTTGTTATCTTTTAATAGCATCTCTTTTTTGTTGTTGTTATGGACATGTGTCATTAACTGCTCACAATCTTGTGATATTATACCTTCACCGGGTGTGCTTTATTGCTTCAATATCTCATTCTTGAATTTCCTGGTCCAGGCTGCACATTTCACATATGTTAGGTGTGATTCCGAGCAGCAAAAGTGTCAATTTGGTGACTATATATCTCAATAACTGTGAGTCAGAATTTTAGCATGTTTGTACAGAAACGCAACTAAAGACCTCCAAGCCAATAATAATAATAAGTTGTGTTTTCGAATATTACTGTTTTATAAATTGCGAAATGTTGGTTACATACATTACATGTTATACAATAATACAAGAGAACATGTTTACTTTAGTATGGTAGATTGAGTCACAAAATTTGATGTAGCTGACCACATGGTGTTGTATATGTGTGTGTATGTCAACTGCAACAGTTGCCAACTAATTTTCTTATGGGCGTTGCATCAAAATTTGTTCAGATGTACTTGGCATTATGAATGGTCTAAGCTAGGAAACATAAAAGCTATTTGTACATGCACAGGGGCCTGCCTCATCTAACCAACTAAGAAGTAAATGTCATTTATACTATTTTAGCTCAACTTTGGTATACAAAAGAGATGGTATATCGCAGCGTCTGTTTGTCCATCTGAATGTATGTATGTATGTATGTATGTATGGATGGATGGATGGATGGATGGATGGATGGATGGATGGATGCCCTCCCTTGTAAAGATTTTATCTCAAGCATCCCTCGAGGGCCCAAGACGATGTGAAGGCGAGAGGAGATAGAGTCATACATAATCATTGTTAAAAACTTGAATTGGAACAACTGAGAATGGAATATTCAATGGTGTGATCTTGATTAATCTTAAGAAACAAACAATGAGGGGAATTTTCATGTGATGATCATTGTATAATGATGATAATTTCTTAACTATGTAAGTGTAGAACACTATAATTTATAGAGAATGTACCGTAGAAATATATACACTACGAACTCAAGACCAGGAAAATCACATTTGCCATCTCGTAATAAAGATCTAATGTGGTGCAGACAATCAACGTCTTCACGTGTTAGCTTTAGTTAATGAAAGCATATGATCCAAACCGGTACCTCAAATTGTGTTCTCCTAAACACGACAAATTTACACTCAGAGCGGCTTTTGATAAAATATGAAATTGATACTTAATGAAATAACGCAATAGCTAAATGATGAAATTTCCTTAGCAAAAATAATTTATTTCCATACAATATGGGGGACCTCATGTGCCTAAATCAGCCATAGAACTCAAAAAAGGAATTAGAGATCCAGGCAAATGTAGAACTGTAGAAATTAGAAATGGAAGAAAGACATGGAGAAAGAGAAAGGCAGGAAAGACTAGAAATGGAAGAAAGAGTTGGATAAAAGAGAGGACAAGTTTGGAGAACATCGAGTACATACAGAATTGAAACATTAAAGCTTGAAAATCCAGGACAAATGCCCTTTTCAGACAAGTTTGACATCACTAAACACTTTAGGATAGTCCCCCTTTGACAAAGAGGATGTTGACAAATATTTCCTTCATGTTTGGAAAATTACCCCAAGTCTGGATTGGGCTAGGAAGTTCTAGTCTGTGCTTTTTCAGACTGCGTTGATGGGTAAACTTCAATTGGCTCTGGATCCCGATTTAAATTAGATTTATCAGTCACAAGTGGATTTGTAATGACCTTGTCCACAGCAATGTCGTTTCCAAGAAGAATGTGAATCCCTTCAAAAGGCAAATAAGGCCAAATACCTACAGTCACAGGTCCAGAAACAAAGTCCACAGACAAATAGATATGGAGAGGAACAGGAATATAGTCACTACAGTCTACCCTTAATAGGAACTTTAGAAGCTGAAAATGACTTTTTATAAAATGGCAGGGTATCTGCCAATTAAAGCGACTGTGGAGGCTTGGCATCTCTTAAAATTTTGAATAAATGGTTCGAAATACCCATAGTGCTATCTTGAGTAGATTTGATCTTAACCTCATTGATTGGGGATGAGAGGGATTTAACCTCAGAAAATGTGTTGCACACATTATTAGATTCTAATTAAGATCTTGCAGAAATAAAGCCAGTGGGCTTAGATCCGTTTTGACCACTCTGACCTTCATGTTTGCTGTTCAGTTTGAGAAATTTGACATTAAATGGACGTCTGTCTAACAATAATGACAAAAATTGTACCAAATTTTTCAGAATGGAGATTGAGACTTGGGATTGAATGATTGAGGACTGATCTCTGTGAAGTGTTGTCATTTGATTTTCTGCTCTCCTTTAGAAATTCTTGGATGAAAAAAGGAGTTAAATTTCCAAGCACTGTTTCTGTATGAATATGACTTGCATGGTTTGCTGACAAATGAGTTTTTATGAGTCAATGGATAATCATCGGCCAAATCTCTAACGTATCTGCCTTTTGTTCATTGATGTCTTGATGTCACTTCGAATGCATCTATTAAATTCCTCAAGCAAAATGAGTTCCCGTAACTTAAATGATCTTGACAAATTTTCTAAGAAAAACACCAACTGTCAGACAGTTGTTCATTTGTCTGACAAAATTCAACATAAGTTTGATATTTCACTTTCTCACAGTCTCTAAATTTCTGATGGCAAGCTTCAGGGACAAACTTATAGCCGTTAAGTATTGATTCCTTCAAAAAATCATAACCTGAAGCCTGCTGTACTGACAAATAAATGTAAATTTATCTGGCTTTTCCACCAAAATCATAAACCAGAACTTCCTTGGCCAATTCATACTTTGAGCAATTTTCTCAAAATGGAGGAAATGTCTGTCAACATCCTTTTCTTTAAAGGAGGACTAACGTGAAATGTTTAGTGATGCCAAAATTGCCTTAAGTGGATAATTTCCTGTATGTCCAAGCTATAAACGTTTCACTTCTAACTGTAGTTGATACTTTAACGTTCGGTAGAGATGCACAGAGACACAGCAGCTTGAGTCATCAATGCCTGGTTCTTTTACTTCCAATTCCACATTAATTCAAGGCAAATCAGTAGTACATTCCTGCCAGTACATTAGGTACAGAATAGTTAACTCTTATGCCAAGGTAAAGGAATGACATGGAGAAGAAGAAGACCTGTGTACAAGAAGTGCAGAGAATACCCATGTAAATAATTACACTGTTGTTTCAAGTTCCACTGAGAAATCAAATTCACATACCTCTGTAACAAATTCAACATATTGTTGCATCAGAGAGATTACGTGCTGAGAAATGGATAGACTGGGTGGCTATTTCATCACAGCATTACAATAATAAAGACTTGCTGAATACAGTACTACAATTTGGACTGCATGTGAATAATACACTAAACTCACCCTGACAGTATGAAACCTGTGTCTGAAGCCTTATACAACCTCTGCAATTATCACACTAAAACACCTGTTTAATTAACATGACAGGGGTGTAAGTGTCTTGCAAATTGTACAGAACATTCCATCGGTGTACGCTACATGTAAACATTACATTACAATATGGCTTCTCTAAGAATCTACTGACAAAAATACCACCAAAATATCCTGTGTTCGGAATGGCTATGACTAGGAGTCACATCATAAAGTACTAGACTCAGTTCTCTGTCAACAATAACGTAAAATATGAAAGCAGAAAAATTACTGTGGCCATGAATGGTAAACACTGGCCGCTAAACACTTGTCTTGTGTCTGCACACATGTGTATGCACGTTTGCATCTAATCAGATACAAACTAAACAAGTCTATAGCATTAAATGCAAAGTACTCTGAAAGACTTCAAATACAACACAAGGACGTTTACCAAGAGGGGATTTATGTGAGTTCTCCGTAAGTTGTGATGTATGCACGCAAATTGTGATAAACTGACCACTAAAACTTTCAATGTGCGCACCAGAAATCACTGCAGTGTCAGATCTTTTGTGATCTACGCATGCGCCTGACAAAGTGCGCCCTCAACACCTGAGAGCAAAAATTGCAGCCTCACAGACTTCCCTGCTTGATGGTTGAAGTCCCCATAACAAACATTATAACGAGAAATATACTCAACATTACAAAATACAACCTTGAAAATTCTGAGAATTTAGTATTCGTGTTATGAATAAATGTGACTGAACTAAATTGGCAAGAACTTGTGGATCAAGTTTTGATGGTAAATTAGCAATAGTATCACGGAATTTGACTGCCTATTTGCAGATCGAGGCAAATGATGTGGATTTGAATGTAACCCAGCATTAACCCTTGTTGATCGTCTCAACTGTGTATGATTGTCATCCGTCACAGAATGTTCAGACTCTACACTGGAAATGTCAAGCAAACCTGTCCCGAAGGGTTGCGGTGGCTCTGAACAGGCTATCAAGGAATGACCTTTATCTTCTGCCTTGGAATCATCACCTGGGACAACTATGGAGATGCAAGTGGCAGTTTCCTGGTTCTCTGGTTGACTCACCACTTGATCTCAGCTTTTGCTGTCTATGCAAAAGTCATCGTTGACTTCACTATTACTGTCCTCAGACTGTTCATCTTCGAGCGCTATTTCTGGATTATAACTGTTGTCAACATCCTTGATCATATGCCTAGCATCAAGCAACTCACACCTGTTCACAGTTTTCCCTGGCAGTTCTTTGCTGAAAGGTTCAACAACATAAGTGTGACCTCCCGTGTCTAACCTTTTGATTACATGGTCTGGTGCAGCATTCCACTTGTCCTGAATCTTGTTCCTGCCTCTAATGGCTCTGTTCCTACAGAATACAGTCGAGCCTATGGGCAAATCAGTGTTGTCTGCCTTGGCATCATTCCTATCTCGCCTCCTCTTAGCTTCTTTCTCAGTATTTTGGGATGCAGCCTCAAAGGCTTTGTTCAATCTCTTCTGGTGTTCAAAAACCCAATCATCCATCTGGCTCTCTGTGCTTGCACAAGCCTCTATACCCAGCAGATGATGTATTGGAAGGGTGGGCTCTCATCCAAAGAAAAGATAGTGTGGCAAATAGCCAGTGGAGGAATGTGACAATCTCAGGCAAGTGTTCAGGCCATTTCCGTTTCTTCTCTGGAGCAAGGGTATGCAGGCTATCGTGAAGGGTACGATGAAGTCTTTGCACTGGCCATTTCCTTCCGGGTGATATGCCGTGGTATGACTCTTTCTGACGCCATAAATTTGACAAGTTCCTGTATCACCTTGCTTTCGAAATTGCGACCCTGGTTGCTGTGGATCCATTGAGGGATGCCAAATCTCACGAACCAATCTCTAACAAGAGTGCGCGCTACAGTCACAGCTCTCTGATACCTGGTTGGGATTGATTTAGTAAACTCTGTAAATATGTCGGTGAGGACAAGAACATCTTATATGCCACTGGAACTAGGTTCGAGCACTGTGAAATCCATTGCAAGTACTTCTAGCAGTCTTGAAGCAGTTAAGGAGCCCATGGTGGGGTGTTACCACTTCCCTGCTTTGGCCAAAGTACACCTTTGGCAGGCTCGACAGTAGTCATCAATTTCTTTTATCAAGCCTGGCCAGTGACATCTGTTCCTCACGAGTACAGTATTTTTCTCTGCAGACTGGTGTCCAACCTGGTCGTGAACAGCGTTTAGAACTTTCTCTTTTAGAGAACTTGAAAATATCAGCTAATTGACTTCTCTCCCTGCGTCCCTGTTCTTTCATCAGTTAGCGATTGGTTGGGGGTGTCTGGAATTCCAGTAGTACCACTGTCTACCCACAACATCATCAGTTGACTGCGTCAGCCTAAGGTCACATTCCTGGATCAAGGGAAATGTAGAACTTGTCCTGGGTTCCATTTTGCTTGACTTCGCCCAAACTTCATTAAGCAGCACCCTTGCCATCTTCTGTTCAGCTTCAATATGGGCAACTTGGGGCACAGCTGTTGAGGACCTGACACTGGAAGTGTCCTTTGTGACGATGTCTATGTGGGTTTCTTCTAGTCTGGCATACTCTCCCTGGTCACTGTGATTCTGTACCTTATACTCAAGTTAAACTGTGCCTACTCAGCTGCCCTTCTCATCTCAGTAGTTCCTAGTTTTGCAGTAGTCAAGAGGCAGCTGAGCGGGTTGTTGTCTGTGTAGACAGTAAATTCTGCACCAATAAGGAGGTCATGATATTTCTGGGTAATAGCCCAACGTAGTGCTAACAGCGCAAGCTTCATCTTAGAGTAGTTCGACATATTTCGCTCATTGGGTTTCAAAATTCTGCTGGTGTAGCAGAGCACAACTACCCTATCACCTTGCTTCTGTGATAATACAGCCCCTAATCCATTGTAGATTGCATCTGTCTCTAGGATAAAAGGTCTGGATATCGTAACACTGGCGGTGAAATGAGAGCCTGCTTCAGTGCCAAAAATGATGCTTTCCATGACTCAGTGACCACCCTGTGTAGGTTGTGCTTGTTGGCGTGTACTCTCTTGTCCTTTTCCTTACCATGCGCATCATCAGGTTTCTTCAACAGGTTCTGTAGAAGTACAGCTATCTTTGCATAACCTGGTATGAACCTCCTGTTGTAGCTAGACAGGCCTAGAAACCCAAGATACTCACATTCCATCTGAGGTCTTGGCCAATCTTGTACTGCCTTCACTTTCTCAGGCAACGGAGCAGTACCATCCACACTCACGGTATGGCCTAAGTAGTGGACCTTTGTGGCGGTGAAATGAGAGCTTGTGAAATGAGAGCTGGCACTTTTCCGGTTTGACTTTCAAGTTGAGTTTGATGATCTATGACAAGACCATCTCAAGCCGCTCCAAAGTTTCCTTGAACGTTGATCCAAACACTAGGATGTCATCTAAAAACACAAGGAGGGTCTGGAAGTTTTGATCGCAAAACACCTTGTCAATAAGCTTCATAAATGTAGCCTGTGCTCCTGAATAACCAAATGGCATCTTGAAAAACTCATAGTGGCCACCCATGCCTGACAGGAAGGCAGTTTTCTCAATATCCTGCTCAGCGACCGGTACTTGATAGAAGCCATGGTCGAGATCGAGACTGCAAAAGTACTTAACCCCATTCAACACGTCCAGTGTGCCTCCTCTATTCTGGCAGCGGATATACGTCCCTGCGCGTTTTGGCATTCAGTGGGCAATAATCCACACATAAACGCACTTTCCCGCATTTCTTGTGAACGAAAATGATAGGAGACGCATATGGACTGCTCGACTCCCTTATAGTACCCGCATCCAGGGATCTCTTGAGGTATTCTATCACCTCGTCTCATTGATGTGGTGGCACTCTCCAGTAGGCTGTTTTAACTGGAATATCATCAGTGATGTATATTTCATGTTCAACCAAATCGCAGAAACCAATGTCGTTGTCAAGCATACTAAAGGTTTGACAGTACTTACCAACTACTTCATTCAAGTCATCTTGTTCAGCTTCACTAAGTTCACCAACATCCATCTTTGATACAATGTCCTTCACAATGGATGAAGTTGTCTCGTCCCCATTGGACATTCTCACTTGGACTGAATTCTCATCAATCTTATGGAATGTGACAGTTGGTTCAAGAGTTGCAGACTTAACAACACCAATCGGTGTAAGGGGCTGCAAATAGACATCCGCATCACTGAAGTTAGCAATTTGCATGGGAACTCTGCCAGCATAATGCACAGACACATATGACACTCCAACCACAAGTCCGTTTCGTAACTCAGCCACACGAGCTTCATGTCTTTCAATGAGGGCATGATATACTTGTCCCTTTGCCGCAGGCTGGACAGAACCTTCCACAACACTGATTGATTGAGCAGGATCAAAATAGGCTTCAAACCAGTAACACGAACAAGGTGCATGTCAGTGGACGTTGCGATTGTCTCTTGACTTGTTATCATTGGTCTATACATCTCTACTGCATGTAGAAGTTTGACCTCACCATCGCTTAGTGACGAAGATAACTTCTTGTGGTAATCCTCACCATATTTACAGACTAAGTTTTTTCTTATATCTCGTAGTCCATTAGATCCAATCACACCAGGAACTCTCCTATTATTCCTGGCCTCGACAGGAGTGTTGACTTGATCACATACCACAAGGAATCCAAGGCCATCAAATTTCATATTGAATACAGTCACAGAAAGCTCCTCATTCCCACCATAGGCAATTTCCAACCCTTGCGAAGCTTTAATCGTGATGCACGAGGAGACATCTACCAGTTCCCATTCCTGAGTCAAATACTTTCTGAAGAATCCGTTGGTTATGGTCGACACCTATGCACCCATGTCAATCAAACATGCCGCCTCAACACCACCTAACAACCCCATTGCCGTTGGACAGTCACCAATTGCTTAAAGTATGATTGAGCCTCCTTTAGTGGCACTCAATGGCACTTCCATTTTGTCGATCACATTTTTTGGCACAATCCTGACTTACATGGCCAATAGCATCACACTTCCAGCATCGCCTCTTACCATCTGCAGACACAGTAGGCTTTGATGGCTTTTTTCTGGTACTAGTGTTTCTATTTTGTATCAAAGATGTCAACAGTTCTAACTGCTTCTGCTGGGCTGCAACTTGCTCACCTTGTTTGATAATCAGAGTGCGCAAGTCTTCCTCTGCTGCAACCTCACATAAAACGGACAACGCTTTGCCCATGAACGTCTTTCAGTCCGTCCCATCAGGGTTATGACATGGTCTCTAGCATCGAAGAATGATAGAGCTGGCTGGTCAGCATTCACACGTCTGAGTTCTGTTCGGTTGTCATCTAACACGGCCCCAGCAAGTCGATTTTTTAGTTTCGTTTCCCTACCTGGTTTGAATGAAGGATCCAACTGGATGATTCTATCATACAGGTTCACCAGCTCCAGGGAACATGGCACTAAATCTTCTCCATCCTTCGGGTGGTAGGCGGACAAGCGCTGTTGTAATTGTGGCAACGTGTTACCATCACAAAAAAATTGAGTCAACACTGCAAATATCTTATTGGATCCGAGCTTATACTCTTACCTCTGCCCAATTTTGCATGCTTTGCTTTGCCAGACAAGTTTTCAATCAGAAACGCTGCTTGTTCATGGCTGGTCAGACCCCTTGATGCAATTACTGCTCTGGCATCTTCTATCCAGTCTTCAATGAGCAGCCCTGATTCACGCTTGCCATCAAACCTGTCAATTTTTCGATTTGGTGACACATATACCATCCTTGTAGCTGCACTTTTACTGGCAAGGCCTAAAGGTGACTCGACTTTAGAGGCAGCCTGTTCCTTCTCTGAAACCAGCCTTTTGATTTCGCTCTCTGCCTCTCTGCTGCTGCAGCCTTGTTGTCTTTACGAGGTACTTCCGCCTTCAAGCTCGCTATGGTATCCTGTAACTGTTTCATCTCCTGCTCAGTGATCTCTACCTTCACAGCCGTACGGTTGGCCATTGTGAATAGATAACACTGTACCAAAGAAGTACACTAGTATGATGCATTACTACACTGGAATCGATAGCAAGTGACAATTACACTCAAGGACTGAAATTGTAACTGTGTACCATAGCAATCTATGGCATTATCATAAAACATTCAAAAGTTTCTACAAGTATCAGCAGTAATATTGTTCATATGTGTAGTCACTTTAAAACATTCCTAAATGTCAATAGCACAGTGACACTTATTTATACATAGCACATATACAGGTCTGGAGCAGTTCAGGAACACAGCATAAAGTGTCTTTTCATACAACTGCACAAACACCATCACATCCAGATACAGTCAGGGTCTTCAATGTAGAATATTGATGAGGAAATCCTGCCAACTACGCCATGTGTAACGTTTGGTAGAGATGCAGAGAGACACAGCAGCTTGAGTCATCAATGCCTGGTTCTTTTATTTCCAATTCCACATTAATTCAAGGCAAATCAGTAGTAGATTCCTGCCAGTACATTCGGTACAGAATAGTTAACTCTTATGCCAAGGTAAAGGAATGACATGGAGAAGAAGAAGACCTGTGTACAAGAAGTACAGAGAATACCCATGTAAATAATTACACTGTTGTTTCAAGTTACCACTGAGAAATCAAATTCACATACCTCTACATGCAGTACAGTAACAAATTCAATATATTGTTGCATCAGAGTGATTACATGCTGAGCAATGGATATACTTGGTGGCTATTTCATCACAGCATTACAATAATAAAGACTTGTTGAATACAGTACTACAATTTGGACTGCATGTGAATAATACACAAAACTCATCCCGACAGGATGCAACCTGTGTCTGTAGCCTCATACAACCTCTGCAGTTATCACATTAAAACACCTGTTCAATTAATATGACAGGGGTGTAAGTGTCTTGCAAATTGTACAGAACATTCCATCGGTGTACGCTACATGTAAACATTACATTACAATATGGCTGCTCTAAGAGTCTACTGACAAAATTACAGCCAAAATATCCTGTGTTCGGAATGGCTATGACTAGGATTCAGATCATAAAGTGCTAGACTCGGTTTTGTGTCAACAATAACGTGAAACATGAAAGCAGAAAAATTACTGTGGCCATGAATGGTAAACACTGGCCGCTAAACACTTGTCTGTATGTCTGCACACATGTGTACGCACGTTTGCATCTAATCAGATACAAACTAAAAACGTCAATAGAATTAAAGGAAAAGTATTCTGAAAGACTTTAAATACAACACAAGGACGCTTACCAAAAGAGAGTCATGTGAGTTCTCCATAAGTTGTGATGTATGCACGCAAATTGTGATAAATTGACTGCTAAAACTTTCAATGTGCGCGCCAGAAATCACTGCAGTGTCAGATCTTTTGTGATCTACGCATGGGCCTGACAAAGTGGGCCCTGAGTGAGCAAAAATCGCAGCCTTACAATACTTTTCTAATTGTCGTTCCTTTTCTTTTCCTCTCTGTCTTTTTCTCGCTTTGTTCAATTTCTTATTTTTTCTGCCTATCTTTCTCCCTTTGTCTTTCTTTCATTTCTTATTCAATTTTCTTAAGTTCCATTTTTGTCTACATTTCTAATTCTAATTTCTTGAGTTCTATGGTGGATTTGGCAGATTCAGGCATATAATCATCCAAGGTGGATTCCCCAAGTTTGCCTAAACTAACTAAATGCTTTATAATATTGTACTGTATTTCCCTCTTGTGCATAGACCTTTTGACTGCTACTTTAGAGGAATTGGCCAATTTAATTGGGTCGTCTTTTCTGAGAGAATCAAATATGTCCTGATCAAGGTCCTTAAACATTTGTCTGGCTTGAATTCTACCATGATGATAAAGTCGCTGAGTTCACAATATACAGTAGTTTTGTAAAGGCTGGAAAAATGTTGTCAAATGACCAGAAATGTTCGCTCCCGGATGCGTCCCTGATTCTCTTATGTTGGAAAAACGGTGAAGTCATTGCTTGAGAAAAAAAAGAATACAACGAAACACTAAGTCAACGGAGAGAGTACAAACCGTAAAAGTTTACAGGCTACTTGTCTCAGCTGGGATGACATAAAGCTCCAGAGTTGGGTCAGCCAGACCGATGGTGAGCATTCCTTTGGCCTTGCAGGCTTGAGGTTGGTCCATTTAAAGTCCACAGAATAAATCCAGCGTGGCAGTGACTTTAACACTGCTGGATTGATCCCAAAGTCTTGAAGTAATCACATCAGTGACACAGTCCAAAATGTCTGACTGAAACTGTGCCATCCCCTTTTTATACTCCATAATTCGATCTTGAGAGAATAAGAACAATCTAGAACTTCTATTGATATACTAACTATCGTTCTAAAATTATCTTCCAAACCTGAATCATTGAATTCAAAGTCTTGGAGGAGAATGACCTTAAGAATGTTATGGAATATTTAAAGTCAGGTCGTGAGTGGGGAGAAACGACCTACATAACACCATATCAATGCAAAAATCAATGCGGACAGAGAGGACTTTTTGTCATAACATTATTTTCTCCAAGTGGTAAAATCTGTCAAGAAACCTCACTGAATCTCAGGAAAAACTCCAGTACAAACTATCCTAGGTCAGGCCTCTTGCCCTTAGACATTACACGATCAGCAGGCATGGCATGCAGGTTTTCCGATAATCAGCTCCAAATCACTCGGCAGCATTTAACGCAGGGCAAATTCCTTTAATCAGTCATTGTAATCCTGCATCTTTTCTTTGTTCCATAAATCATCTGATTAGCGTAATAGTCGACAATCTATCTCCAAAATGATGGTGAAAATGCTGTAAGTTCCGTTGCATTGCGTTAGTCCTGTCGTGACAGCTACCTCTGACGCTTGAAATCAATTATCATATGATGGCGTCCACAAATAAGCCGATCAAATGCATTGCCTCATGACATGTGATGTCGTATCAAGGGTTATAAATCAAAGATTAGAATGATCTTTGCAACCTGTGACCTTCTGGATGCTGTCATCAAGACTTACTATACGAGACTTAGTATCGGGTGTAGAGAAAAGAAAATCAATTTAAGGCACTTTATAGCAATCAATCGGAGAAATTCTATGTCAATGTGCGTTCAATCCTCTGACATGATTATAAATGAGAACTAGTCACGACTATCTCTTGGACTTTCTCTGGCAATGCTAATGTTCGGTGCAAGACTCAATCATTCTCTTCCGCAGATATCTGGCAGGTGTTACTAGTAAGTAAATGAAAATGTCATGTAACTTTTAATTCTTTTGCTATTTTTAAGAACATTACCCTTTGCGTTCCGAGAAATAAATTGGGTGCAATTTATAAAAATCTGCCAGTTCTATCTCTTCCAAAATCGAACTTTTCATCTCATGATGTACGATGTACAACCATTACCTCTGCTTGTAACTTTCTCCTACTCAATCGATGATCGAAACGTTGAGCTAAGTGACTTGTCTTGTCAATAATTTCCTAGAAAAATCACCAGAAAAATATGGTAGCTGCAGTTTTTACTGACTGTTGATGAACTGCATTATTTTTCATGCATATTTTCAGGCAATTTGGCATGGATGCAAAAGATTTGTTCATTCAGCATGTGTCGCAAGTGTTTGATAAATACAGAGTTTCTTAATGTCAGTCTTATTGGAAAATATTTGAACCTTTGGCAAACCTTGGTACTTAGGGTTATTTTTCTTGCGTGTGCTACTACCCATTTCGAGCTTGATTCGGAAAGGCATTCGATTATGTACTACTTGACTACTTCTGACATTCGTTTTAAAGGTTTAAAAGTTGTTAAGAAAATGGCGGATAGTTTTCTGATATTATTAATGGATAAATAGTGATTGCTACAACATGTAAAAAAAATTTCAGCGAACGGAGTAGAATGTGTTCGTATGAAGGCAGTGGACAGGTAATACAAATATATTGTAACACTTAACCAAGTCTGACAATCTGGTGGGAAGCTAATTGTCGCAGTTTCGTAAATGCTACATTTACATAATTAAAATCAAAACAATCATGGTTCAAAAGCTTAGATTAGGGATGCAGACTGAGAGCAAATATTGAAATGCGAGAGTGCAGATTAGGGGTGCAGAACATCGATTTCTGACCTCTCACATACCTGTAGAATAATGTAGCACTCAGAATTTGTGTTACCAGTAACCATAGGTGCATATAGTCATAGCTATAGTACCTTGTCTGTATGCCAAGATTAAATAAAATTAGTCTTGGCATATCTTAGTGATGGCTCAAGCCTGACAAAAATCAAAACAATATGGCTGCCAGGCGGCCTTATTGGATCAATCAATGTACATCTGTCCTCTCCTTGGCGCTCGGTTTTATTGAAATTGTTACTAGAACTACTGAGTATTAGATCGGGACCCACAACAATTAAAGCAAGTCCCCTCTTGATATTAGGAATTTGTCAGTGGAAGTAACGAAATTGAGATCAGTATGATGCATGTGGAAATTCAATGGGGGTACCAAAGGCCTATCTGTGACTGATGCGCATATTAATAGACATTATTAAGAATGGCATAGGGCTACATCCTTTTACCAAGCTTGACAGAATTAGATATGTTAGTGTAATGTACTTGCTCTTGAAACGTCAAAATTCAACAAATCTACAAGTAACTGGTCTAAGCATGCCTGAGTAATGTTCCTGACATAAAAAGCTATGGACATCAGTTATGAAACAAAAATGCCCCATGTTCATTACAGAAGAGAATACAATAAGTTTTGATACTGCTAAATGCCTTTCCTGACTGTTGTGTTTTTGTGTGATCAACATCTGAAGCAAGTGTCATCAGATTCAGTGCTGTCGTTTCAGGATATAGATTGCTAAATACAAACATTCTTTCCCCGTGTCGAGGGTTCAACTTCACTACTGAAAACGATGGTCCAAACCATTGGGTCGAAAGCGTAAAGCCAATCTTGCCTGCCACGCTAATTACAAAAGGTCATTAATTGACAAGATGTTGCTGAATGCTTTTGCATGGCATAACAATACAGTATAAACCTTGATACAGTGCTTCTGGACATTCACCGTAAATACAAAAATTAATTATACTTCCAAATTAGTAATTTATTTATAAATGATAATGCAAAGGTCATTTTATTCTATTTACAGGACTACGAGAACAAAATCCGCACCATGCTTCATAAAATTTGTTGCAGTAGTTCTGGACATATCACACTTATTACAAAAGTTTATTAAATATGCAAATCAGCAAAGATACTGCTAAATGTTTCGCATGCTATTCTGGCTCTGAAAAATCGACATATGTACCGTGTGTCATCAAATTTGATAACGTATTTCAGGACGTACCACTCTTATTAGGAAAATTTATTAAACATGCAAATAAGCATTTAATAGATCTGATGTGATACTAAGAGGTTATTACCCAATATCGCCTGTTCCTGTGTCGTATCAGCATGAGTGTTATTTGTGCTGCGTTAGACACTTGACTTCGTCTCGTGTCTGTGTGTCATCAAATTTGATAACGTCTCGTGTCTGATGCAGCACAAATGACACTCATGCTGATACGACACAAGGAACAGGCGATATTGGGTAATAACTGATTTATCATATACCCATGCCCATAATTTTACTCATAGAACAAAAAAACCTTAAATTTTGAGGCTTTACTTTATTACACCTTGTGCATAAATATAAGAATGTTTATATGAATAGACTTCATTCATACAGTATACGATAAAGCTGTCAACATCACGCGAGACATCGCTACAAGTCGTCCATATCTCAATGAAATCCAAGATACCTGGGATACAAAAATCGTCATACAGAAGTACCTTTTTAAGGTGCAATATGCTATTACAACTAACTGATCAAAAACTGTGTTCAGCTTTTAATCTATTCTGATTTCGATCGTGGTACGGCACGGAGCTTGCGCAGATAAGGGACGCCATTTTGTCAGTTTACCCTGGGAATACCATGGGAAAACATTTCAAGACTCAACATGTAATATCCGTATTTTGCAACCAGAAATTCCCGTGTTCCTTGAAGCCCTTCAAGTTTTTACGTCGGTGACATCGCATCGCAGGCAGGAAGTGGCAGCCATTTTGTTGTTTACGTCGTTTACAAACAAACTGCTAATATAGTTTGGGAAAACTCTAAAACTGATGACGTTCATCGCGCATATCTCGACGTTTACGGTGAAATATTACAGCTGATATTTTACGGTGAACGTCACTAGGATGTAGCAATATGGGCATGGGTATATGATAATGCTAAATGTCTTCACATGCTTTTGAAACACCATAATCAACGTCCATACCAAGTTTCATATAATTTACTGCAGTATTTCCAGACATATAACACTAATTATGACAGCTTATTATACATGCAAATTAGCATTTAAAGGACAAAGTACAGCTAAAATGTCTTTGTAGGCTATTGCAGTACCGAGAAATAAACATTTGTACCAGTGTCATCAAATTTGATGCAGTATTTCTGGACATACCCAACAATTTAATATGCAAGTTAGCAATTACTTGTCATGTCTGATATATCGGTGTAGACGGACAGACACACCAATGCACAGTCATTTTTACTCCCCTGGACTTTGCCTGAGCGGATTAACAAAATGACAACCAGATAGCAATATCAGATCATATAGCAACACAAACTGTCATGCATCTGAATGTCAAGACTTGAATCATCAAGACACAGCCATCTTGTAATAGGGATATAAGTGGCATGAGTCAGTTTCATGTTCACTTATAAAAAGCATCAGTTTCCAAAGTTACAATCTTAATAAATTATCGAAATCAGTCACTGGCCGATAACAATTAATGAAATGTACAAATGAGCAAATTACGATGTGTCATACTCATTAAACTAATAACCTTTGTACCACAGAAAGTTTATTAAATTCAATTTTGATATATGGTCTACTAACGGAAAGTGGCTTTTCTATTATGTAATACTCTACCTTCGAGATGAGATCTAGTGCCTTATTGATTCTTAAATCATACAAAGGATCTTTCATAGAAGGGTTCCTTACTAGAAGTATCCCCGCTGACAACCTCTTCAGTTGCTTCTCCGTAGCTTTTCACAGAAGAGTGTCGTTGGCTGCAGCTCTGATCCTTCAGCGAAGCTTCTGCTTGGCGATGTTTCTTCAGCTTACTGCTTTCAGCTCCCTTATGAATAAAATCTGGAAAAATTCTATTAAAGTTAATAGAATAGTACAGATCTCTGTTGAAATCGAATAGAAATGTGATTTTATTGAAATTTCATCAACAATTTTCCATAGAATTATATAGAGTTTCTCAGAATATAAGGTGTATAGAAATCTTAAAGAATTCGAACTCAATTGAACTTTACAGAAATGTTATTATAGAAGTCTATAGAGATTCAATACTTTTTCAATGCCAATACCTGTTTTGAATTTTTTGCATCTTGTCCCCTACGATGTAAACATGTTTTTGCAAGTTAGCATGAACTTGATAACAATCTCAGTGACGTAGTACTAGTTTAACAATTGAAAAGTCAGAGACACACCATGAGAAAAGTAACCCAACATTGTTGGGTTTGCATTTATCAACATGAACTCATTTCCTGACCAATTTCGCGTAGGGCCCAACACAGTCTATGAGTATCCTACTACATGTTCTTGAAATGCAGCAATTGGCTGTAAAGGAGGCTTTTGAATGGTCTGATTATGGTTTCCTACCATTTGACATGTGTGAAGAGTTTTACAGAAATGTGCAACATCATTCCTGAGACTAGACCAATAAAAATGACTGAAAATTTTATGATAGGTCTTCTTGACTCCTAAAGAACCAGCCAAGGGGGTTTCATGAGCAAGGCGCAATGTTTCAGCACGATAAAACTTTGGAACCACTATTTGATTTTTTATTGCTCAATCATCATCAACCAAGACATCTGTAGATCTCCATCTACGCATGAGAATACCAAACGTTGTATGATAACAAACAGGACTACCCGACGTTTCCACTTCAACCCTGCCAGAAACAAACACAGAATATGTGGGTCCCTGTGTTCTTCTTCAATATGATGTGATCTAGAAAATATCTGACCTTGGTAAGCAGAAATTTTACTAGCAGTTTGAAATCTACTTAAAATAATGGACTGACCTGTATCAAACACCTGAGTGAGTATGATGTCATTCAAGTCAGCGTCTGTGATGTCAGTTTTGAAAATATTTTGATTCTATGCACATGGCAGCTGCCATGGAACTTCCGAAATGTTCGACTCTCATCATTCTATTGGATTACAGCAGTGAAAGTTCCTTTAGATGAGCAAGCTTCGACACAATGACTCATAAATGTATGGAGTATTTCCATGTGCAGAAAACTATATTTTTACCAAGTATTGACTGTAAAAAATCCTCTAGAGTTCCTCTGGCAGTTTCGAGTACCCAGGACTGAGAGTCTCCTCATTTATACTCAAATGCAGGTTTGTTGTCTTTGGAAGCCAATCCAGTATAACCTGACAAACCTGTTTCATTATGTCAAAAGTTGCTAGTCCGCCTAAATGTAATGACTGTGAAAGGAACAGAGATGTTACTTTCACCCAGGGAGATCTGTACTTATGCAAGAAATGCAAAAACCAGCGATTTCCGCCAAGCTCGCTTGAATGTCCGACAGAGAACCACCTGCTATCTGTACTGACAAATGACTCGCAGATATTAGTATGCAAGTTAGTCACATTCCAACAATATTGAAGAGTGTAAATGAGATGAAGAAATGCCAAAATAACATTACTTCGTCACTTGACTACACGCTTGTAGATGACCTTCGATCAAGACTAGCCACATTTGAAAAGAGAACACCGAATTAAAACAAATGAATGAGAATCTGACCAAACAAGTAGCTGAACTTGAACAATGTATGGGAGAACAGAACCATTGTAGTCGCAAAGAAAATATAGAAATTCACAGTATACAAGAAAGTCTACAGGCCAACGAAATACTGATGATATTGCTCTGAGAATCCTGCACAAAGATTGACCCGGATATCAACATTAATGATTTGGAAGTTTCACACAGAATTGGCCGTAATACGACCGTGGAAAGAAGTAACAGAGCAGCTATGCAACCGTTGCCACGACCAATCATCGTAAAATTCTCAAGTTGACGGAAATGTGACAATGTCGTCAAGAATAAGGTGCAAATTATTAATTCAACTACAGATGTATTCGATTTTAGAGAGAAGAGCAAGATCTACATAAATGGAAACCTGATACAGGCAATGAGAAAACTTATGAAGAATGTTAATAAAAAAGAAAAGTCGCGCAATACAAACATCTTTGGAGTTCAGTCATCCATCATAAAATTCAGAAATGAACTAGACCTTAACAAGATTATGTAATATGTATCATAGAACTTTTGAAGGTTTTTTACCATACTGTGGAAAGTTCTTCGGGCTATTATGCCAGTAAATAGTGACAATGATGACCTTGCAAATATTTCTGACTTAAGTTGAAAATGAACACCCACTGAAGTGATCTCAAATAGTCTCCCTGAAAAACTGTACCATTCCGTATTTATACAAAATCATTCTATCTGGAGAATATATGAACAATCTCTATTGATATGCCAACTAATATTCTAAAAATATCTTCACTTGTAGTAAACATGACTGATTGAATTCAAGGTCATGGAGGGGAATTACGAGACTTATTAAAATCAGGTCATTGGTTAGGGAGAATGATCTACATAACAGTGCAAACTAAATTGATGAAAATAAACCATGCTTTAAATCTTTTACATGTGTTTGCATATGACTGCTTTGAAAAGTTATACAGTTTTTAGATTTATTAAGTTACAACGTTTGATTTATTCCTTTTTAACACAGACAGTTTGGTTTCCTTTTTTGTTAAAATTAGGCTATCGATATTATTGCACAGAATAATAAAAGTAAGAAAGTTCACAACATTTTGAGTAAATCCTTCAAGGTTACTTGTCTATCAACATTATTTTTTATACTATAAGCCCACACAAGTGACTTTTATAGTCTCCAAGGACGTCATCAGGGGACTCATAGGTTTCGCCATGTCCGTGAGTACGTGCTTTTGTCCTTCCATTCACGCAGATATGTCAGAGTTGCCTTGAGCGATTTCATTCAAACTTTGTGAGAGGATTACCCCTTATGTCATACATATGCACGTTTAGTGTTTCGATCCAATATGGTCTAGTGAAGGCCATTTTATTCAAAAAGCGAGGACTAAGTTCTTGAGAAAGCGACTAGAGCGACTGCATTAAATTTGATGAAACTTTATAAAGATTTTGTCACATTGAGCTCTTATAGCAAACAATGAGATATGTCAGTATTACATCAATTAATTACTTATTTGCATATTTTATCATTTTTTATAATTAGGGTGATATGTCTAGAATTACTGCAGCAAATTTAATGAAACTTGGTACAGATCTGAGCCATAGAGTGTCATGATAGTGTAAAAAGAAGCTTAGCAGTGTCATGCGAATTAATTGATAATTTGCATATTTAATTAGCTGTTCTAATTAATGAGCTGTCTCAAGATATACTGCATCAAATTTCATGAAACGTGGTATAGATGTTGACCGCTTTGTAACGTAATACTGTGTGAAGAAGTTAGGTAGTATCATGTCAATTAATTGCTAATTTGCATATTCTATGAACTTTCATAATTAGTGTGTTATGATTAGAAATGCTGCATCAAATTTGTTGAAACGTGGCGAAGATGTTGATATTTCCATAGTATAATGGCGTGCATAGATATGTATTAGTATCATGCCAATTAACTGCTGATTTGCATATTTAATGAATTTTTTGTACTTAGGCTGATATGTCAAGAAGTGGTTCATCAAATTTCATATAATAATAATTACATTAAAACTTGATACAAGCATTAGTCCCTATTTATATATATGCAGTTTGATTTATTTTGTAATAGAATCTTATGTGGCCATTCGACGGCCATTTTGTTTGCTGTACTTTATGTCCTTGCATCCGTTCATGCAAATTTCTCAGAGCTTCCTTGATTAATTTCATTCAAACTTGGCACAAGGATAACTCCCTCTGTCATACATGCTCGTCGATTTGTTTTGTGATGCAATCCAATATGGCCATCTGAATGCCATTATGTTTCCTGTATTGACGTCTATGTGTGAATTCACGTAAATTTGTAGGCGATGCCTGGAGATGTTTCATTCAAACTTAGAACAAGGATCACTCCTTATGTCATACATATGTACGTAGATTTGTTTTGTTATACTATCCGATATGGTTGCATGAGGGCCATTTTTTCCTGTATTTGATGTCCATGTGTAATTTAATGCAAATTTCTCATGGATGCCTGGACAGATTTCATTCAAACTTGATACAAGGGTTACCCCTTATGTCATATATATGCATGTGGATTTACGTGGATTTGTTTTGTGATATAATCCAATATGGCCGCATGACGGATATCTTGTCTCCTGCATTTCATGTCTATATCAAATACTAAGACAGGTTTTGACCAACGTATCAAAAACTTACACCCAGGACAACGCAGTGCAACTTACATTTTGATGTAAATTATTTTAGCAATATGATCCAATATTGCTGCCAGATGGTCATGTCTGTTTTCATTGATGGTGTTTTAATAAATAAAAAGGAGCTGTTATTTGACAGGTCTTGTTGTTATCGTTGCATTGAATTAAATACCTCCCACAATCTCTGGACAGACACTCCACCATGGCTTGTGGGAGTCAATCACCTCCTTCGAGCAAACATAACATGACCATAGCTTTGGATTAAGCACCTGTTATATTATTGAACATGACCCTTACCAACGACCACAATTGCCTATTCTTCCACAAGGGCACAGTTCAGTTCACAGAACAAACACTTTGACTCGAAACTGTTCCATCTACACACCATATATCAGTGCATCAGGTACCAAATAACAAGTGGTGACTGTCTCATCGATGATGACCTGTTGATTTTGCACAGGCAGTAAATTTTGCTCGTAGGTTCAAATTGATTCATAAGCAACTAGGCACTAGTTTTCATCTCAAAGGTAAGTATTATTAAGAACATTAAAATCCCTGGGGGATTTTCCATTCTATCAAAGGAAGCAAATAATGAGAATTTAATATTAGTTCAACTGTAAGCATATGAGTGAATGTAGTGAACTTCAGAAGTTTCACGAAATTAACTTTTGTATATTTAAGGTCTAATTATATCAGTTCTTAAATATGCAAATGAAAAAATTAATAGAATGCCTTTCTCAACAAAATTACAGACAGCATCAGGACACCATAGTGTGATAAATGAATAGGAGAGGTTTGGTCATAATCAATGCCTTTAGTATCGATATATATATATATGGCTTAATGACATAAATTAATAAAATATACAAATGAGCTAACAATCAGAATGCTATACTCATCAAATTAACGGTATACCTGGACTTCATATGATCAATAGCACCAATTTTGTAAAAATCAATGCCCTCTAAATGATAAAACGTCATAAATTTATTGGCTATTCAAAATAGCCTATAATCAGATTACCATGTTTATCATTTAAAATATAGGTAAACCTATACTGAAACGCTATATGCATGTGTTTTTCATTGTGCATTAGAGAGCTAGTTTGCATTCTCGCTCGAGCAAATGATGATCTCTACGGAAAATTTACATGTGAAATCAGGTAAGCCAACTTAGCCTTTCATAGACCTAACATATGAATTTTTGAATAGTTCCAAGTGAAAGATTTATTTTCTTGGCATTGAATGACTATAGTTTTCATTAATCAATAATTTTTTTTTCATTAATAAATTGCCATCTTTCTGGTGTAGAGAAATGTTTTGTTGGATTTCCCTCTTAGACGTACGACTAACGAAATTTATACCTCAAGATTCTAAATTTACTTTCAAACATCTAAGGTACTCCACACCTATTTTTCCTCATGTGTCTTTTGTTAGTCGATTTCTTTTAGGTTTCTGAGCACTATCACTCAAGTTCTTCTATTTCTTCGCACAATCTTTTTCTTCATATTACACATTCGAGCTTTTTGCCAGTCGCATGAGGTACTGCATCTCCCATTATTTTGCCTCTCTCATCTTTTTAATCATATTCCATAATTATAAGTTTAAGACTGTGTACACCTCTTCCTCTGCTGATCATGCATCACGACACACATTTAACACCTTAAATTGTATATAATTAACTGAATCGTTTCTAAAACCATTCACCCTTTTAAAGTTGAAATATTTATATTAAGAGAAATTGTGAAACGGTCTGTAGTATATTATGAACTTATGTGTTACAAAAACAAAACTAGGGAAACGAAAAAAAAATTAATTACTTTTAAATTATTATTGGAGATTTTCTTCGCCCGATGAACTGCTTTTTGTCTTTGCTCACTGTACGCCAGAGATCTACTGAACTGTAAAACAGTTGCCTCACTGAAGCTATTGCTTGACCCTGAGCTGATGTAAATGGGTGCACCAAATTCTAATAACCACCTAATCTCATCATCGTCAATTGAGTGAGTTTCTTTCAAGCAAGAAATGAATAAATGTAGTTATCTTTATCAAAGAAATATGGACGGACTTTCAAATTCCAAACACTGAGTCATAACAAATTGTCAAAAACTTCACACTGACCATAGTTGTCTCAAAATATAAAGAAGGAGAGAAAGACAATGGACAACAAAACCTGACTGGAAAGACAATGGAAACAGATCAAAAGGTCAGGAGAAATATTGTTTAAGAACCAAACCTACGACATTGCACAAAACTGAATAATGAAAAACAGTGTTGGCCAGACAAAAGACTCGAAGAACTGGAAACAGAGATGGCTTTACTCAGTCTCAGTAATATCCATTTCACCTTTCTCTACATATTCCTTTGCTTTCCTTAGTTCTTTTTGCAGCAGGTTAATGGAATTTGACCTATTTAGAACCAACAGTGTAGAATTGTTGACAAAGGTGGAATAAATGTTGTTTAATATCTGAGAAAATAAGATCTCTACCAAATGAAAGAAAAATGAACAAGCTCACAAACAACATACATTTTCAGCTATAGGTATGAGACGATTAAAATTTACAAACTCAACCTGGCAAACCTTAACCTACAGTAACAACAACTAAATATCAAAGCAGTGTGGTCAATGGCTGAGTTCATTATTTTTATTTATTATTATTATTCACTATTTATAATATATCATGATGTATTATTTTGAGTTATGATTTTTTATATTTTTATTTATTATTTTTAGATTGCCATGCAATGTTATATCACGTTCATTTTAAAAAGGAGCTCTTCAATGAAGATCTTTGCACCATATATCAAAGCAGTATTGAACAGTTTGTAAGTTGATACAGTGGAGAGACAGCCAGTCATTGTACGTGCATAGAGGCAATGTAATATTCCACCTTTCATATCACTAAATGGTAGCTTAAACAATGTAGATATACCCAATAAGCAAAATGATTGCATTATATTTGGACCCTAAGAAAAAGTGCAAGACAGGTTAAACTATGCATGAGGTTTTCTTGATACGCAATGTTAATGGTACACATACAGAAAGTCAAAGTACGTACCTTTTGTCTTTTCTCTTCCGTCCATATTATCAATAACCTTGATTATGGCCTTGTGTATGACATCCCCCGAATCCTTTTCCAGTAGAGCTGGCCATAAATACACAAATGACAAGGGAGTCGCTTCCCCACTTTCAGGGCGGATTTTATCGTCCATTTCATGAATAGCCGGATTAAATGTAGTTGTCGTATACTCCATAGACATGGGTGGCGTCTGTACTACCATTTCCCAACAAAGTTGCGCACACATTTTAGTGTATTCTCTAAGTTTGTCAGCAACGGTCTGGTCATTTTCCATATGATTTTTCTTTTTGAGTATTGCCACTTTTTTCAAAACAGATTTTTCAACATCCTATGACAAGAGAACAGTGATTGTTAAAGGGGAAAAATAGTAATTATAATGAAAGGACTCACCCTGAATTATACCCTCACATAACGGCGAATTATGAAAACTTTCTGTGCTTTTGATAATTTTACTGGAAGTTACTGTCTTTTTAGTAAGTAAGTGTTGATAGCTTCTATTTTAAAAATTTTAGAAAAATTAGGGTATAGATGGTTTTGCAAGGGGTAAGCCTAATTCAAGCACCATGAACCACAGGCAACGGGTCACGTAGTACTTGCCACGCACCGAATATCATTATTCCAGTTCCAAAGTTGAAGCTAGATACAGATGCATGTTCACTCCAATTTACTTTTTCGATTCATCTAAACCAATAAACAAAAAGAGATGAAACAGCGCAGCAGAGCTTCAACAGCGCCTTCTATATACATGCAGTGGTGACTTGCCGATGTCTGTTTGTGAATTCTCAGGAAGGTTGGTTATTAACACAAGGGACTAGAAAGAAACTATTGGAAGAGAGGGCCAGTGTTTCTGTATGAGATTCAGTATGCCCTTAAAAAGGAATACTAGAGCTTAAAGAACCAACCGAAGTTGTCACAATTTTTCTGACGCCTGTAATATCCAGACATGCAACTAAACATTCAATCAGTATGGCCAAACGTATATGTTACAACGTCATGACCACCGTGTCATCAGTCCATGTAGACCACGTTTTGTTGTTGTGTATTAAATGCAGTATGACGAGCTGCCATGCCTGCAGACAGTCTGAGAGTTGTCTGATTTATTGAAGTACCAGACATTACAATGGCGACGAGATCGGGATAGAGAACAACTATAAATGTCCGGTGAGTGACCTGAACCATGATTTCTCAGAACTCCATTGAAGATATTGCCGCAAATTAGAAAAGGCGATCACTCGAGCGGGACAATCTAAATCACGTGCAAGGGAACTATTACTAGACAACGCAATGGTTGAAGCTTCCGCAGCGGTAACCGTAGTTACAGAAACTAGAAACCTAAAATGCCAACCGTTCGTACATACCGATGACCAGATCACTACTGGAAAAGCTTGGGAAGAATGGTTAGAGGGCATTGAGCGTGAATTCAGATATTTTAGGATAACGAAAGCGGTCAATAAGAAAGACGCCATGATAATCCATGGGGGAAAAGAAATAGCGAGACTCGAGAAAAATTTACCCAACCCTACCACAGAAGGGCTCGATGTCTATGAAAAACTAAAAACGAAACTGAATGAATACTTCACTCCAAAGAAAAACAAGCACCACGCAAGATATTTGTTTCTCAAGATGACCCCAACACCGAATGAAACAACAGTCGCGTACGCAGCCAGACTTAGAGAAAAAGCCAATGAGTGCGAGTTTGGTGCGAATTGTGA
>LD345439.1:57945-127772 GCA_001465055.1 Ptychodera flava
TCGTAGAGTTTGCACCAGCGCAAGAAGTACTTGCTATATGATTTCCTTACATGAACCATGGGTCTATTTTTTACATCCATGCATGAACGAAATGTTGTTGTCTCATTGCACTTGTTATCTGACGCCGCCCCAAAGAGTTCTCCAAACCATATAAAAAACTGTATCAAAGAAAATCGGTTGATTTAATTCGAGGATACGAGCTAGAATATTCCTCATATAAAAATCAATGTTTCTTAAAACTTAAACGAATTTCCAATGTTTGTGAGAAAAAATACATCAAAATTATCGAGAACGCACAGCTAAACTGAAAGGCAGACGGCCGTCCCTCCACCCACGGACGGTGGGCAGACAAAACCTTAGCAACACCACCCGATTGAGAGAACCACGCTAAACCACACGAACTTTGACCCTAGTCAAAATCAGACTTGTCCCTGGGAATGTTTACAAGTTTGCCCACATATAAACAACGTAAAGGTCAAAGGTTTCAACTTCCGACTTCCTGCTTTACGGACGTCCTCATGCCATGAACTGCAGGCAAGGCACTGGCAGGATTTGCACTGTTCGCGACCATTTAAACGTTTGAAATAAGAGTAGCTGGCTCTCCTCGGCCATCGAAATACATTGGCTGCAGTAAATTTTGGATAAAAGGTCATGACTGGCCGCAATTTGGTAATTTCTGGACACATTTCAGGAGAGCTTCTTACCTTCCCGTTTTAGTAACCATTCCTATCTTTTCGCGATGTTGACTAACCCGTAAAATCCCTGATAAGTCCACGGATTAGCATAATTAGTTGTGTTGACTAATTAATTACAGCATGTGTGTATGAGAGATATACGTCCTTGTAATGGAGTGTAAAATAAATAAAGAGTTACAGGTTAGGTTAGGTTAGGTTATATAAACCATTTATTTTATTTATTTCGATCATTCAGAGCATGAAGAAAGAAGAGAAAATGATAGAGAAAACAGTGTGAAAAACTCAGTAATACTTGGGTCGCCTGTGGTCTAAACATTCTTTCAAACACGCACAAGAAGTTCCATAGCAGAAGGAGCATATAAACAAGCGCATTTTCCTGGGATACCTTTGCGGTCACCAGGACACTTTTGGAGTCCAATTGATATTCTTCATTCAATACTAAATTTTTGACAAAACAAGGAAGATTTTTCAAGACAACACATTGTTTTAATTACCGAAAAGATGTTGAATATAGCAGACAGAGGGTATAATCATTCGAATTTTCCAGGGACACCTTTGTGGTCTCAGGGGGACTTTTTGAGTCAAATTGACTTTCTTAATTAAATTTAAAGTGTTGGATAAAACCAAGAAAGTATACTATAGTCCTATTAATAACTGATACTCCACTGGTACCATTCTACATTTTTCAAGTCAACACATTATTTTAGTGCAAATACCTACAAGAAGTACAATATAGCAGAAGGAGCATATAATCAAGTGTATTTTCCAGGGACACCTTTGAGGTCACCGGGACAATATTGGAGTCAAAATCTTTTTCTTAATTCAAAATGAAATGTTGGACAAATCAGCGGAAGTGTACAATAATTATTAAAGGAACAATCACTGAAAGGTAACCTGACACATTTAAGAAGTCAAACAAATCCTTTAAAATTTATATAGGCAGTTGGATATTGCAAGGGACCATATAACCATGGAAATTATCCGGGGAACTTTTGAGGTTCTAGGGACACCTTTGGAGTCAAATCTATTTTCTTACTACCATACCAAATTTTGGACAAAGCTAAGCAAGTGTACTATTCTTCTATGAGTAAATGGGACTTTACAGATCACCTGGCTCATTTTTGAAGTCAAACACATTACTTCAGTTACCTAAAAAAGATGAATACAGCAGAGGGAGCATACAAACACCAGAGTTTTTCAGGGGTCACCTTTAAGGTCAGGGACACTTTTGGAGTCATATGTATCTTTTTCAATACCATACCAGAGCAGTGGAAGTGCACCATAATCTTACAAGTAACTAACACTTGATAGGTCATCTGGCACATTTTTGAAGTCAATAAAATCTCTTCAATTACGTATCGGTAGTTTGATATAGCAGAGAGATCATATAACCATGGAAATCATCCGGGGACACTTTTAAGGTCATAAGGTCACTTTTGGAGTAAACTATTGTTGTTTTGATTAAATACTAAATGTTCGACAAAGCGATCAAAATGTTCTATAATCGTATTAGTAATTGACACTTTTCAGATCACCTGGTACATTTTTGAAGGCAACCACATTGCCATAATAAAAGTACTGGGATAAGGCTTTTGGAGCAAATAGTCATCACACTTATATAGAGATACCTTTGAGGTCATCGGCACACTTTTTGTGTCATGATTTTTTTTTCAAAACAATATTAAATATTGGACAAAGCAATGGAAGTGTTCTATAATCCTATTCGTTATTGGCTCTTTACAGGTCACCTGGCATATTTGCATGTCAATCACATTCATTCAATGATGTTAAAGTAGGCGAATAGAGCAGCAGATGCATATAATCGTCAGAATTTTCCGGGTATGCCATGCCCATGAATATCCAGTATGACTTAATGTTAGCATAATTTATGTATCTTAGAAGTCTGATCAAATTCATACGATTCATGTTGACACTACAGCTTTGATATATAGTCTAATTACATATATTCATTATCTATGTAATTGTGATAAGTATGACATATCGCACAAATCAAACTTTGAGGACAAAACAAATGTAAAGTGTAACCAATGTAAACCAGAAGTTCAACCAAATGCAGCCATTCAATTTTGACATATGGACTAAATATAGAATTTAATTAGCATGCAAATGATCTAGTACTTAGGATGTCATGCCAATCAAACATTCCCTATAAATTGAATGGGTGTAATTAATAAAAAGCAGAAATCAAACGCAAAATCAGTGCATTCAATATAAATATGAACCCCTATTACCGAAGTTCATTGAATTTGAAGATGCCCTTGTAATTAGAATAGCGTGCTCATAAAACATTGAATACAAAAGGCCTTAGGTATGATCAATAAATAGCAGAGGTCTGTCGCAATGATTACACTCAATACTGTCATTTCCTAATTTTCAAGAAAGTCACAAAATATGCAAATAAGCTAATATTTAGAATGTCATGATGATTAAAACTTACAAAATTAGTGGACCTACCTATATTCAAGAAATGGCAGAGTTCTAGTTATAATCGATGAACTCACGAGTGATGTAAAGCTAAATTAGAGAAATAAACATAACTAAAAACGTCTTGTTCATAAACTTTAAAACAGAAGGTGATCTACGTATGGTCAATACATGGCAGAGGTCCATTCAAAATCGATGGTCTCAGTATTGATATATAGTCTAATTACTAAAATGTATTAAATATGCAAATGAGCAAATAATTAGAACGTCTTGTTTATAAAACTAACATGATCAAAATTTTACTGTGAGTCTTATCATAATCGTTGCACTCAGTATTAATATACAGCCCAATCATACAATCCATTAAGTATATAAAGAGCTTATTTGTAGGACACATCAAATATTTAGCTTAGTACAACCACAGAACATACACTTGAGTGTATGCATAGTTACATCAAGTTTGATTGAGTAATTCTTCAGATGGTGATATAGCCTCAAGCACAATTAATTATGCAAATGACCGTTAATTATGCAGACCAAATCCACTAAAAATCCAATCAAATCTAGATCTTCCAAAGATGATGCTATGTACCAAATTTCATGACCTCTGGTTTTAGGCAGTGACTTGAACAAAATCTTTTTATGGATGGTCAGACAGACAGAGGGGTACACACATAGACGGATAATTTAGTGACTTTGGACAATGTTTAGATCTCAAGCCAAAGCTGTCAAAAAATAGGGCCTACACAATAATTTTGGATTTTTGAGATCATTTCCCAGCCCTCAGGCCATAAATAATGACCGATCCCTTGCAACAATATTGCCTCTGTACCATACTAGATGTGGAAACAGCTGTCTCTGGTGGAATCTATGTTGATCATCTAAAGGCAGGGTTGATGACCCGCGTAGACCCCCTGTGTTTCCACTGCTATACCTCGGTACGCAAGCTTACACTTTTCAGCTTTACAGGTCCTGATATTTGATTAAATTACTGCTTTCACTGTCATCATGGAGTTCTAGGAGATCATATTTAATCCTCTGGCTAAAAAATCCAAAAGATTGTCAACCAAATCAAGCAAGTTGAAGTCATATCTCTCCCAATAAGATACTATTAAACATTAAGACTGCATTCACAAATACTGGGACAGGGGTGGGGTGGGATGGGCTGAGGTTGAGGGTTTAGGAATTGCAGTTGAAATATTTGTTTGTTTGAGATCTCCGTCAATACTCTCAAAATATTATAATGATCAACATGATCAAAAAATTCTACATTAAAGATGCTATGATATAACATTACCGAACGTCTTTATGCATTTTTATTTCAGCTGATTACCTAACTTGCATATGTCATCAACTTTCCTAATTAGGGTATTTATCAAAATTGACCCAATCAAAGTTGACGAAACTTACTGTGTATATTAAAGATACTATAATATGAAATTACCAGAGTCATAAATCATTTTACTTCGGCTAAATTTACTAATTTGCATATTTAACGAACATTCCCAATGAGGCTATTTACCTAATTGATTTGAGAAAAGTTGACGAAACTTGCAATTTACATAGAAGGATCTATAACGTAGCATTATTGCAAGTCATTTACAATTTTAGCTCAGTTTTATTACTAATTTGCATATTTAAATAACTTTTCCATTTAGGGAAGTTAGACCAGAAGGACTTAACAAAAGTTTATTAAACTGACTGTTATATAAAAGTAGTGGAGCACATTTTGCATTTTTGCATAGGTCTTTTTATAATTTGCATATTTACTGAAATTTCACAGTTTGCTATATTAAGCCTAAAGATTGGAGAGTTGTTACAGTGCCAGAAATCAAAGAATTTTTTTTATTTCAACTAATTACAATTCTACATACGGAGGAAACTGATTCATTAATGGTAACAGGAGCTGAGGGACAGACTATTCCTTTCCTGGTATTTGTGGAAGTGGCGTTGTCATTCCAAGAAACTGTTTTTGGTTGTCAGGAGTATGTGATTCCTGCCTGATAGTCAAAGATAGCGAGTATAATATGAAAGTAATGATACGCCTGGCCTGAACAAAAATACTGGAATATTACCCTGGAGAAAAGAAATGGCCTCTCTTGGAAAGAAGACGCAGTATATGAAGATGTCATCTGTGGCCAAAGCTTTTTGTCAAAGGCTGGAGGCAAGGTAGCACTTTATTGAAGATACGTGGAATGTCAAAACATTCTGTTACTATAGAACTGAATCTAGCGAGGACAGTGATGGGAAGAGCCCCTCGTGGACCTGTATAGGATGAATATATAGTAGCTATATTGAATCTCGTCAAAGGTCAGCTAGAAGGATGACTACAAGTCCTGCTACAGCGGTAATTACTTGTCTGCCAAAGAAATCAAAGGCACCAAAATAGGACATCGAAGCTATGAGTGATCAATGCTGGGGAGATCATAGGAAAACAGAAGCAATTAAATGGATCGGACATGCAAGAGAATAAAGAGTTCATGATCAAAGGCAGGTAAAACAGGATGAATGTAGGAAAAAGATATACACAGGGAAAACCACGATTTGTAGTTTACTTGCAATGGATTAGAATTTGACTTGTCAGGATCAGCTATCGATAAACGCCAACTTCAACAGGTCAAGGATTTGTTTGATAGACATACCGAGGCATTTTCTTAGCATGAAAATGACCTAGGTCATTGCGACTTGGTGAAACACAGGCTCAGATTGAGGACACACCTATAAAGGAGAGATATCATCGGGTACCCCCTGAAAATATAACAAGGAATGTTGGAGAGTGGTGTTGTCCAGGAGTCACGGAACCCATGGACTGCTGCAATTGTTAGGGTGGAAAAAGAGGATGGAAGCACTAGACGATGTATTGATCATAGAAAGTTAAGTACTCGTACCATCAGGGATTCTTATGCTCTTCCACGCAAAGAAGAAGGTCTTGTTGCATTGAGGGAGCCAGGTGTATCTCATCTATTGACCTAAACGTGGCTATTGGCAAATTAGAATGGGTGAGCAAGACATTGAGAAGACAGATTTTGTGATTCCACTGGATTGTATGAGTGTTTGAAGATGCCAATGGGTCTGACCGGAAGTTCAGGAACTGTCCAACGGACCACAAAACATTTTTGGGTGATCTTTAATGGGGATGCTTGTCTGGTATATTTAGATGATATCATAGTGTCTTCATGCACAATTGAGAAACACATGAATCGTGTGGATATATTGTTCAAGAGGCTAGAGGGATGTAACTTGAAGATCAAAGTCTCCAAGTGTTAGTTCCTGCTTACTCATGTGAGATATTTGGGCCATATAGTATCGGCAGATGGTATTCAAACAGATCCATCTAAGATAGAGGCACCGAAGTGTTGGCCAGTACCAAGAAATGCAAGAGATATCGAGTCTTTCCTTGGAGTCGCAAGTTATTATAATAGATTTGTAGTGGGATTTATAAGAATCTTAAAACTTGATATTCTCACAGGTGGCTTGCAAAATCACTTTAAGAAGAAAGACAAGAAGAAGAATGGTGACTGGAGAGCCTGAATTCATCTTGTCACCAGAATGTCAGGAAGCATTTATTACAGTAATAGAGCAATTGACCACAGCACCAGTGCTAGTGTATGTGGACTAATTCTTTTGAATTGCACACGTATGCAAGCTCATTAGATCTTCGAGCAGTGCTGTATCAAGGAGAAGGTGAAGACAAGAGATTAATAGGATAGGTGAGTAGAGGTCAGTCCAGCAGTGAACGGAATGATCCAGCACATAAACGATAATTCCTTGTTCTCAAATGGGCGGTGCTAGAGAAATTTCACGTGCATTTTGTCATGACTGATAACAATCCATTGACATACGTGACGACGACAGCGAAGTTAGATGTATAACTGGAGATCCTTGGTTGGCTGCATTGTCCACTTACAACTTTCGATGATAGTATAGGCCAGGGAATCAGAATGGAGATGCAGACGGATTGGCACATCGACCCCATAGAACCATACTCATGGATGGGACAGTTAGACAGTTATATACTGAGTGGGTTCACAGAGTATCAACGTATCAAGGTAATTGGAAATACTGATGATGCAGTTCAAAAGTCGTTTGATTAACCAAGTACGTGGCCAAAATTGAAATCTCTGCCCTTTGTTACCATGAAGGAATGGTGGAAACTACTGTTGGAGGAGCCTGTGATTAACCGATTGTACTGGTATAAAGGGAGAGGTAAATTTCCCAGTAATAAAGAAAGAAAGGAGGAGCCAAAATTAGTTAAGCAATGGTTGCGTAAATAGCAATGATTGTGTCCAGAAATGGAGTTTTACACAGGAAGAGGACTGATGCACATGGTCATCTTCACTTCAAGTTTGTACAGCCTGCAAAATACTGAGGCACTGCTTTAGAGGGGGTACATGACGAGGTAGGACATCTAGGACAAGAGAGAGCACTAGATCTGTTGCGTGCAAGGTTTTATTGGTCTCAAATGAGCAAGGATGTTCAGATAAAGATGAAGACTTGTGAAAAGTGCATATAGAGGAAGATGACCCCAGAATGCAGAACAAAGCTGCCATTGGTGAATATCACTACAGCACAACCATAAAAATTGGTTTGTGTGGCTATTCCAACAAAGGATCGGAAAATGACAACAACAGCAGATCATTTGTTCAAGAATTTAATGGTACATTATGGCCTTCCAATTAGATTACACTCAGACAAATGCCGTAATTTTGGATGTTGATTGAATATGTGGCACTCTCTCAATACGCATGCAATTGTACCAAGAATGACAATACTGGATATGCACCATACTATCTTATCTATGATAGGCATCTAAGGTTGCCAGTTAATGTGTATCTGGGAATCAAGCCGGAAGATTCTGCAGCAAGAAACACCAGAAGACTATGCAAGTGAACTGCGTGAGTGGCTAAGGTAGCATATGAATTGGCATCGAATGAAGCAAGAAATAGTGCAGCTGACAGTAAGCGTCAATATTACTTTAAAACCAGAGAAGCAATATTTGAGCCAGGAGACAGAGTACTAGTCAGATATTTTAATTTAAGAAGAAAGCACAAGATAGCGGATTGATGGGAAAATATCCTTATCGAGTTGTGAGGGTAACAAATCCATAAGTGAGACCAATGAGAGCAACTGAGAAAGGGAAGTTGCAGAAGACTGAGTACAGGATTCGAACTCGTTGTAGGCAGATTTCTGAAGAAGTTAGATCTTTTTTGGACTCCCAAACCAGGACAGTACATCCCTCCAAAAGAGGTTAGGGAGGATGTGCTCATAGGTGAAATTAATGAACAAGCTGTGGAACAGTCAAGGTGTGGGAAGGATCATTGTTCTGCTACCCAAAACATCAGAAGACACTATAACTGTTGAGGCAGACCAATCAAGGAAAAGTTGGGTAGAAAGTAATGAAAGTTAAGAAATAGTCAGTGGAGATGAACAAGAAGAATCTGTCAGTGTTCCGACAGAGATATCACCGGATACTATGATATAACCAGAACCTCAGGTGCCACCTAGAAGATATACACGGGTAAGGAGACCAAGAGATAAACTAAATATGGCCCACGTGTGCAGTCAAGGAGATATCTTTCAGGTGGAAAAGATAAAAATTGTTGGTTATGTAATAGAGGAACTGTGGAAAGTACTTGGATCATTTCAGTCACAGTCTCAGGATATAGTTGACTAGAAATATAAATTATACTATAACCCAAACGGGATTCGAACCCCCACACACTCATGGCAACATCGCCTAGCTGCTAGGCCTCACACAAAACCAGTCGGCCACTGCTTCCCACCCAAAAGAGTTGGTCACAGTAACCGACTTAGATGTTTCAATTCTGTGCGCGACCAAACAACACGGTATGCGTATAGCAGACGACACACAGACACAGTACACACATATATAGTAATCGGAAAAGCACGAAGCTTTTTACTGAGCTATCAGACAGACTCGGGGACAAGTAAATATCCACCAGCAGAACTGTCCACTCAGGTTAAAGAAATACAAATTATACTATAACCCAAACGGGATTCGAACCCCCACACACTCACGGCAACATTGTCTACAATAATTTCAAGGTAGGTAAGGAAGTATCAGATACCAGATGAGTTGATGTGAAATGAAGGAAGTAGTAGTTAAGGATCAGTACGTATCTGAGTATTTCCAAAGGTAAGTACAAGCCAAGTTCCTTCATGACAGATGTATTAAGGTAACTAAATGTGGGACCTTTACATATATTGGTAAAAAACATGATTGGTCTTCTCTTTTCAGGTGAGCCTAATTAGCTGGGATGGTACTGGTGGATTATTACTGAAATCAATAGTGAATAGCTTGATGTTGGAGCTGTGGTGCTGGAAAGCCCTTAACCCTAGTTTTCGGAAGGTTAGGGTAAGATCTAAATATTCCAATATCTAAAAGTCTTACCTCACAATTGTTTAGCATATTATGTAAGTTGATCAGTGGTAATTGATACATTGAACTTTTTGGGGTATCGGTTGAGTCACAATACACATACTGAGATGTTTACTCTATCCTCTTGGAGATGCTGATGCAGATGGCAGGGCTCGAATTTAACTTTTTTCCCTGGTAGTCAACTTTGGCCATCATTTTCTGAAGTTAGCAGCCAAGTGACAATAGCTTGTAGCCCATGCACATTTTAGTGCAGGGATATCTGTTTTCGTTAACCAGACAAGGAAAGGCCATTTTTCAAGATTCTGCCCTTGACGAGAATTTTCTAGTCATTTGATTTGAATGCTTGCACACATTTTGATACCCAAGGAAACAGGTATAATGGACAATAGTGATACTCAAAAGTTTGGTGACCTATTTGACAACCCGTTTCACTTTCAGAGTTGTATGCAAATTTTGATATTCGTAACGACATTCTCAGCACTGAGACATACTGTAGCAGGGCTAAAAATAGACCCTGCACTTTCTATACGGAGGGGGTATAATTTCCGTGTAATTGTGATTGATATATTATGATCAAAATGTAACGAAAATGAGTTTTCTTGGTCATCATTTTCTGTGCCTGTCCTACAAGTACGTCAGTTGCAAAGTTTCACCGCATCGCCGTTTGTCTCCTTAATTTGCATAACAAAACCATAGAATGGCCTTTGCGTGTCCAGTTTGGTTTGACTGCATTTAGCTTATCAAAGTGACGGATCGGACATTGCATGCCAATTACTGACTGAATTTTAGGTCCCAGCTTTGGTAGTCCATGTGGGCTACCATTTCATGGATTTTGGTAGCCCCAGAGAAAAGTTGGTATAGTCTGTGGATGCGGGACTACCGCTAATTTCGAGCCCTGGATGGTCTGTGTTAGCTGTAGCTGAAGTGTTAGGCACTCATACTGAAGGTGATCACAGGTTTAGGCGGATAAAAAAAATCAGTAGTTGATTTGTTGGTTTGGACAATGTTTCCCAAAGAGGGGGAGTGTGGCTGTTTCAAAATTTAGTTACTTGTAAAATGTGAGTTTGGCGCCCTCATGAGACCATCATAGGTATTCTGTGTAAGCTGGGACACAAGATGAAATTGACATGATGCTGTAACTACATTGCATAGATTGTTAATATTATAGTCATATGCTTTTGAGTAGTTTCCTTGCAAAGTCTTTGGATTATTTGGCCAAAGGTTTTACTGAGTTTTGCTAAGTTATGATAAGCGAGAGTTTGTGCTTTATGCCGTGCTGTTAATTATCAGCAGGTGAAGGATTAGGTTTTTTGTGAATGAGTTGGGGTTTTAATGGTAATTTGAATGGTCGTCACAGAAGTGCATAGACATCGAAAGTCATCTATATCGAGGTACAAGAGATTTTACCCTTCTTGAGCGTAGAGTTGAAGTGACAGTTTTTTAAAGAATCAGGTAAGAACTGACCATTTCTCATCCTCTTCCAAAGTTGAGAACTGTTAGGAAAACTGTCTGGATGGCGTGACTCCGTCAAGTGTGTTAGATCAAGAACTTTCTGTGTGATAACTGTTTGCTGGAAAAGAGCACAACATTTTGGGAAGAGAGAACCGACGATTGGAGAACTGTGAAACAAGTCGTTTGTAGAGAAAACGGATCGTCATTTTTGAGGATCTGCATCAATGTGTGATCTGTTCGCCTGGTTTTACCAAGGACGGGTGACATTTCTATACTTATGTTTTTTTGCAATTAATCTATCGTGAATATTGTTCATAATCATGATCATTAAGTCAATTATGCTTCAAACTTGAAGCAAAGGTTTCAATTTACAAACAACTGCCATATATGCTGGAACACAAAAGCATTTTCATTTCCTAATTTTAAAATATGACGTCTATAGTTTCATTTTTTAGCATACACACTTAAGCTAATAAATATTACAATAAATGTTGTTATCATACATGCTATGTCTGTATTGCCATTCTTCTATGGTTTAGACCGTACTGATATGAACACGTATTTTAACAGGTTAATATATGAATAATATTTTCAGTGTAACCGAACTACTTAGAGCTACGCATACGCGTGACCATCGCTGGTATGTTCATAAACCAATAAAACAGCTGAGCGAATAATACAAATAACAATATGAAACGTCATTATGATTGTGGTCAAAAATTTGTTGTTTGCAATCAGTTCATGGGCATTGCACTTAGCTACAAGTACAGTTGTACCAAAAACATACAAACGAACGCAATGAAAATTTGTATATTTTGCCGATACTTGCCATCGTCCACGGTTGGTTAAATACGGTGCAGTGTTTTCGTGTCGACTACGCTGCTGATACCAGTCGGCAGTGCATCATAATAGAACTGCTTTACGGCAAGTTTCCTGTTGATGAGTTAATGGTCTAGGAGATGAATTACACCGTTTACATCCATATATGAGCCACAAAAATCCAACCGCACTGAAAATACTCGCGACAGACAAGGTGCACATATTATATTTCCGATTTGAACCTGTCAGTGAGATTCACAGATCATGATCGTGTCCGGTGGCACAGGTGCGGGTTGCAGATACAATATAAGATCTTGGAAAAGTTAAACTTTCGTTTTGGTTGTTAAAGGAAGTTTAGTTCTATTTAGGCAAGGCAGGAACAAAAATATACGAGCAGACGATGTAAATACCTTTGAAATGTTTTATTCGTACGTCAACAAAATCACGAATGAGCTACGACACTACAGCTTACAGTGTACTCACTGCATGGTTTCCCTAATCCGCTCACAAATTATTTTCTTAGATGATAATTCGGCATATTTGACGTCTTGGGAAATGTATAATTCTTCGAGATTAACTGAGTGGTACAGGTATTATATCCACTGTGCATCCATAGATGTCGCAAACTGCTTCCTCTATTCTCTCAGCTGTTCAAACTTGATCGATTTTGAAATCGAAAGCCGGAGTGGCGTGAGTATGTTGACCCGATTTTGGCGGCCTCATAACTTTTACACAGGGATGAGGTTATGTATAAAAACACGAAACGCACTAAATTTACATACTCCAACCTATGTTTTACGTCCACCGTCATTTTAAACTAAAAATAAATTTTATTCAAATAGTGAAAACCCGTTTCGACATCTTAAAGTGTGAGTCCTGCCACATTTTGAGACCTTTTTCGTTTGACTTGGGGCATATACTCTAGTTCTGGTTGTCAATGAAATTGGTATTAATAAAACAAACATTTACACACAAACTGAAGCTTATTTGAGCGGTTTTTTGACGGTTGTATTATGTTATTTTTACTTTTCGATTTGAATCATGGTGACATTTTCCGGAAATTGCCGAGCTCGCCCCGTTTTGGCGTAAGTAGCTGTGACGTCAATAATAGAATGGGTGATGGTGACTTCGTGCATTGACTATGGAGATAGTGATAATTTCATGAGTGAAAGCAGTGCAACTGAGAATGTCATCGTCACAGAAGATATGACAAAGCTGTTCAGAATTTACAGGCCTGCAAATTTTAACAGTCGGAACCTTAACCTAAACGAGAACAAGAGCGGAACTCCTGTTGACCGTCGCGTCAGTGACAAGCCCACCGTGACCACAGTCAAACACACCAGTGCACTACCGTACACACAACCGCAAGCTACCAAAATATGAATATATGTCTGGAGTTGCCATCCCACCTTATTATTACTTCTAAACACAAATTGCCTCATTCAAAATCTGTATATAAAAATTTGAATTACGCCATGACACTTGTAGATAAATGAAGTAGAGATCAAGTTGAAAATTGTCCACCGTTTATTATGACACACATCTTTCCTATCAACAGCTGGAAGTGGAACAGGCTGAGGGTCATGTTAGCATAAACACCAAAGGTAGTATTCTCTCCGCAAAATCTTCAGTTTGGCGTTATAAAACCTCACATGAACATTGGCACTTTAAAAAAATACGTGACCGTAAAGACATGTCTAGCCAAATTCTCGGGAAGAGATAAATTAATTGACATGATGTAAATATCTGTATATAAAAATTTTATTTACGCCATGACGCTTGTAGATAAATGTAGTAGAGATCAAGTTGAAAATTGTCCACCGTTTATTATGACACACATCCTCTTATCAACAGCTGGAAGTGGAACAGGCTGAGGGTCATGTTAGCATAAACACCAAAGGTAGTATTCTCGCTGCAAAATCTTCAGCTTGGCGTTATAAAACCTCACATGAACATTGGCACTTTTAAAAATACGTGACCGTAAAGACATGTCTAACCAAATTCTCGGGAAGAGATAAATTAATTGACATAATGTAAATATCGGGCACATAGGCACCCGAGGCCGGGCGGCTTAGCTGGCCATTTCTGTGACGGAGTGATCAGCTACGCTTCCGCAGGTTTTTTCTTGATTAAGTGTCAGCGATATAAAGCAAAGTGTTCATTGTTTCATGACTGCGAAATTCTCAAAGAAGCTAAAATATTTTAGGAGAGACTTAGTCGAGCAGAAACACAGATGACGACAACGCGACTGCTTCGTCAACAGTATAAACTTCTTTGCAGTGACACGTTGTGTCACTGTTACTGGCAGCGCCGTGCTGTATTATACACAACCTATCGTTTAGTCTCGCAAAGAGTCAGTCAATCAATACGTAAACTTTTTAGGAATATAAAATTAGATATCTCCTAACGTTACTAATTATAGAGTCACACATGCATGAGATCTAGTACTTGTATTCATTTATTTATTTACAATCACTTTCGTAAAGCAGCTGAATCGGCGATCAGTCTTGGGGGATGTAAACACGGCCATACTTCTCCGCGGCCCCCGCATCCTTGACATGTTTTGGGCAACCTGTCGCAGTCTTGGTGCTGTTCTCGCTCTTGTCCACAGTTGATGATGATACACGCGAACGCTTTCTGGTGAAAATGGTCGTACTGGTACGGCATTGCGATTACATAATCGATGTAGTAACTCCAGGAATTAAAGTCTATCTTACTGTACATCTAGCTTCCGAGCCGTGTTTGTTCGACGTGAAGTCACGCCCCACGGCACTCGAAAATGTGCACCGCAGAAAACGCTTGTCTGAATGCCTCTTTTCCGACCCTTTCTTGTAATTTTGGCAAATGCGGCTAATACGGCATCCTACAATGCAAGAAACTGACAATGGCTGCAGTTACTTCTGCCACCAAAGGCGTAACTTCTCACCATATTGGAGACACAGCGGTAAGCATTCTCTATGGCCGAGGTGAACACACTCACTCGTACGTTCTATTAGTTACGTCATTTCCGGTGGCAATGCCCGCGAATTCCGAAACGACCCGAATGGCAGCTAACTTGAAAGTCCCACAACATATTGCCTTTTTATATTATTTAACCACGTCGTTTCATTGGGGTGATTCATTTATTTGATAAAGTAGGGGTGGCAAAATCATATAGCATGGCTCATTTTAAGCAAAATTAACTTTGAATTTATGCGGGACATACACTTTAATATATATATTGTTCGCTTTAAAAGTGTTCCATAAACCCTTCCTTCAAGTGGAATGGCCATATAGCGGAATATTATCGAAAAGTGATACGGTTGTCATCCCTCCTTAGCAACCAACTTTTTATAAGTACAGCGAGGAGCAAGCGAGGTCGATTTCAGCTGATTTCGTCGTTGATTTCGGAACGTCCGTAAGAAAACAGTCATAACTAAAGCATGCATGTATGATAAAGGGGTTATTACACGAAGTTTGGGCGATACCGCGTCGTATTCTCGTCATGTGTCAGCATTTAGACTTGTTGCTTCGCAACTCGTCAAAATACGGACACATTACTCGAATACGACGCGGTATCGCGGTATTTTTCTCTCTGTATCAACTTAAATGTCTTTCCTACACCTTATTCAGTATTCAGCTTATCAACACTGCCTGTATATTACATGTGTTTTGTACACTTGTATTGCTTGCAGATTCATTCGAGTCCAGCTATAAAATAAAATATTGACAAACGCTAAGACTGCTGCACATTCATAATTGGCTGTGTTAGCAAAGTCAAAGCATTCAACATGATCATAATAACCACAAAAAAGATAGTGTAGATGCATAAGAAAATGTTGAGAAAAAATATCAAGTTTGATCTAGCTACTGATCATTCACATTTTCATTGCTATCAACAGACGATATAGCCATAGCAAGAATGACAAACACATCTAGCCATAAAGGAATAGAAGTAAAACTACTAACATTCACGGCTCGAAATTAGCGGTAGTCCCTTTTCTCTGAGGCTACAAAAAATCCATGAAAACGTAGCCCAAATGGACTACCAACGCTGGGACCTAAAATTCAGTAGGAATTTGCATGCCATGTCCGATCCGTCACTTTTGGGTGAGCAAAATGCAGTCAAACCCAACTGGACACAAAGGCCGTACTATGGTTTTATTATGCAAATTACGAAGACGAACGGCGATGTGGTGGAAATTTGCAACAAAGTTTCAATGTCAGAACTGGCGAACTTGAATGACAGGCACAGAAAATGATCACCAATGAAAACGCATTTTCGATGCATTTTGATCATAGTATATCAATCACAATTACACGGAAATTATGCCCCTCTCTATAGAAAGCCCATGGTCTATTGTTAGCCCTGCTACAGTATGTCTCGGTGCTGAGAATATCGTGTCGTTGTCATGACGAATATCAAAATTTGCATACAACTCTGAGAGTGAAACGGGTTGTCAAATAGGTCACCAAACTTTTGAGTATCACTATTGTCAATTATACCTGTTTCCTTGGGTGTTAAATGTGTGCAAGCATTCAAATCAAATGACTAGAGTACCTAACTAAATACCTACCTACCCACCTACATTCGTACCTACATATCTACCAACCTACTTACCCATCCATCCACCAAAGCAACCCAGCTACCCGCCTGCATACCTACCTGCCTGCCTGCCTACCAAGTGTTACAATTGTTACGTCTTAAAATGCATTTGTGTTGTTTTTGTTGTGGAAATTGAAGAGCAATCATAACATTTTTGCTTTCAATATAAAAGTCACGAAACGCTGTAAAATGCTTCTAGAATTTGTTTAATCATTACCAATATTAGAATAGTTGAATGACATAAAAGTATCGTTTATTTTGATTGAATAGTCTACCACCCAAAGAATTTTCAAAGCCCCCTACTTTCCCACATCCCCCTCCCAATACTTGTGGATACAGCCTAATAATACCGTGTTTCAGAGGTCGAAGAATAAGTATTTTTGAAAAATGAGAAACACTACAGTAAAGTCATTTACAGTTACTCATTATTTTTATCACTTTAGACGGTGTTGATATGTGTCGTTTACTTGCATGGCAATTAGTCCTTCAACTGTGTGTATTGTATTTTAACATATTGACCTTTTTTGTATAGTACAGAAATTATGCCTTAAAATTAAAATACATGTTCCTGTAACGTAAGCTCAGAGAGTTTCCTTACTTGGACAATACCATCGACGTTTGCAATCTTTGCAGTCCGTTTCAAAAAGCTGTTTATGGCATCAATTCCAACTTCAACCATTTTCCCATTCGGCTGTTTGTCAGGCCCCTGGTCAAAACGAAGTGAATTATAACACATCAATTAACACACAATGGAGTTTCGCCTTTACACTATTGAGATTTGGGCCTATATTACAAATGTAAGTCGAAGTCTGATCATAATTTGCAATGAATATTGAAAGAAAACCCCCAAGAGGTATGGTACTTACGTCACGGTGTTAGGTTTAGCTTTGGAGAGTATATCTGCACATCACACCATGAATTTAACGGGGCCAAATTTCGTAGCTGGCAGGATTATAGGTTAGACCTACTATAACCTATTGTTCACATGGCATATCACTTTGAATACAAAATGGGTAAAAGTCATCGAGCAAGATGATAGGATATTTACCTTGAATTGTTTCTTAGTATCTTGTTTGGCAAAGGTTACCGGGTCACTTACAATAACTGATTGATTGACTTTCTCTCTGTATTTCATAAGGGTATGAATTGCATGTGTGTAGGCCGACTTGAAAATAAAAGAGAAAAATGAGTACTTGTTACTGATACAACTGTAGTATGACGGTTCTCAATGGACTCAGCAAAACTAATTTGATCCAAAAAATAATTCAACGAAAGTTTACTTGGCCAACATTACACAAAAATCATTCATAGCCTGATTAAGTCGATTTATTGCCACATGCACACTTGGTAATTGCATTAAAACTAAAATCTGAGTCACGTCTTTAATTTTCATGTGTTTCACTTCATAACAGGTGGGAGGACGAGCGATTCGCTTTATATGCACATTTTCAGGACACTACCTAACTAAGCTGTAACCATCCAGACTATAAAACTCAGCTAACCACAACCCAGATCACACCAGCACTTCACTATCTAATGCGAAAAATAAGTAGTACAGGATCATACTTTTGTTGAATTTTCACAACATTGAAAATAACGCTGTTATGGCCAAGTTTGTTTTGGTACATTCAAATATAGATTGAGCCAGTTTACGGCTGAGGCGGAATCTTGGCAGAGGAAAAAGGAAAAATGGGACAGGGAGCATTGTTTGTATACTTGTACTCAAATTTGAGGGAGATGTACTTTTTAGATCTCAACCATTTTATTATAAGAAAATGATTTTGAGACCTCTTTAAGCACAATAATGAATGAATGAATCGAGCGTTTAACGGCAAAGGCATGTTATCAGAATATAAGCTCACACTATGTAGGAGTGTATACGATGTAGATGATGATAAAGAAGGAAATATTTCAATGTTCGAGGATTATTTAATAGATATATCATCAATATATCTTTTGGTATTCGCTACGGAGAAGTATGCCAAAGTGCCCCGGGATGGTCAAATTTACTAGGAGATTTATTCAGCACAAAAAGAGCTATTGCTTTTAAAGTTTGATATTGTAGATGGAAATTACAGATATTCAAATAGTATAAAATTAAAAAAAAGATGACGGTCTCACTAGAGGTGTACGCCTTCTGTAGTATATTAATGGTAAAAGCTTTTTGTATGAACATCGTTGGCATTGCAGGGGAACCATACAATTCAAAGCGACAGACAGAAATAGTCAGCGAGAACATTAATAGTCGCGCCAGCGGCTTACTGACTACGCATGCGCATATTCATAATATACTATGCGAGTAACCGGAAGTGTACCCTACTTTCATGGACGCCGCCATGTTTTTTTGAGTACTCGTGAATAAACAGATACGAAACGTGCAAATTATTATCTTATAATGTGCCATTTATAAAATATATCCTCTTCTTAGCCAGTAAGTATTATTGTCCATCTTTTCGCTGATGCAAAATATCGTTAATATCACGCATAAAAAGTAGAAAAAGGTAGTAAACTTGTGCATATGAACGGGGCATACACAAAGAATGCTGGGATTGAAGTTTAGAAAAGGGCCCCCTATGTCAATAACTAGATTCAAAAATTGCCAGTTTTTAGACAGAACGCAATAGTTTTCAGCTTGCAAGTGGAAGGTGGAAAGTGCCGCTACCATTGCCATGATAATGATGGCAAAATGCGTCCCTTGTTTGACACAATAGGCTGTCATCAAGGTAAAAATTGTCAATTTTTATCCAACAATTTTTACACATTACAGAAAATCTATACCGGCATGATGCTGCAGGATTTGACGTCGTGTACGTACGTAAACTGCTTTCATCAGAGGGAAACTGGGCATAGTTGTCATACAAACGTATATGAAGTAACAATTAATCTATTTTATCATGAATCAATACAAATAACATTGCCAATATGAACCCCTGGCACAACACCAAGGGCTGAGCCCTATGTAATATTATCCTGAGACAAAGTATAAACGGATGAACGATTCTATTAACCGTCGACCAAGTGCCATGACAACTGAACAGGGAACTCTGAGTACACCCGAGCATTGAAAATTTAATCGTGATAATAGAAAATATTGCGAAGTTCAAACAACTTTTCGCCCAAAAGTGGAGCCAAGCTTTCCAAAGGAGGCCAGCTGGTAGTTAATGGAAAGAACGGGACAGTGAAATGCACTTGGTTAAAACAAATCTTTGGCAGAGTAGGTTTTGCCTGTTCATTAACTTATCGTATTGATTTTTCGAAATCAAGGAAAACAGCTCACCTCAAATATTTCACATACAAATCGCTCTGTACCTAGTTCGTCCTTCCATGTGGTCTGCTTCTGTAACATAATTATTGCATCAATCCGCTGATGTTGTTTGAAATGGCCAAAATTTTCTTGTATAGTTGACGGTCGAGAATCGTATTCTAAATTCTCTGAGCCTCCTTCGCCTTCATTCGCATTTCTCTCTGCGGTACTGATTATTCTGTTTACAAAACACAAACCAGGGAAAATATTATTTACATAAATTTCATTTCTCTGCACTTTTGAATTCCAAAAATTATGTTCATAAGAAACTTGAATGATTCAGTTGTCTAGGAAGGCAATACACATTTTCGTTTGTCAAGAAATATCATATACTCGTGCCATGTTCACTTAAAAATAGATAATCACCAATAGACATGGCCCTTTTTTTTCATTTCATCATTTACATGCAAAATTTTATTTAAAAAACTCTTAACAGGAAATGGAAAGATAATATGACATTAAACTGGTCCAATAATAATTTCCATTCAAGGTAATATATTACCAGGTCCATGGGACAATTGTGATTTACAAATTTAAGTAGGACCATTCTGAACCACTGATAATTAGTGGTTAAACAATGTAACACTGGCAAGGTAAATAAAACGGAACTACAGTGCTCAAAAGTATGCATGTCTGAGATTACTGGTCACCTGAACGCTGTCGAAATTACGAAATGTACTTCGGAAATTTATGGCACCTTACATGATTTGAAATATACACTCTGTTTTTTTCCGTGAATAATAACTGTTTGTGCAAACATATACACTGCCTTGAAAGCTACAGTTATTGAACAAAGTCGAAGTTCATGTTGATGCACATTGGATATTTTGCCATGTGGACACATTTCCCTCAAACTGAGTGTGAGCAACCGGGAGTGTCGACGAAGCTGGAGTCCCGACAACTGAAAGATTTCTGGCAGGTGCACTTACGATTGCTGACATTAAAATGTCACGACATTGTCGTTTTTGTTCATTTGAGCTATAACGACAATAACTGCGGATACTCCCTTCATTTCGGTGACCACTCAGATTCATAATGATACCAGTCGGGAATCTAGCGTCGTTCAGTGACTTGATTGTGGTTGCTCGCAGACAATGGTTTGTATAAATGTATAAATCGTACTCAATCCTGTGGCAATTGATATCTTCTTCATCATTTCCCCCAATGAATTATGACCAAGTGGACTGTCCACATACCAAATGGTTTCGTTACCTGAGAAATGAGCTGCTGAAAAAACGCATTGCAGTTGGGGGTTGAGTTTACTAACATACTTCAAAATAGCCGTAACTTGGCCAAGAAGAGAACCTGTTTTGTACATTCTTTTTTCAGATTCGAGGTCGTCTTTCAAATCCCCGGGATTGTATTTAGTCGCTTCTAGATACGCTACAGTAATGTATTCCATCCCTTCGTCATCTCTCTTCAAAATAAAACTCCCCTAAAGTTAATCTTGCAGAACCCCCCGCCCCTTCGGCAAAAGGAAAACTCGACATGAAACAAAACGAGGTGCAATAATGAAATCGGGTCAGAGTCTGAAAATGTTCGACTCGCAAACATCTTCTTCAGGTCCCCCGCACCAATTGGCGTTTTGTGACGGAGCGTTTCCTTGCCTCCTCCGTTCAGACTCCTGATTTTTCCAAGAAACACATTATTTACCGAATCACACTTTCGAAAAAATCAGATGAGACTCGTCTTTTTGACATTTATTTTCCATTTAACGCTTACTTTTCAGTAATTTTACTTCCCACTAAGTTGATGCGTTAGTATTTGCTTCTTTTTTTCGCTTGCCAACTGTTCCACCGTTTCGTTCTTAATTAGGGGGATCGTCCTGCTCTCTGTTGGCATGAAGCGAGAGGTTCGGTAGGTTGCAGTGCGTCGCTAACTGAGCGAGCTGACGACAATGCAAGTTGTTGTTTGATCGCCGTCGCTGCTCGTACAAGCTTTTCGTCAGTGACTGCATCGAGCTGCTCCAGAATAAAATTTAGATCAAAATTAGCCTCAGGCTTTGGGCTTGGCATGGTTACGTGTTGATTATCGATGGAGCTCTCCAACAGGAATATTGAAATTTTCACGAGCTCCCTTATATTTTGCAGACGACAATTTTCACAATACCATCGCCAATCAAACGCGGAGTTCTCCAGTCTAGGCCAGGTCTTCTTGTTAAGAATATAAACCCCTTCTCCAGCCAGTCAGATGGCCAGATTCAAGCAAAGCATATTATAATTAGAAATAGTCTACTGGTAGCGATACCAACATTTTCATTTAGAGATATTCTACTGGTAGCGATATATTCACCAGGTATCCACCTGACATCATGTCGAATGACCTTATGGATGTGCTCGTGGAGATTTTAGGAGAGTATATACTTTGTCACTTACTCGACGAACCCATCCAGAAAGACGTTGAAGGACGCCTCACTCTGCCACTGCTGCCAAAGCAGATCCATCACCCAGTAAGTATTACAGTGAACGAGAGGGTTCAGAACTTGCCATTTGACCAGCACCCCCAGATTCCCTACACATTGGGGCTCACAGTCGATGATAGGGTTAAGGACCAGCCATTCGACCTGTATAGCCTGATCCCCCACCCAGTTAGGTTCCCAGCTGACTATTAGTGGGTTGTGGCCTTTGACGATGCCAAAGCCGAGTTTGAGGTCGTGGTGCCACCAAGGTATTCTCTACCTGCTGGGTGGACAAAGGGGACCAGGACTGAATTGAGATTGAAAATGGAAGATATGTCAATGCCTTGCTACCATGACAGACCAAAAGGTAGCATAGCTACTTGCCGCTATTCCAGAGTGTGAGTTAATTCTGAAAATCAATATCTTGGGTAAGGTAAACCAAGGCAACAGGTCTGCTAAGGACAAATTTGACCTGATCCGTGCTGAGAGGAAGAAGGGCAGGCCATCAGTGTTATTACTCAGGGTACAAAGCCTGGTGTACTTCCTGGGATCAATAAAGTGTATCATCAACAGACGTACCCAGTCACAGCTGTCGTGTATGACCTCTATCCCGTCTGAAACCCAGACCCTGACAACCTGGCCCCACAAAGAGACGGTGACCTAAACTGTGTGGCCCAGCGAGTCGTGAATCACTTTGAAGGTGCTCTGAGGGCCCTAGGGCTCACATTAATACAGCACCAGAAAATACAGGAGTGCAAGCAGAGTTCATGCGACCGGCATCAGGGTAAACGATGTGGCCAGACTGGAAAATATCCTCAAGAAGGCAATCACCCTGCAGGACATTGCTGGTGAGGACATCTACAACAGGGGGAAGAATGGTAGTAGTGGAAATGGCAATCATCGCACAATAGAACTCATCTACAAAACCAGCCACGCCTGGTTCAAACAACTGCATTTTCTCAAAATAAAGAGGTTCACATCTATGAGGGCGATGTCTGGCAAGCAATCCGAGATAGTTTGTAGGCTAGAGGGGGTCTATGTTACATCTATGTAACAGCTAACGTCTAATTCTACCAATTCTTTACCTAGACATAAAAGATAGGGCAATGTTTTTTTGTGAAATCTGTTTTATTTGCTACAGAAACATGTGATAATATGAAAAAGACTTTCTAAAGAAAAATATTGGGATTCTATAGCTGAAAGAGTCATATTATGAAGGGTACCGCAAAATCTCGGGATTGCCGATACACATACGTTTTTGTTAAATCTGTCTTCTTATAAGTCATTTGCCTAGCTTGTTTTTGAATATAACGTAGCTTATTAGGTATTATTAGAAAGGTAATTTGAAAGTCTTTAAATGACATATTGTAATGTACAATATCTTGCACAGTTCTCATGAAATATGACAAAAATGTACCCCATACCCAAAAGTTTATTTTGAAACAAACTGTCATAGCTGACGTTAAATTCTACCAATTTTAAGCTAGACATAATGAAAAAGGCAAATGTTTTGTATGAAATCTGTTATATCTGCTATAGAGACATAAAAGAATTTTAAAAAAGACTTTTAGCAGAAAAAAATATTGGTGACTGTATAGCTGTAACAGCCATATTTTGAAGGGTAACGCAAAATTACAGTACTGCAAACTGGCACCTTTTTTGTTAAAATATTCTTCTTGTACGTCATCTGCTGAGCTTATCTTTTAACATAACCTGGCTTGTTTGGTAAGATTGAAAGGCAATTTATTAGTCTTTAAAATGACATATTGTCATGAAACAAAACGATACCTTGTGGAAGCTCAGATTTGGCCATAGAGGGCGTCGCAAATAAGGTTATGTGATTTTTCGTTAGAAATTTAACGCTTGGCCTTGATATTGTACTTCTGAGAAAAGTAGTTCCATAAATTTAGGTTAATATTTTGGGACAAGTTTGTTGTTGACTCTTAATAATACATCTATGAAAATCGCAAATTATTTTGCAATGTTAGATGATCACATTGAAAAAGTCCTCTTATCATGAAAACATCGTGTAATTCGGCAAGTGTATCGCTTCACAGTTGAGCAACAGTAAAATGTTTTCTTCGGTTGGAGAATGGCCACCGTTGAGTGAACATCACGCCAGGTGAGCTCCTGAATTGAGGCTATCTATGTTTTGTTGAGAATTTTCGATGAAACTGCACCAATAGAGAGAGTAGAATGTAGAACCCGTGTCTTTGACAAAGAAGAGAGCCAAGCAGTGAAGTTTCAGAGTGGGCTGTACTGATTTACTGACATTTTGGACTCGTAGTTAAATCACGGTATCTCTATGAACTTGTTGAAGTGAATGTTCAAGCATTTGCCAACTGTTTTCCGAAGACCAATCTGGTATCATCATGTGTAGACAAAGTTTGTAATTTATTCACAAGATGGCGACGCCCATGGAGAAAACTACGATGGCGGATCTGATGTACGAAGGTGAACTGAGAATTCGTAATTTATCATCGTACAGCTTGCATTGTTGTTTAGGACAACTCACTGATGCTAGCCGCTTAACTTGAAATTCCATATCGAGAAATTGCTGGAATTTCTGGACTGATAAGCGAATATTAGTGTGTGTCTTCTGACAGAAAGGGAGGACTTGTTTCAGATTTACAGTAACTTTAATATGGAGGACTAATATTCCGAGTGAATATTTTCAGCTGGGATTTAGGTGTGCCTTAGTTCGTATCGTGTTCAAGAACCTTTTGTACTTCTAGGTCAAGAGTCAAGATGTGACATGCTTGAAAAGTAACTGCAGAGTCAGATATAGAGTGATTCCTTAACTTTTACAGTCTGCAAATGAGTGTAAACCTTATGATATGATCCATGTATTTTATAAATGGTCGATACTATTGAATGTCAAACTCAGTAGTGTAAAACGTGATACATATCACAATTGTCAAACCACAGAGCTGTTTGGCAGATATTCAATGATCATGTACATTAGAAATAAACACAATTGGAACTATTTTGTGATTATAAGATCTTGAGCATTTTGTTATTATCTATTTAAAAATCATCAATCTAACAGTGTTTTTGTGTGAAGGCGGGGGCAAATTTCATAAATTATTGATATTTGCACAATCATCAAATACATCTGGAACACATTTTACATTTTTGTCTAGCTAAACGTAACTGATTTGTCAATTTTGTTTAGTTTAAGTCAAAATACAAATTCCTTTTCCAAGGTTGATTTGTAGGCATTTACTATTCTCACCAAACGATGCATGATAAAATTTCAAATTTTCGATGGGAAAATGGCCTTCTACCTCTACCCAAATCAGTTCTGCTATAGTGTATGTTTTTTGGTGATCTCTCTTTCAAATGATTTGGTAGATGTTAAGAAAATGTCTTGTACATTTATTTATTTCATTTACAAGGAAATGAGACCTGGTAAATTTGATTAAACTACCCTTTTCTTGTGAGTGTGCTTATTAATGCTGGAAAATTTTACAAAATCACTGAATTATTTCAGCCCTTGTATTTAAAATGAACTATTTTTGGGAGATGCAAAGAAATGTAATCAATATCATCTGTCTGTTGAAACCACCTTAACATATTAACAGCAGGAACCAACAGTTTTTGTCTGGAATTGTTAGCGACTGTGCAGAGATGTCTTTGCGGCTTTCAGGGACCATTCCGAGGAGACCCTAAATCTTTTAGAGACCACACTGACTTGACCTTGAAACTTTCAGGGACCACCCAGGTGAGTCCTTGAAACTTTCAGGGACCACCCTGATGTGACCCTAAATCTTTCAAGGACTATCCTGGTGTGACCTTGTAACTTCCAGGGACCATTCCTAGGAGACCCTAAATCTTTTAGAGACCACACTGACTTGACCTTGAAACTTTCAGGGACCACCCAGATGTGACCCTAAATCTTTCAAGGACTATCCTGGTGTGACCTTGAAACTTCCAGGGACCACCCAGATGAGTCATTGAAACTTTCAGGGACCACCCAGATGAGTCATTGAAACTTTCAGGGACCACCCAGATGAGACCCTGAATCTTTCAAGGACAATCCTGATGTGACCTTCGCTCATCAGCTTGTGCATTCACAAGCATTACTTGGTATAGCTGACTGGCAGAGGAATCACTGGAAAGATTTGGTCAACCTTCCTTCACATAGGCGTCAATATTCAGCACCTCGAAGTTAAGATTATGTAATGGCTTAACCCGGCGTCCTCATAGCTCCGATGTGTGACTGGTCGGTCGGCGCCGAAACACATCTTTGCGCATTAATCATGCGACGAGATCTACAAGGCATGTTCTCCCTGGCATAAATGTGATGAATTGGGCAGTAGCTGAACCTTCAGTCGATTAAAACGAGCGTCTTGATGATTAGTGGCAATGTACTCGCTTGTTGAAGTATGCTGTCGCAAGCAGACGCAACGCTGGTCTTAAACAATTTGCATGATGGCATATTCCATTTTAATCGACAGGGACACCTAGGGCGCATCGCGCGATTGTGTAAGGTCCCGGGTAAGGTACATGTTGCTCTTTTATGCTGTAAAGTTTTCCCATTGTTTAAAATACTGTGGTTGTATGTTACAATCTTCATGATTAATTTGGAGATGTAGTCAATGATGTTTTTTGTCATTAAGCGAGACACGGAATCGTACACTAAATAATATGGTCCTCGCTAATTAACATAATAAAAGTCATGGGTCACATTGTTGCGAGACTCAGCATTGTTTCAAGTCGATTGTGTAAACGACGCGACTTTCAAATGAATTTTGTCCACTGCAGTTATTCCTTCATCGGGAAAGGTTACCGATTCTGAATACAAGACGTCCATTACCCCAATTATTTAATGACAGGACTACATGGAAAGCAATGGAATACTGGATATCGTCGATGAATTTGATGTGTGTTACCAAGGTCCTTTGTGGAGTGACAGTGCTGTTCCCGATCTCGACAATGATGTCAGCAACTGTAATCGTAGCGTGAACATGACTAAGTCTATGAGTCCTTGAATCCTTTATGGACCAATTGAGTTGTCCCTGAATCTTTCGAGGACTATCCTAATGTGACCGTGAAACTTTCAAAGACCGCCAAGACGAGTCCTTAAAGCATTCAGGGACCACCCTGATATGTCCCTGGATCTTTTAGAGACCACTCTGATGCGACCTTGAAACTTCCAAGGACCACCCAGATGAGTCCCTGAAACATTCAGGGACCACCAAGATGAGTCCTTGAAACTTTAAGGGACCAAATTGAGGTGTCCCTGAATCTTTCAAGGACTGTCCTAATGTGACCTTGAAACTTTGAGGGACCACCCACATGAGTCCTTGAAACTTTCGGGGACCACCCTGATGTGTCTCTTAATCCTTTTAAGGGACCACTTAGAAATGACACCTAAACATTGTATGAAATAGTAAAGAACCAATCAGATATGATCCCGAAACCTTCAAATGCACCCAGGTCCTCTAAACAATACAGCAATCATCAAGTTTTGACCTTTAATCTTGCCATTTTCAAGAATGTGTATCAATGAGATGAAACATCCTTAAAAATTGTCAAAAAGGATACATTTACATTTTTCGAATAGTAGATGGCTTTAAATACAGTTCGATAATTGTAGTTTTGATATTTTCACTAGAAAAATTGATAATTACTAAATGCTTTGAGTAAACCCTCTCTTAGAGAGCATATTCTTTGACTTTTACTGTTCATCTTATAATCACAAAATAGTTCCAATTGTGTTAATAAAAACTGATATATTTATTAAGTTATTTATTTCTAATTAAATATTGAAAATTACCATATGATTTCTTTTTAATTACATTTTCTATAGGTGATTATTGAACAGCTGGTTATACTTGTGAATACTTTAATTTTCTTCTGAAGGTTTATTTTGTAAGTGAAACAAAGAGCTGCCAGAAATTAAGATTTTGCTGAGCATCTGGAAATTAATTTTATTCCAAGTATTTAGGGAGCGTTCAGTTATTATTGCCGGGTTTGGGCCAGCAAATTCTTCCTGCGCATCAGTCAAAATAAGTGAACCCCCTACCCATTCGTACCAAAAAAGTGATGACCCCCTTTTAAGATGACAACAATTTCATTACCCTATTGCTTGAGTAAAGCTTCACACACAAACACCTCAAGGATGGAGGGGTATGGAGCGATAGAATCCAACAGAAAAGGAGATCTTAGATTTTTTCAAATGACCTTCCTTACAAACTTACAAGGTGTTAATGCGCAGATTTCCCCTTCTGACTTACTATTATTAACCCTCAAAGGGGTTGGACAGAAATTACAGGTGGATCGCAATATTTTTGCGCCAACGTGTGCGTACAAAATTTTGATATTTGGATTTAATTGAAATTCAGCTGTTGATAATGTTTATTCACTATACATGGTAATGTATCAGAAAACTATGTAATACTTTTGAATGCAAAACTTTATCTATGCATTTATAGATATTTGATAATTTACATAAATATACTTAAATTAAATAGGGTCGTTACAACTGGTATGTGGACAAAAAGTTTGGCTTTAGAATTTCACCAAAAATGTTCATCCCACTATACATGGGAGTCAATAATAAAATGTTTCTTTCCAATGAAAAAGTTGCTTTACTTGTGCATATACAGACGTTCAATAATTAACACAGTTGTACTTGATTAGAATATGATGGTTCAAGGTGCATATTACATGTACAAGAAATCTGATTATGGAATTTCACTGAAAATGATCATCCACTATACATGGGAGTCTATGATGAAAGTATGAATATTTTTTTTCAATACTAAAATAGGTAAACCTGTGTATTTATGGACTTACGATTATTAATATTAATGTACTTTATTAGACTATGGTGATAAGAAATGGATGTGTTCGCCAGAAATTGGATTTTGGAATTTTACCAAAATGTAGATTCACTGCACATGGGAGTCTATGAGGAAACTATGAGTAATTTTTTTCCAATACAAAACTATCAAAATCTGTGTATTTATAGACATTTGATACTCATTTTAAAGTACTTACTTAGCCTAGAATGGTCAAAGGTTGATATGTGCGCAAGAATTTGGATATTTGGAATTTCACCGAAATGTCGATTCACCATACGAGAAAACTAAGAATAATTTCTTCACAATACTAATCTGAATTGATTTGTGCTTTTATAGGTGTTTGATAATTGATAGAAATGTACTAGATTCAAATAGGGTATTTGCAAGTTCAGATATGGAAAACAATTATGATATTGGAATTTCACCTAAAAGTATTACATTGTATTTAACTTTTCATGGTACTGGTAGTCTCAGTACAGGTAACTGTTTAATAATCTCCCTGACAAAACTTACTATATCTCTAATATGTAAGTAACAGGAATTGTTCATTGCCCTCAGTGAGCTCGATTTACAATAAAACAAGCCTCAGAGTTGCCAAGTCAAGATGTTCATGTGACAGATAATTATACTTTTGTTCAGATTAACAGTGGGGTCAATCAACTGTGGATATTAAATAACTCCAAAGAATTGTTACATATTTTACAAAATAACAAAAACATGTACAATTCAATCCACACATTTGATTTTTCAACGTTGTACACAACCAAACCACATGACAAAGTTAAAGACAGGCTATCATCTCTTGTGAAGGAAGCCTTCTTTAACAAGAATGGTAGTCGTAGGTATGAACACATTGCCATCAAGCGCAACTTTGACTATTTTACCAACAACAGCAATGCCAAACTTAAAAACAGTGATGTTGAGGTGATTCAAATGCTATATTTCCTAATTGACAACATATTCATCAAGTTTACTGGCATGACATTAAGGCAAACCATAGGCATTCCAATGGGCACAAACTGCACCCCACTTCTTGCAGACTTATTTTTGTATTCGTATGACGCAGAGTTCATACAATCACTTCAGAAATCTGGGTGTAAGAGGATTGCCAAGCGATTTAACAACACCCACAGATATATCGGTGATCTCATCAGTTTAAACAATCCGGGTATATCCAATTATCTACACCACATCTACCCAGATGATTTAGAAATAAAAAAAACAACTGAAAGTGTGGATTCGACTTCATACCTAGACGTATTGTTTGAAATTAGACAAAATACACTATATACTAAGCTGTATGACAAAAGAGACGATTTCAATTTTGAAATCAAAAACTTTCCCTTTTTGTCGAGCAATATACCATCATCTCCAGCTTATGGTATGTATATTTCACAACTCTCTAGATACAGTAGAGCACGCAATTCATATGAAGACTTTCGAGTTAGGCACAGCCTATTAGCTCAAAAGTTAGTGAGGCAAGGATTCTCAGAAAGTAGATTAATGAAATCATTTAAGAAGTTCTACGGTAGATACGGAGATGTTGTATCAAAATATGACCTGTGTGTTACTCAAATGATGAGGGACAGCATACCAAATTTTGACTCACAAAAGTAATTTGGTGAATTCACCAAATGACAATGGATTTGTTGCTTTGGGTCAATCTTGACGGGTGCGGCTAGCTGGCAGGGTACACTTACCCATTCAGGACACCTGGTACCACCACTATTTTGTAGTTCAAGATGAACCCATTGCCTTTGTCATTTTCAATATGTTCCTTTGACCTGGTAAATTTCTCAGTTACCTTGAATGATAACGATTATTGGACCTGATTTGATGTCTATTCAGAGAATGAAATCATGCAACGCATCATTTTATCTTCCCGAATATTTCTGAACACTGAAACTGCTTTTTGACGGGATGGATACTTACAAAAATTAAGTGACCCGCCTCTGAGCTGTTTGAAAAATACATGAACCCCCGTTTGCAATTTTCAAATTTGAGGGGACCCCTCCCCCCGGATTTTGCCGGCCCATCCCGACCATAATAACTGAACGCTCCCTTATCAGATCACTGCGGGCCAAAAGGATGCCTATTTGAGCAGTATTCCGCGAAGCATATTTCCTACCTGAGAGCGCTTCAGTCGGTTGCTATTGACGACAGTGAACATTGTATCAATTTATTTTCAATAGTATATCGATCGACATCTGCTCGCGTGCAGCTCGTGTAATCAGGTCATCTCATGAATATTTCCACATTTACCCATACCGGTAAGTATATATTGACGTACAAGCCATACCATAAACGTATCTGTTGGTTCTTGTACTCAAATTAAATCGACGACACTTATTTCAGTTTTTGTAATACTTTTACGTTTCAGCATATTTTGGCGCACTTTTGCCAAGTTTGGCGCCAGTGTGAGCAGGGAACGACCTGCAAGTGAGCAAGACAACAATGTATCAATTTCGGACAAAAGGATATCGATCGATAACGTTCACTGCACGATGACAGTGGAGACTCTGTGCCGGATCGCCTCCGTTCTGTGTTATTTTTTCAATTTTCTGCAGTTTTCATCGTTCATATTCGCCCAAATTTTGTATACACTACAACAACTTGGCAGGTATTTAGTCTGTACAACTTACGAGACGCTTACTGATTAAAATGCGTCCATTTACGACCCTCCTTCTGTATATGTAAACGCTGTCAGATCGCCATTTTATTGACAGCAGGAGTAAATTTCAGTGATCGGAATAAATACAATGCAAATAAAACAAGTTTCGTCAAGAAATTCAAAAATCTAAAACCACTAGAATTTTGTTTATCAATCACAGGATCACAGCGCCAATTTTCGCCGCCATTGTTTCAGAATTGAGGAATTTGAACCAGCGAGAAGTTTGCAATGTGTGTGTACATTAGACGCCATTGTTTTCTATGGGAACTCGAGGTAATTCGCCGTATCGTAAAATGAAAAATACATCTGAAAAAAACGTTGGTTTAACTCTTTCATTTCGCTGTCATATTTTACAACATTTGAGATCACACATCTAATGAATGGTAACTAAAACTCTATGGTTTTATTTTTTTGAGTTTCCGTCTTATTTTTATGATATGACGAGATAACCATCGTTTGTGCTGTTGGCTGTGTTTTCACGTACTTTTACATACGACTATTGTCGCATAGGTATTTTAGCAATTTGTCCGTGATATTCTTGCCAAAATAACATAATTGAAAGGGCAACATGTCAAGGAAATAGGGTATGCAACTTTTTCCTCAATATTTTGCTGTGCAGCGAGGAAATCCGGCGAAATTTTCAACACGACGCGGAAGGTGGATTTTACTCTCTGTACGCGTACTCAACGTATGCGTGGCGAAATATATCTTGCCCAAAATAGGGCGCCTTTGGGCCGCAGTGAGATACAGTCAATGTATTTTGAATCTGTGTTCAGATGAGTACCGAGTGCACATTTCATGCCAAGTATTGATCAGATACTGAGTGCAAAGTTCAGGCCAAGCATTGATCAGATTCTTTCAGTTTATTTTGAATCTATGTTAAGATGAGTACTGAGTACACATTTTCTGTCAAGTATTGATCAGATTATTTTATTGTATTTTGAATGTGTGTTCAGATGAGTATTGAGTGTACATTTCAGACCATGCATTGATCAGATTCATTCAGTGTAGCTTGAATCTGTGTTCAGATGAGTACTGAATGCACATTTTATGCCAAGTATTGACCAGATTCATTCGGTTTATTTTGAATCTGTGTTAAGATGAGTACTGAGTGCACAGTTCTTGCCAAGTATTGATCAGATTCATTCATTGTATTTTGAATCTGCGTTCAGATGAGTACCGAGTGCACATTTAATGCCAGGTATTGATCGGATTCATTCATTGTATTTTGAATCTGTGTTCAGATGAGTACTAAGTGCATATTTCATGCCAAGTATTGATCAGATTCATTCATTGTAGTTAGAATCTGTGTTCAGATGAGTAGTGAGTGCAAATGGCAGACCAAGTGTTGATCAAATTCATTTATTATAGTTTGAATCTGTGTTCCTGCCCTCATGATGTGGCATTCGGTAGTGCAGTTCAGAATGATACCGCACCTATAGCTTTGTATCAACCATCAGGATTGTCAACATTTTCCAGTGACTCTGATAGGAAGATGCATGTAAATTTTGAAATAGGGAGCTATGAAGATGAATGTCTTCAGCAGGATCTGTCATACAGTCTTAGAACAGTTCGACAGGCTATAAAGAATTCACTGAGAGACTAATCTGGTCGTTTAGTAATGAACATGGATAGAGATGCCACTTTAGAGCATATTCTACATAAACTTGATGTCAATATTGGTGAAATAGAATCTGGAGCCATGCTTCTGGAAAAGTTTTAAAGCAATAATAAACAGAGAGATGATGAAAGTGTGTCGCAGTATGGAAATCGACTAGAAGCTAAAATGCATGCAGTTCGAAGGAGGGAAAGAATTACACAAAGAGCAATAGAAGAAACTTTGAAAACTGTTTTCTGGAGAAGGTATAAATCTGACCGAATATTCGTCCAGAAATTAAAAAGAGACACAAGTTTTGAACAGTCAATTCATCTGGATGGAAATGTTGAACAAGAAGGTAAAGAACGAACCGGTGAGAAAAAAAAACATTAGCCAAGGGCAGAAATCATCAAATAACATCCCCAACTGAGTCTTTAACAATTGATAGGAAATGTGCAGAAAATCATACTTTGAACGCAATACAGTTGGCAATTAGAGGAATACAGCAATTAGCAGAAATTATGAAGACACAGGCAGATCATATGATTTTAGAAAGTGAAATTAAACACACCAATGTCACTTTAGAATTTATCTTAAAGTTAATTAGTGTTTGTACGTCTAGACTAGGAGTCTCGAGACAGTTTACTAGCTATCGTTGGCGCATGCTCGATCGCCAGCCTTTTTTGAGCGATCTGTTCAATGCAGCACGTTTTCGTCATGAGGCTGTGAAAATAGCGTATAATCTCCGACCTAGAGACGAACTATCCACCTTCTTCTGTTTCGGTTGTGATGAACAGAATTCCAGTACACACGGCAGGCAAGTTAATCTTGGTGTGACATCCTCACTGGCAAATAGGAACGTAGTTTTCCCTGAATGCTGCGGCGCTGAAAGCAGCCCATCAAAGCTATCCGGTCGAACTAAAGTTATCGACTCCTACGCTTCACTGACGTTTAAAAGCAGTGGCAATGATCGAACCAGTGAACGTTCCATAGAAAATCGACTTGACAGACTGGAGGAGGTTATTGGAAGACTGTCCAGGCAAGTGGAGACAACTCTTTCGTGCCACTCTAATTGCAACAGAAATGATTCTGGAAATGCGTGCCAAAACCGTGGTGGACATGATGAAGTATGACGCCCCAAGAAACTCCATGATCAAGTCAACCAGAATTTGAACACTTCAGTGCCAAACCCAAACTGCTACACGATGGTGTTCCTGCCACCGCGAGAAAGGATGTCTTGTCAGGTGAGTATGTTGACCTTAGCAAGCTCCACCCTATAAACAGCTATCACCTCGCTACCATGGATAAAATGGAAGCAACACTTGATGGAACGGGAATGAATTTTCAGCCAAAACGAAAGAAAATTAAAATAACTTCTCACAGCCAATGGTTAAGCCCCTTCACAGTAATGGAGAGTATTCTTCTTTGGAGAAATACAAACCTGGCACCACAATTGCCACGATACAGGAACTTGATGGATGACTGTGATGCAAAGTTTGCCCGGTCTGCTGTCTACGCCTACGATTTGAAAATTTAGGCAAAAATTAGCTGAGCAAAAACATTCAGCTATCACATAATCGACCATGATCTGTATCTTTATACCAAACTGACGAGTGCAAATCCCGCAGATGCAAATGTGAGCACAAATGTAAACGCTGTGGTGGAACCACTCCACTCATCCACTGTAAAACTTACACGCAGGTTCAACCATCAAGCCTGGCAACAGGCTCTCAGTAAACACCAAATCAAGAACATGCCAGGAAGATCATGACGTGGATTCAGCAAGGGGTGCCTATCAGCTACAATAGACAAAGGCCGCAAACCCCCTAGCTGTCCTCCAATTGGAAGAGTGTCCTGGATGTAAAACCCATCGTAACACAGGAACTACTCGACGTAGTTAAGAATGGATAAAAGGCCGGACCATTTACAACACCACCAATGAACTCGTTCATCAGTTCACCCCTTGGCGCTCGTCCAAAGAAAAACTCAGAAAATTATCGTATAGTTCATGATCTTTCCTGGCCACCGCATCTTTAAGTAAATTAATACATTTCGAAAGAGGACTTTTCATGTACATATATGTCAATAGACACGGCTATCGAGCACATTAAACGTAATGGCAAGAGGTCCCTCATTGCAAATGTTGACCTCGAGGATGATTTCTGTCAAATCCTTGTTAGGCCGGAAGACTGGGAACTTCTCGTTTGCTCATGGATTATTGAAATCAACGGTGAACTCAAGACGTTTTATTTTTATAGTAAAGTATTGCCCTTTGGTCTCTGGAGCAGCCCCGCGATATTCACTGAATTCGCAGCTTGCCTTCAGTTCATCATGATGACACAATACAGTGTTAACACTGCTGACCATTACTTTGATGACTGTTTTATAGCAGGACCAGCAATGGCCAACAAATTTGAACAAAATTTGCAGGGAATGCTATCAGCTTGTAGTGACTTGTAGTGAGATTATCAGAAATGGCAATCGGAGTATTTGAGAAACTTGATGCTCGAGATAAATTTGTAGGATCAAAAGGAGATTTGGGATTTGTGAAAGCTTTGATGCGTATCCAATGAAGTTGAAAACAGGATGTGTGACAACCATTTGGGATCGTGCAAGAAAGGAACATCGGGAGATCAGTATGTAGTGTCTGTAAAACCTAGTCGTGAGATGACTAGGCAATTTACTACGAGTCCTATTGTTTCCATCCTTAAATGTCAACAGAATACCCGTTTGTTTAAAGAATGTGTCGTCTGTTCCAGTTACCATTAAACAAAGGGAATTAGAAAGAAAAACAATCTATTAGAGCCACTTCAATCTGCTTACAAGCAACACCACAGTACTGAAACAGCACTTCTCCTTGTTCACAATGATATTCTGACAGCACTTGACTCCAGTCACATTGTTCTTCTTGTTTTATTGGACCTATCGGCAGCGTTTGACACCATCGATCACCACATGTTATTACAGCGTTTATCAAATCTTGGGATTACATCGACTGCTCTGCAGTGGCTCCATTCATACCTCACAGACAGATCCCAGTTAGTTTCAACAAATGGAAAATACTCCCCTGCTCAATTGCTACGATTTGGAGTACCCCAAGGATCTGTCCTGGGACCACTATTATTTACGCTGTATATTTCACCTCTTGGTCAGCTTATCCGCCATCATAAAATTCAGTTTCATATATTCGCCGATGATAACCAACTGTACCTGTCCTTTAAGAAATCTGCTATCACCACTGCTGTTTCCTCTGTCGAAGATGCGGTTAAAGATATAATGAGTTGGATGACACAAAACAAACTCAAGTTAAATGACTCTAAGACAGAAGTCATCTTAATACGTTCCAAATTTGATCGGTCACCGTCTCTACTCACCAACATCAACATCTGTTCAAGTGTTATTAAAACTACAACCTCTGCAAGGAACATTGGTGTTGAATTCGATGATAACTATACATTTCAACAACATGTCAGTGCCACCTGCCGTGCTATCCACTTCCACCTCCGCAAAATTGGACGCATAAGGAAATACTTGTCTAAAGATTCCTGTGCTACCCTCGTCCAGGCCATTATATCTGCAAAGCTGGATTACTGCAATTCCTTACTATATGGTTTGCCTGACGCTCAGCTTCAACGCTTACAACATGCCCAAAACACAGCAGCCAGAATTGTTACACTGACCAGGAAATCTGAACATATTACCCCTGTCCTTAGGCAACTTCACTGGCTTCCGGTATCCTATCGCATTGTCTTCAAGCGTTTGCTCCTAACCTATAAAGCCCTAAATGGACTCTCCCCACTATACATCAGGAATTTAATCACGCCTCATTCTTCATCACGCATTCTCCGTTCATCTGATCAATTTCTTCTGCACACACCTAGATGGTAGATGACTTCTTACGGTCGCCGCTCCTTTTCTTCAGCAGCTCCAGTTCTTTGGAATTCTCTACCCATTGACATTAAAACCTCCGCTAACATTAACATTTTCAAAAGACGCTTAAAAAGTTACATGTTTCAGAGAGCCTTTTTATGAACTCTTAGCGCCACTGAGCATTGGCATTTACCTTTGAATATTTGGCGCTTTATAAATTTGTTAGATAGATAGGTAGATAGAAGTGAAAGTGGATGCAGTCATTTGACTGGTAAGACCAGATGAAAGACCATACACTTTCGATTCTCAAGAAAAAGAGAGAGATAGAGAAGTTTCTGAAGTTGGACAACAAGAATATAAAGATAGTAATGTTCGGAAGATCAAACTTGACAATGGAGTTGAATTTGACGTCTTAATCTCCAATTACTGATCAACAGTTACAAGTCGTCCATGGACTATTACAACAGAAAATATCTGTTTTTTCAGCACATGAACATGATTTAGAATATCATCATATGACATGGAAAATATCTTTTACCCTTGTGACGGTTTCCGTAAAATGTCAGGCCTGATATGAGAAGGTAAACATCATCAGTTTGTGCCCACCGGAGCTAATTCTCAAATGGCGACTTTCAATCAAAACAAACTTCATATTCTCTTTCCATTAGTAATTTTTTTAGGATACATTAAAAAGCCTTCACTATAATGTATCTCGTTGAAGACATATTTTTGGAAAAGGCTATTTAAATAATATTATATGAAACTGAATAAAATATCTTTCTCGAAAATAAGAATGGGAATCATGAGATCTCTCAGCCATCCCATCGTCGTCATGTTGTTGTTAAACCATGTCAATGGTACGTACTGCAGTACTGAGTGACTATGCATATACAATTTATTTCTCTGTACAAACTTAACATGTGGTACGTGTTGTGCCGAATTTAGAATAGTTAAACTCAAAAATAAACATGTGTTTTGCCAATGCCATTTATTTTTCAAATTCAAACAATAAATAATCACAATGAAATGAAATGTGCCTCATATGTTGTCTGTTTGTGCAGGAAACAGGAAACCTTATCTGTTGTCATTTGCCAAGATGTCATTCAACAGTGACCTTAACAAGTTTTTAGCTCTTGACGATTCTCTATCTGATGACAAAATTTTCCAGCAATTACCGCCCTGGACATGTCATCAACAACACAAACAACAAAATCTACATTATGTTGAATTCTCACTTGATAAGGAGGAATAGTTTTTCACCATGCAGAGAAAGAAAAATGCCATCAGAAATACCAATACTGTCGTCAGCCAGATCTCATGTCACTGAAGGCAATGAAACCGAACAAACATCGACCACTCCTTGAAATTCAACCAACAGATCTCGATGCGTATTTAGCAGGCTATTTCCTGGGAACGAGACAGAGTGATGATCACTAATACGAGACGGACACCCTGACTGGTTAACAACATGGATTAGACCGGTTTCTCCAGGAGATAACTACAGGCACTCGATAATCAGGGATGATGATTTCAAACAATCACGAAAGATGTCTGGCCGCAAAGCGATCCCAACTGAAGAAATTAGGAATGGGAAATAAGCCTAATGCAGCAGATGGGCTGACAGTGAGGAGGAAGCGATCTTTTTGGACGAAGGCATCATTGGGCGAAACAATCCAGAATCCCTGTTTACACGGTGTGGTTAAACAACACAAAAATACTTGGCTTTTGGGCTGGACAAGAAAACTCTCAACTTTCATGGGGTGACATCACACTCAAAGCAACGCCAAATGGATCCGAATATCTCCAATTTATCGAACGTGAAACTAAAACATGGCATGGACAGATTGGGGCAATCCGACAATTCAGCCCTAAAATCTTTGCAACCCCTACAAAGCCGGACACTTGTACCATCACAACGTACAAGGTTTTCAGAGATTGTCGACCCATGGAGGTGTGCAGTGCTTCAAGCCCATTCTATCTGTTAATAAATAACAACCCCGTGAGCAAAGTAGGTACAAAACAGCCCATGGGACATAACAAACTTACTATTCTGCTGGAGACCATGGCAGAGAAAGCGGGAATCACTGGGAAAAAAGTAAATCACAGCATAAGAAAATCGGCAATTACAAAGTTACGTAACACGTGAATTCCGCTGACACAAATCAAACAACTGTCGGAATACAAATATATCCAAAGTGTCAATCACTATACAACAGCGTCATTTGAGCACAGAAAATGTCGGATATTCTCAGTGACCCCACCCTGTCCACATCGCCAATGTCTGTTCAGTAGTGCGATGATCTACGGCAGTACCTTCACTGTTAACATGGTCGCACCAACTAAGAAAGTGTCAGCTCCGAGTCTGATGACAAAATGACAGAGAACAATATTTGAGTCGTCAAGCTCAGAAGGTTCACAGGACTGAACTTGATACGTACTTATTGATATTTTAAGGATTTTTAGTGTTGCTATTTGTTCTTCCTTCGACCCCTTCGTAATGAGCAAAGTTGTTTCAAGCTAGTTCTCACACTCCTTGTTTCAAATTTTCAGCAGATATTTCCCATGCTCAAACAAACACACAATCAATCAAAAAAGACACCAGTAATTTCTAATTTGCAATGGCAAACATATTGAGTTGTACTAACTGAAAATTTACATTAAATTGTCAATACCGTATTCAACCAAGTTGCTGACCATGTTTATACTGTTCCTCATTGTGAAATGATGTTCTCTGCACACACTCAGTGTGGCGTGCTAAGCATGCATTATGACAAAGTTTACTTGTTGTAATTGTTCATGATTTTTTGAAGTTCTAAATAAAAAGCGAAGATTATCAATGAAAATCACCTGGTGTCCTTGTATTTCATAACGAACAAATCAGGAATGTGATTTGATTTAGCATCAGCGTCAATGATATATACGTACGAGGATTCTGCCAGTAATCCTTACCTTGTGTTTTTCAGATGCACTCGACCAAGACTTGTTCTTGGAGGTCAATCGAACGTGCGCGGAAGTATATATCCGCAAAAATAGTGCATATTTTGGATCGCCAAAGTCGTGTATTACTATTCATAAACTTGTCCAAGGTAAATCATAGTTTGTCATTTACTAAAAAGGGTATCGCTCAATATCAATTGTTCATAGAGATGCGTTACTACTTATGCCATCATGAGTTGCATCACACACTCACCTTTGGCTTGTGTGTGATGCAGCCCATGACGTCAGTGGTAGTAACCCATCTCTACTCACAATTGATATTGAGCGATAACCTCATTTTGTTCATTTGAAAAGCATTGTATTCATCAAACTTATGATTAGCCTATCAGAGAAAGATACAGATTTCCTCCAGCCATGTATGAAGAGCTTCGTCAAGTACTGAAAGGAATGCTAGATGGTGGTGCCATCAGAGAATCTCATAGTCCATGGGCTGCTCCAATAGTTTTGTTGTGGAAAAAAGGAAAGGCAAACCAGACTTTGTATTGACTATAGAAAACTAAATACATGCATTATTTGCGATTCATATGCTTTACGCAGGATTGATAAGAGTTTGGATGCACGTGGAGGGGCTAGATGGTTTTTGTCTTTGGATTTGAAGTCCGGATATTGGCAAATCGGCATGGCCAAAGAAGACAGAGAAAACTGCCTTTGTGACACCTTTGGATTCTGGTAATGTACAACTATGCCTGTGGGATTGACAGGAAGTCCTGCGACTTTTCAACAATGTACAGAGAAATGTCTGGGTGATTTACATTTGAATATTTGCTTGTTATATCTTGATGATATTATCATATTTTCCCGGACTTTTGAAGGACACCTCGAGTGATTAGGGTTAGTAGTGAATAGATTGAAGGAAAAAAGTTCTCAAGCTCAAACCAAGTAAAAGCAAGTTATTTAGATTTAAAGTCAAATATTTAGGACATGTGGTATCTGAAAGAGGAACTGAAACAGATCCGGATAAAACGGCAGCTCTAAAGAATTGGGAAATACCAGAAAATGCAAAAGAGGTGAAATAGTTTCTTGGTTTTGCTAGGTACTATCAGCATTTTGTAGAGGGATATTCAAAGGTAGCAAAACCAAGAAATGAGCTTACATTGAGTTTACGAACCAAATGCAAGAATCAACGTGTTAAATACAGCCCTAAGAAGCGAACTCCTGAGTTTTTGAGGACGTCTGAACATAAACAGGTTTTTGACACCATAATTGAGAGATTGAGCAATCCTCCAGTCCAGGCGCATGCAGATTACATGAAGCCATATGATTTACACAGAGATGCTAGTTCCATAAGGTTAGGAGCTGTACTGTACCAAGGAGAAGGAAAAGACAAGCAAGTCTTTATGTATGCAAGACGAGGGTTATCAAGAAGTGAAACAACTATCCAGTGCACAAAGTTGTATTGTTGGCATTAAAGTGGGTAGTGACAGAACAATTTCATGATAATTAATTTTGCAACAAATTCGTGGTGAATTATTGTCCTCTTACATACGTAATTACCAGTGCTAAATTGGATTTCACAGGTCATTGATGGTTGGCTACTCTCACTGCATAAAATTTTACGTAGTGTACAGACCAGGAAAACACAACAAGGACGGTGATGGATTGTCTCCAGAAGGATTCAACTAAGAGAAAGTTGATGTGAACGATTTACTGAAAGAAACATATATTATGAGTAAAGCATCTGATTCAGTATCATAGGAAGTTAAAATTTGATATATAATATTTTTTTTGGTGGCGACAAATATTATTTATCTAATTTTAACACCACCTCAAATAGAATGGTATGTCCCGATCATACATATATAAGACTGTCGAGCTAAGAATCCTTTCACTTCTTCTGTCTGATGATTGCAGGATGCATGAAACTTAAGTAACAGATATCATTACTTTGTACTTGAAGTAATTTTGCGTTATTATTTATAACGCTCTGCTTTAGCATCAAACACCATAATTTCCCATGAGGACATCTGTATACTTATATATATATATATATATATATATATATATATATATATATATATATATATATATATATATATATATATATATATATATGTGTGTGTGTGTGTGTGTATATATACCTCTATCTTCTGTATATAAATATGTCATAAATAATATATTTATATACTTTATAATATATTATATTATAGCTTTGTCAATACCAGTGAATTTTGTGACGTCATATCCATACATTATTACTGATAATGTATTCCATTATTCAGCATTGCGGCCCCACAGCGAGCAAGGTTTTTTTTTTGGAAAACGAAAAAAGGACTGCGCATTTAAAAGGAGGGAAAATATCGGATAAACCATGTAATACACAAAACTATAAATCTTGATAATGGTACACAATATTGATAATAATGTCTTACTGTGCGATTTATCACATTTTTTGAGTCCTCACGCACGTATTTGTCGTCTGTCTGGCTGGCGCTCAGCATGCAGTCCCTGTCCGATATGCTTGTTGTATTACTATGTTTGTTTACAACATGGTTCGCTTCGTTGCCGTATAGGTGAAACAGAACTCAGTACGTTTGCAAACTCCTAGACGATACTGGGTTTGACACATGGCATATTATGTATGTCAGTGGCCATGTAAACGATGCAAGCGTGAAAGGCTACTCGAACCAGCCGTAAACGGGCCAACAACGGCAGCTTGCTGTCATCAACCTTGACCGGAAGTGTCTACGGATATACTACGGAGCCATTCAAAGTCTCGGTCTAAGGTCAGCTACTACCAACAATCATGACGACCGTGGACTCTCCGTTGATCTAACATCTCGGCCACCTAATTCTGATGCACTGACTGTAATTGGAGACAATTTTTATTCATCGCTTTTTTCTCCATGTCTGTGATTTTACCTTGCCTTGTTCACGAAATCGTGACGGTACCGAAACCCTCCAGTATGTTTGTCAACTGTACCTTTCAAGCTCCCGTTTACGTCAAGATCTGTCGTTCGCCGAAATAAAATAGCTCTTCTTAAAAAGCCATCGAAAATTAAATTTATAGACACAATTATTATTGAAATATAAACATTTGAATAACAATGTTTAACTCTGTTGATATCGTCTGCAATGAATGCTGTACTACTAGCGACATAATAATGATCGTATTGATCAGCTGATACCATGGCATGCAGCTCACTGATCATGCTGATGTCGATGCATGAACATTCCGTTTTCTTCATCTCTGGCATTGCACCGTGTCTACTTTTTGAATGGCATGATATTTGAAGGTGATGTTTCAAGTTTGATATAGACGGTAGGGATGCAGTTCCTTTTCATTTCCTTCGAAAATACATCGTTTTTCAATTCAAAATGAACCGTGAAAGTGTTGGTCATTTTTTGTGCTGAACGTGCGTGTTCAGTGCAGTGCACTGTGCAGTGCATGTGATGTGTGCAGAGTCAGGACGCTAACTGGCTTCAAACTCAGTTTAAATTTCCTTTTTTATTCGTTTTCTACAACTACAAATTCACTGGCATTGCCAAAACTATAAAATAATAGCAATAATGCACCCCCTCCCGGCCCATTATGGACTCAAGCAAACTTTGCACTCCATAATGTACTCGGCTTCGCCTCGTACATTATGTTGTGCAAAGTTTGTTTTCGTCCATTATGGGCCGGGAGGGGGTGCATTATTGCTTAATTATACTATATATATATATATATATATATATATACGTATATAATTTATATCACTGAAAGAACAAACACCGAACTTTGCAAACATTCCGGCCTGTTGACAGATTTAGCTGACGAAATCCAAATAAGAAATATCAGCAATGAAATACTCGACCAAATAAAGATAAAAGTAACAGCAGCAACCAAAATCAACGAATGGAAAAACACCTCAGCTACAGTTGAATCGTGCGATCTTATAAAAAACAAGGAAAATACAACTTCATCTGCTTTGACATCGAAGATTTCTATCCATCCATCAGCAAAGACCTCCTTATCAAAGCACTAGACTTTGTAGACAACTGTACCAATGACAGAACATCACCATCCAGGTTAAAAGTGCCTCTTGACACATAAACAACAATAATGGCAGAAAAAAAACAGTAAAGCATTTGACGTCACCAAGGGCAGTTTTGACGGTGCAGAAACATGCGAACTGGTAGACAGTTTTCTTCTTTCCCAACTACAGACAAAATCCAGCAAAAACACAGGACTTTACGGTGAGGACAGAAGTGGCCATTTCAGACGCCACTCAAAACATCACAACGTCAAATTCAACTTAGCCAAGAACACATATCAACCCTACACGAAGCCCAACACCACACTCCAATACGTCCACCGTGAAAGCAGCTACCCTATTAGCACTATAAGGGCTATATTAGCCAGAATCAACAAATGCTTCTCCAACCTATCAAACGACCAAGCCTCCTTCTACCAGGCCACACCATCATATCAACATGGGGCGCGGGGGCACCGATGTCCTGTGTACTATACCTCCTTAGTGTTCATTATTTGCAATAAATATGAAGGTTTTCAAAAAGTCAAAATTTTTGGACACAAATGAAAGTTATTTGAACTGGTTGATTACGGCTCCAGCATAAGTTCAAGTGTGGAATCTAAGTATCAACAGCTTCGATGTGTGTGAAAGTGAATTAAGACATGGGACTTAATTGAATCAAAAATATCTAAAACAGGAAATGGTGAATTTTTATAATGCTGAAGGGGAGGAAAATTTAGCAACAAACTATTAAAATATAGAAGACAATGGCTAATATAAACCGAATTACTTGTAGTGGATTGATGGCTTTGATTACACATGTCTCTATTGTCCATCGAATAGAAAATAAAGTTGGGCCATTTATGAAAAAACATTTGCTTGTTACACTCACCAAATGTACTTAGTATATGGAGTGGACACCTTTGTACAATATATGTTCAATGTAAAAGTTTGGAGACTGTAAGTCAACAGTGCATCTTAAACAGTGAGACTAGATAAAGCTTACTTCTCAAGTGCGTATAGGCAAAAACCAACACTGCATTAAAAACGCAATAATACAGATGAATTCAGATTAATGAGTTGCCTGTATAATTAACTAATACACATGAATCCACATAAATACACATGAATATAGGCTTGTTGATTTCAAACAATTGATTCTTGACTGTATTCATCTGAATATACACTATTCCGCTAAAATACAGGCAAAACCCATGGTAATACAATACGTATTATTGGGTTTTCATGCAGTGCAAATTTAATTTTGAATAACGTAATGCACGGAAGAACATAAAATATGGTGAAAAGCAAACTATAAAAAATGAATATAAAATGATATGGAAATGTTGTCTGACAGTCATAAGTATCTTGTGTGTGCCAAGAGATAAATATTAAATTTGGACAGCATCATCGTGACCACAATTTCTCTGACTGGTTTGTTTCCCTCTGATTTTCTGATACAGTGATACGTACAAAATATTATAATATGCTGCTATTCACAATCGTTATACACAACAGCTTGCATTTTGTTCACGGTAGAACTGAGTTTTACATGTAAGATAACTTTCTCATAAACTGTAAATCTGGCCCCAGGCAGCTCAATCGTCGCAATACTAAAATGTTTTGATATGATACAGAGTGAGTTGCACACAAATACACCATGCAGTCAATGTATTCATAGTATGAGAGTCTACTACATTCATGCATAGTGATGTTGACAATTACATGCATGCCAGTTCACGATTTCAGGTAGCCATGAGGAAATTCTTATGGTCTTTTAGTTGAAAGTTGATTGATTTACTAGCCATGACTGAAACCTGGATAAAAGATACAAATAGCCACGTCATCAATGAGTGCACTCCCAACGGGTACTCATTTTGTCACACACCACGCACATGTCATCTGGCGGTGGTGTTGCTCTTGTCTACAAGTCAATTATGAAATTATATCCTGGAAACCATTTAACTTCAAATCATTTGAAGCCACATTAGCCACTCTATCATACAATTTCATCTCAATAAAACTGATTGTGCTCTATCGTCCTCCAACAAACAAGAGGAATAAATTCACGATACAACAATACCTGTCTGAATTTATCTTGCTAGAACAGCTTATGTGATAGCCACCTGTTCATCATTGGGGATTCCAACCTGCACATCGATGAGCTAAAGAATACCAACACAAAGAAGTTCACCGACATTATTGACTCCTTTGGCCTGAAACAATGGGTACAAACTTCAACTCACATCCGCGGTCACATCCTGGACTTAATCATCACATACTCTGAGTCAGTCATCGATTTAATAGATGTGCATCGTCAAAATCTCTCTGATCACTATCCTGTTCACGCCAGTGTTATGCTACAAAAACCTCCACTACAGAAACGTCAAGCCATGTATCGCTCCATAACTGCCATCTCTTCCGATGTTTTCTCCAGTGATATTACCGCCATACCAGACCTTTGTCGTCCTCCAACCGATGTACATTCAGCCATAGTCACCTATAATAAACACCTGTGCAATCTTCTTGATCATCATGCACCTCTCAACAAACGCATCGAAACCATCAGACCAAAGACTAAATGGTACACTACTGAAATACGTGAGGCAAAACAGCAGAGAAGATCTGCTGAACATAAATGGCGCACAACTAAACTGCAAATTCATCTGCAGATCTACAAAGATAAATGTCACCTGGTCAACAAATTAATTCGCCATGCTAAGCGTAACCACTACACCAACCTCATAAAAGACAACGCAGACAATCAGAGGTCACTGTTCAGAACCATGTGATCTCTGTTCAACAAACCATCACCTCTACCTACCAATACGTCAACTCAAGATCTTACACAACGTTTCAGCCAGTATTTCATTAAGAAAATCAGTGACATCCGTAATAACAACAGAGAAGTCTTCAAATCATCACAGCATCAAGATTACCACAATTCAACTCTGTCAATATAGACGATGCCAGGAAAATCATAATTTCCTCGCCATCAAAGTCATGCTGCCTCGATCAAATTCCAACTTCGCTGCTCAAGAAATGTCTTGACCCAATGCTTCCATTCATCACAGAAACTGTCAATCTGTGTCTTCACACTGGTGAAGTTCCACAGTTATTCAAGTCAGCAATCATAACTCCACTTCTCAAGAAACCTTCCCTGGACTTCAACATTCTAAAGAACTATCGACCTGTTTCAAATCTGCCATTTCTTTCTGAAGTACTCGAGAAGATCGTTGCACATCAAATCAATAACTACCTTACTGAAAACTCACTCCAGATACCATTTCAGTCAGCATACAGAAAATACCACAGTACGGAAACTGCACTCCTGAAAGTACACAATGACATTTGTGTATCCATTGACTCTGGCAAATATGTTCTCCTCATCCTCCTGGATCTCTCTGCTGCTTTCAACACAATCGATCACAATATACTACTCGATAGACTCGCTCATCTTGGTATCTCTGGTGTTGCACTAAAGTGGTTTAATTCATATCTGAAGCAACGTGTCCAGTCCGTCAATCTCAATGATGCCATCAATGAACCCTCAGAAGTCAATTTCGGCGGACCAGAGGGCTCAGTTCTTGGCCCTCTCTTATTCACTATCTACATTGGTCCACTAGGAAATTTGGTACATAAGCATAATCTACACTTCAACCAGTACACAGACGACAACCAGCTCTATCTTTCATTTTCTCATCACGACTCTTCCACAGCCCTTACTTCAATTGAGACCTGCATTCATGACATAAAGGAATGGATGACTGTCAATAAACTCCAGCTTAATGATAGTAAAACTAAGGTCCTGCTGATTCATTCAAAGTTCAACTGCTCACGTGATCCTGTTAACACTGTCAACATTCGTTCTACTTCCATCACACCTGTCTCATCTGCGCGCAACATTGGTATGATCCTTGACAATAAACACATGTTCAGTCAGAACATAAGGCAAACTTGCAAGTCAATCTACAGTCACCTCTGCAGCATGGGTTCTATACGACGCTATCTCAGTAACGAGACATGTCAAATTATCATACATGCAACTTTAGCAGCCAAACTCGACTACTGCAACTCCCTTCTGTACGGCCTTCCGGATAACAATATTTCTTTACTACAACGAGCACAAAATGCTGCAGCCAGGATAATCACACGCACCAGGAAATTCACACCAATCGCTCCAGTTCTGGCCCGTCTCCATTGGTTACCAGTTCGTCTCAGGATTGACTACAAGATTTTGTTGTTAACGTTCAAAGCTATCCACAGCCAAACGCTTGCATACATCAGTGATCTACTCCAGCCTTATATTCCCCCCCACACACACACTGCGCTCCTCTACCAAGAAACCTTTAACTTGAACAACCTACAAAAACATAACCTATGGTGGCCGTGCCTTCTTTCACGCTGGCCCTAAACTATGGAATGCACTACCATTTGACATCAGAGAATCTACAAACTTAGAAACTTTCAAAAGAAAGCTGAAAACTCACATGTTCACCAGAGCATACAGTGTGGCTTAACCATTGAGCGTCACAGAGCAATACTTCTGTTTTGGATTTTGGCACTATATAAACTTTTGCTGATTGATAGATTGAAATATAGGTAACAACAATGAAATAAACAACATTACTTATCGAGACCGAGCTAAAGTGAAATACCGGATCATATATGATCATGCCTATCATGCCAAATTGCCATGTCGGAAATGCACGTATTTCCCAAGTCAATCAACCAACATATAAGCCAACAACAGTCGATGGAAGGAGCCTTTAGTGCCAAAAAAATGTGAAAGCAAGAAAAGGACCATAACTGTCAACTTCATATCATCGAGACATAATCAAATACACACTAAAAAGTTTAAAACGTAAAAAATCGGACCAGACTGATAAACAAGATGGCGTCAGTTTGATTCCTCAACTCATATGCAAAACATGCTTACTTGTTATATGCGCATGCGCTTACTAAGCGTGGTCTCACTCTGACCCAGCTCTATATTACGGGCCGGTGGATTTGCCTTCCTCGGTAAAACTTACAGGTTTTGTGCCAAAGAAATAGATTTGCTGGTACCGGGGTAGTACCATGTACAGAGGCCATCATTCTTCAGTCAAACAAAATAGCCTTTTATGCAAAAAATATGCAACAGTGACAAGAAGTACCGTCACTGTCAACAGCATATTTACGAGACATCATGAAATACACACTTAAAAGTTTAAAACATAAAAAATCAGGCCAGACTGAGAAAACAAGATGGCGTCGGTTTTATTTTTCCAGTCACATTTCATACTTGCAAAACAACGCTACCTTGGCTGCCTTCCTCGGTAGAACTGATATGTCTGCTACCAAAAAAAAATAGATTTGCTGGTACACGGTGATTATTGCCTAGGGAGGCCATCATTCTTCAGTTGATCAAAGGTGCCTTTCGTACCAAAAAGCACACGACGGTGACAAAAGTACCTTCACTGTCAACTATATATTGATGAAACATATTCAAATAAAAATTAAAACGTGTACAAAGTAAAAAATCAGACGGATCGAGAAACAAGATGGCGTCCGTTTCGATTCTTCATCTCAGATTTTTTCCTTCATTTGTGCCCATGGGTAGACGGCAGCTTTAGCAAAATTGACTAAAATTAACTAAATATAGACTTAAAATGGATAAAAGTATTATTTAAAATGTATGCAATAAGGCATGCATCACAAATTTTTGAACATTTCTAATGGCATTTCAACTATACAAACACTCACGCCAAACATCAAAATGATCAAATCTGTGGCTTTGAGGACAAATTAAAAATACTGATTTTCACAAAAAAAGCTAGAAAATTGACTTTAAAATCATTCGAGCGTACAACTACAAACAAGAGAAGAAACAGACAATGAAACAACATCATCTCGTGCAATCCCCCCGTTTAGCAAAATCTGTCACCACAATATCGGACAGAGATTCCTATCTCCAGGAGACAAATGTTTCTGGGAGAACCACAAGCTCTGAAAATAATATTCAAAAGAAAGACCATAAAGATTAGCTACAACAGCACTAACAACACGAAACTGATCATTGGCAACCACAACAAATGCATTTTAAGACCACTTACACTAACAATACCCCCGGGAACAACAACAGCAAGACATGCAACTGTCGACCTAAAGACACATGCCCACTCGATGATAACTGCCGAACTTGTGTTCTCATGCTACCACAGGAGCAAGACATTGTTATGCAATAACTTATTTCCATATAACTGCCGCAAATCACTCCTCTCCTTGGAAATGAATGTTCATAACAGTAACAATATATTGTTCTGCAACAATTAAGTCTGAATTTCAACAACATTCCACCATCTACTTAATAAATGATGCACAGTAAGTGAGGCTATAGTCAATTCTCTATGATTCGTACACACGGAGATCACTCACTCAATTGAAGCAAATTTCTTTTGTACACAGAACAGTTCGGTTCATATTTCACAATTCTGACAACATAATTTTGATAATCATAGTTTTCTGATTTCCCACTGTGAATAATAAGAAAGTGAATCCCTTTTCAGCGGAGGAAACAGCAATTTTGTAATTTTGTCAACATAAATATTTCACAGCTATGCACAATATTTTCAAGGAAATTAAGGCAATAAGTTGCATCTGTGTTGGGAAAAGAAAGGATATTGATCTTTTTAATGTTTGTGACAGGAAATTTGCATGCCTGACAGGTGTGATGATGAGACCACCTCAGTTGCTGATAACTTTACTTTGACAAGTGTACAGTTTTTAACACCTTCAACCATGGACTTCTTATTTAATTTACTATTGAATTTTAAACATAATCAATAATTTTGGAACATAGATTTAAAAATAATCCTAAACTTAAACTTGGTGTGTGCCAGCACAGCAGAGTCCCCTGTCCACTGGAGATTCAGTTTCGCAGAACTGAATTTGCTGATTAACTTAATACTCGTTAAGACGTTGCAATGCGTACGGAGCTCATCCCAGAGCGGTGAGAAGTCAAAGCCCTCAGCTGTATGTTATAACTGTTGGAAAACTGGTCATTTGGCAAGAAATTGTCCCGAACTAAAGTCGGATAAAAATGCAGGTTCAGCAAAGACAAAGGTCGTTGGCCATGTCAGAAGTCAGGATGACAAAGGCTATGATATTTGGGTTGAATTTGGTAATGAGTGTCTACTTGCGAGAAATACTTATGTCGGTTGTTTAGACGGTAAACCAGTTAGTATTCAGAGGGACACAGGTTGTTGTCTAACCTTTGTAAAGCCAGAGGTCGTACTACAATCTAACTATTTGCCTGGAGAGTCTTGCAATATTAGTTTTGCAGACGGAACAGTGCACAAGGCGCCTGTTGTCAAAGCCCATTTTGAAAGTGAAACTTTCTCTGGACCTTTACGTATGGGGGTATGGAAAGGTATACCCAAGGACATTCTGCTAGGTGAGGATGTGCTTGTCTTGCAGGATCGCCGTGCATTATTGGTCACAAGACGTCAAAAGAACGCGCAAGACGAGCAAGAGGCTATACTTAAGCAAAATGAAATGGCGTCTGATGTGAGAGCAATACTTGTTAAGGAATTGCCAAATCTAAGTGAAGCGCAACAAAGTGATGATGACTTCGATGAGGAAGTAGAATCATCCGATGAAAGTAACAGTGCTTTAGAACACTATGACAAGGTCGATGAAATCCAAGAGGTAAATTTGTCATGTGACAAACATGACGATTCACTGGGTATCTCTAGTTTGTTTGATCAGGACAATTCAAACAATTATGAAGTGGATTACATAAATAGTGGGAGTGAGTGTAATGATACCTCCCATGATGCATCAGATGAGACTTCATCAGATCTAAGTGACATCAGTGATGACGAGGAATGTGATGACGTCACTTCTAAAGTGTTCAAGAACATTTCTACTGGATTAAAATGTCGACAGGAATATGTTAAAGTATTAAGCTTAGATCAGGATAAGTTAAATGAACTTCAATCGGCCAATCCAACTTTGTAAAGGTGCGAGAGCATGCAGATGCAAGTCATTCATTGGAAAATCAAACTGGATTTTTCTAGCATAAGAAATTATTGTATCGCAAGTGGATTTCTGCAAATAACTCTACAAGGAAAAAGTGTTTGACTAGAGCGAGAAACTGACGCTTTCTCGCAATCTGTGAGAATCTGTTCTTATTCTCATCGCTGTTGGTGGGAAAATGTTAATCTCCACTGGAGATTGGTGAGACATGCACTCCTTGGCGAGAATCAAGTGTGAGAACAAATTCTCACCGGTAAGAATGGAAATTCTCACCAAGTACAGTGAAGAATTGAAATTCACTGGCGAGAATCTTCAAGACTTGCTGTTCATTGGTGATAATCATAAAGACTCCGAACGGCGAGTGTTGATGATTCTCGCCAGTGAATTTCAATTCTTGCTGTACTTAGTGAGAATTTCCATTCTCACTGGTGAGAATTTGTTCTCATACTTGATTCTCACCAAGGAGTGCATTTCTCACCAATCTCCAGTGGAGATTAAAATTTTCTCACCGACAGCAGTGAGAATAAGAACAGATTCTCACCGATTGCGAGAAAGCGTCAGTTTCTCGCTCTAGTCACGCACTTTTTCCCTATGGTGTAAGGTGCATGAAGTAAGACAAATTGTAGTACCTGCAGAATGTCGCAATGCATTGCTAAGAGTGTCACATGACAAACCTCTCTCAGGACACCTTGGCATTGAAAAGACTAAACAAAGGTTGCTACGATACTAGTACTGGTTTGGTATTTTCAAGGATGTTGCAGAATACTGCAGGACTTGTGGTCCATGTCAAAAATCTGCAAGACAGAGAGCATCTGAGTAAGCTCCTCTTGTTTCGATGCCTATTATAAATAAATATATTGTTCGAGTTAATTGCAATAGATATTGCAGGTCCCTTGAAAAGAACTCGACGCGGAAATAAGTTTATTTTTTCATTGTGGATTGTGAAACTCAGTATCCCGAGGCCTCAGCTATCCCAGACGAGGAAGTGGAAACTTGCTACAGCGCTGATCGAAGTTTTTAGCCGTATGGGACTACCTGGTAAAATTTTGACGGACCAGGGTACAAACTTCATGTCGCATTTTATGACTGATATGTGTGCTAAGTTAAACATCTAAAAGATTAAAACTAGCCTGTATCACACTGAAGGAAGCAGTTTAACTGAGAGATTTAACGGCATTTTCAAGGCTTTGTTACACTGTTTTGTAGCAGAAGATCCGAAAGAGTGGGATATCTTCTTTTTGTGTACAGAGAAGTACCTCAAGCGAGTACTGGTTTCTCACCTCTCGAGTTAATGTATGGTCGAAGTATAAGGGGACCACTCGCTGTGATCAAGGATCAGCTGACTGAGAAAAGTTCACAGGGGGAAAACTTTGCACAATACACAATAACGATGCGAGAAAGGCTTGATTATATAAGAAAAATCGTCCAAAAGAACATAATCCTAAAAGGTGGTATGATATGATTATGCCAATTTCTCTGACATTGCGACCCAATTGACTGAGCTGACATGTAAAAATAGCCAAGGCAATGTTCTATGGACTAAGAGCTGTGAGGATGCTTTGAAGAAGCTGAATGATGCTTTAGCATCATCACCAGCTCTGGTGGTTCAAGATTATAATAAACCGTTTGTGGTGCAGACAGACGCATCTGACCATGGTATTAGTGCGTTTTCCCTTACGAATTTTTTTTTTGTGGCATATGTCCCTCTGTCTTGCGGCTTATAAGCTACACACAAAAAAGGCTGCCAGAACATTTTTTTCATTATGTGCCGATATGTGCCACTAGAGGCACTTAACAGGCACACAAAGACAATCAGTCAAATCTTTTGTGGCAGATACGCTAAAATATTTAAATAAACACAGTTTGAGCAAGATATTGCACACTATAAGCCACAACATTGAGTTGACACTCAACTTGGTCACGCATTCTTAGATGAGATATCCATTGACAGTGACACTACAGCTGGCACAGCAGGAAACCTTTGATTTTCAACGAATTGTGTGAAAAACTACCATTTGACTTTGATCGGTGCAATAAATCAATCACTGACTTTTTATGTACGTTTTGCAAATGATCGGTTCTCACTGACAGCGTAAATGTTTCTACAGAAAAAAAGGCTTTGCAAAGTATGAACTCTGGCGAACCATATATCGACGTTAGCCCTACGAGTATGGCAAGAGTGTCCGGAGGCGGCGTAGCCAAAGCAGGACACTCTCGCCATACTCGTAGGGCTAATATCGACGTATGATGAACTTATTTCACGTGCATATCTCCCTTGAAAAGACTAGTCTTTCAAAGAACTGCAACTCAAAAATAACGTAAGTCTTGTTCTTTTGTGTTTTCTTACTCCCTTTTCACACACGGGTTTTAAATGAACTGCAAGTACGGAGTAGGTCTTGAAAGCGTACGTACGGGATGGAGGTACGTACGGTAAAGCTTTCCCAGCGTATAGTAATGTACGCATAGTTTCAACATATTGATCACGCTGGGCTTCAAAATACGGAAGTGCGCGATGAAAGTCATCATCGGGCAAAGTTTGTAAGTCACGAGACTGCTATGTGGGAGCCGTTTTTGTAGAGTCTTGTGTTGATCTAGAAAGGGTATTCCCATGTATTTGGGTCATTTAGGTTTTCAAACGCAAGCTACCATGCAGCTGAGCTCGATCAAGCTGCTTGCTGAAGCAGTGAGACAGTGCGTGGGTCAGAACAGACTTTGAACCCGGAACTCTAGAATCACGCCTGATGATGTCATAGATCAAGTGAAGACTACTTTATGATTGGTCAGATTGTTGTCTATCATGTAAGATTTCTTTATGATTGGTCAGATTGCCAAAAGGTCATGGGTCAAATCCTGAGCGGCAAATTAAATCTGATATGCACTGGTAGACCGTTAGGACGTTTGAGCGAGGAGTATATAGTCGCCGTTTTTCGCTCTGATTTTTGTACGGTTTAGCTTAAAATTACCGTAGGACATTATCATTCAGGGTACGTAAGGGTTAGCTATGAATTTAAAACAAACAAACAGCGTTTGCGATGCGTTGATGGCCCTTGGATGACCAATTCTGAGACTGCAATATCGTCCTGAAGAACAACGGTCACGGACACACCCATAGTTTGATCGAAGAGCTACAGATCGTTTAAAAATTTGATAAGTAATTTTCAATACCACGAGTGGTCTCTATAATTTTCGCAGTTTTCACTGTCTTTGGTCGTGCTATATTGATGTTGTTCTTGGCGAACCCTGTTCAAGTATGCCAAATGAACGTACGGTATTGGCAAAAATAATATAGTTAATCATGGAGGTTGGTACAATGGTTTAATATAAACACTGAAGTGTTACTCCACACTGTCTGTCTCTGTGCGTTAATTACAAGTAGGAGAGTTGTAGTAACGGATAGAGCCAGGCTATTTATTATCTGTTATTTTTATTCATTGATTCAAAATTTTGACCGGATTGATGATATACAACAGGTACTCATATCTTTTATTATTTAAACTGAGACCTAATTTTGGTAGGGCCGTTCACAGTTTACATCACTGTTCTCTCATTAGTATGCAAAAATAAATATTCGTCCGCATTTTTAGATTACGCTTTTGAAAATTACGCATGCAAGAACGACGAAAGTACAACTCAGTGGGCTAACTGCTAGTGTAATATTGAATACCAATACACATATTCACGACTCAGACTACAAGCTGAAAAAAACAGCAATGTATGCAACATTTTTAAAATTTGTCCGCATTTCAAGCTGCGTGTCCGATATTGCGCGCGTACAGCTATATTTAGTAACAAACCTGTAACCGTGCACTGCGCTATTATAAAGGGATACTTTTTGTTTTAAAACATTTTATGAGACAGATTTCCATTTGCATTTCTTCTGTTTGAGATGTGCTGAAACCCAATCACCGCTGGTCAATAGTTGTAGTTTGGAGTGGTGTGTCACAAGTAAATAGTGAAAATGAGGCTGAAAAGCAAATATTTGGTAATCACAATAAACATAATGTATAGACATGTCATGAGTTTGTATCATTAGGTAAATTATTTTATATTAATTAAATTAATTTCTTTCAAGCACATGAATGCTCTTTTCCGTGAATTTCTGTATTAATATATAATAAGGGTAGTCAACAAAATACAAGCAATTTCACTTTGCACATGTAATAATATCCTTTGTGTTATTTATCATTTTTATTCTCAGTGTATGGGCAAAGGCCATGAAGCTGAACAGACCAATGGATCAACAGGAACATTCTATGTGAAGTTTCAGAACAAGATCGAAAACATTAGGATGGCATCGAAAACAACTTTGGATAATGTGAAAAATGAAATGCAGACTTTTAGACGTGTTCTGTTATGTTTTTCACAGGAACCTCATTAGATTATTGAATTTTGATTTTATTTTAATTTCTTAGTGGTCCAGCCTAGTGTACCAACATCATTGTTTTACATATCAGAATAAACAATGGGGTATTATTGTGAAGATATGTGGTAAGTGTTTTTTTGGTTGCATCTGTGAGTAGTCGGTTTAAAAGGCAGTTGCTGTAACTTCATTTATATGTGGTATTTTTATACTGTTACGTGTCTTGATTTTTGCCTATTTTGCCAAGTGAGTAAAGTGAAAAGTTACCTCAACACACAAAAGTTAAAAGAACAACATCATAAGTTACAGCTACTGTCCCTTAAAACAAATGAAGATGTGAAGTGTATGGTAATCTCCTGGCTAGTATAAAACAGGTAGGTACAAATGCAGGTATGGTTGGGGAGGGGGGATAGCAAAGGAAGCATGCATAGCAGCATTTTACCATGAATCCTTTTACCCCGCCATTTTTTGTGTCATATTGTCTGCAATCACAGCGGCCTCTATGCCGCTAAAAGCCCCGCCCCATTTTTTTGCGGCATATCGTCTGCAATCACAGCGGCCTGTATACCGCAAAACTGTGCCAGAACAGATCTTTACATGATAAAATATGAATAACCTGCTTATAAGCCACAAACAGTTGCAGCTTGGTATCCACAACTATTGTGGGTTAGCATGCACAACTATGTGCCAGAAGCCATATTTTTTCGTAAGGGTATATATATCGTAACCAACAATACCATCATTACCTCAGTTATACTATATATATATATATATATATATATATATATATATATATATATATATATATATATATATATATATATATATATAATATAAACATATTTATATATATGTAGACATATTATATATGTATATGTCTATATGTATATACATATATATGTATATATATATGTATATATATATATATCTATATATAATATAAACATATTTATATATATGTAGACATATTATATATGTATATGTCTATATGTATATACATATATATGTATATATATATGTATATATATATATATATATATATATATATATATATATATATATATACACATGCAAATCACACGTACAAAATGGTTTGAATAAGTAAAATACGGAGATAATATAAAAGAAGCTGTTGTATCCTTATTGTTGCTGCTATTATTCATTTTAAATCCTATGGCAAATATAGGGGCAGCAGCTGCATGAACTGGATAGTTTTTACATTATATTCTTAATTCGACCAGATTCTTGTTCTAATCCTAATAGAATGTTGAAATGTTCATTGTTCAAATGTTCAATGGGAAACAAAAGAACGATAAACTGTTAATGGGCTGTTGACAAATTTGCTAATGCGAGAACCTGGGATTGATAAGGGTGCCTTTAAGCTTGCTAACGTAGTCTCAGTATGCACAATATAGTTTTGACTAATAGTAAACCTTGAGCAGTAATATATAGATTTGCAGCATTTGACAAGTTGAATATTGTGTTCAAGCATGCTGTAGGAAGAAAACATGAACTTGAAGTTGACGCATGCAATGGAAATATTGAAAAAATTAACACTAGTTGAGAGCCTCCTGTTAAAATGTCTTTTGTTGTTTTCCTCCTGCAAATTTAATGGCATTCTTGCTATATTATATGTTTTTAAATGACATTCTTGAAAAGATATATTGATTTTTAGAAATTTTTTAATCATAGTCAAACATTACAATGTAATTTATTATCTTTTATTCATATATTTACTGCTCTGTAGAATCTGAAAACACGGGAACCAATATCATTTTAGATCCCGCTTTTGCCCAGCGCAAATTTCACAAGCCCCCGTTTACGCTCCCAAGACTTATCAAGTCTCCTTTTTAGTCCCCACGGACACCGTCCAGGGGGACTTATAGGTTTGGTCATGTCCGTGCGTCCGTCCGTGCGTCCGTGCGTGCGTCCGTCCGTTCATGCAGATATCTCAGAGACGCCTGGAGTGATTTCGTTCAAACTTTGTACAAGGATAGTACCCTACCTCATACAGATGGAGCGATTTCGTTCAAACTTGAAACAAGGATAGTACCCTACCTCATACAGATGCACGTCGATTTGTTTCACAATGCGATCAAATTTGTTAGAGGTCTTTTTAGTTTTCACCTCCATAGACTCCCATGTATAAGGCAGTCCATAGACTCCCATGTATAAGGCAATCCAGAGACTCCCATGTATAAGGCAATCCATAGACTCCCATGTATAAGGCAGTCCATAGACTCCCATGTATAAGGCAGTCCATAGACTCCCATGTATAAGGCAGTCCATAGACCCCCCATGTATAAGGAAGTCCATAGACTCCCATGTATAAGGCAGTCCATAGACTCCCATGTATAAGGCAGTCCATAGACTCCCATGTATAAGGCAAAGAAAAATAAAAATTTAGTTTCTCATCGTATTCATATTGCAAAAAGGATGCAGTGACAGTTTTCAGTCCCCACAGATAAAGTCCAGGGGGCTGATAGATTGGGTCATGTCAGTCCGTGAGTCCATCCATGTGAGTCCATCCGTTCATGCAGATATCTCAGACACTTTGACAAAATGTCTAGTGACCTTGGTGACCTTTGACGTCGAATATACATATTTGTCCATAACTCAGTAACCACAAGTGCTAAACCTTTCATATATGGTATGATGGGACACCCTATGACGCCACATATTGTACCTCATTAATTATGTGCATATCTAATTTTGAGCGAGCCAATAGAGCTAGAGGTCTGATTTTTGGTATATATGGATAACTTAGCAATACAATTTTTTTTGACAAAATGTCACATCACCTTGGTGACCTTTTACCTCAAATATACATATTTGTCCATAACTCAGTAATCACTAATGCTACACCCTTCATATTTGGTATGATGGGAAACCTTATGACGCCACATATTGTTCCTCATTAATTATGTGCATATCTAATTTTGAGCGAGCCAAGAGAGCCAGAGGTCTGATTTTTGGTATGTAGGGATAACTTAGCAATACAATTTTTTTGACAAAATGTCACGTGATCTCCATGACCTTTGCCCTCAAATAAACATATTTGTCCATAACTCAGTAATCACTAATGCTACACCCTTCATATTTGGTATGATGGAAAACCTAATGACGCCACATATTGTACCTCATTAATTATGTGCATATCTAATTTTGATCGAGCCAATAGAGCTAGAGGTCTGATTTTTGGTGTATAGGGATAACTTAGCAATACAATTTTTTTGACAAAATGTCACGTGACCTCAGTGACCTTTGACCTCAAATATACATATTTGTCCATAACTCAGGAACCACAAGTGCTAAACCCTACATATTTGGTATGATGGGACACCTTATGACGCCACATATTGTACCTCATTAATTATGTGCATATCTAATTTTTCAGCAAGCCAATAGAGGTAAATGTGTGATTTTTAGTATATAGGGATAGACTATAGGATAGAAATTTTTTGACAAAATGTCATGTGACCTCGATAACCTTTTACCTAAAATACACGATTATGTCAATAAATAAGTTACCACAAGTGCTATGTCCTTTCTATTCAGTAGGATGGGAGACCTTATGACAACATATGCTTTACCTCGTTAATTATGCCAATATATAATTGTGGGCAAGCCAATAGAGCTAGAGGTCTGAATTTTGGCATATATGGATTAATTAGCAATACAATGTTTTTTTTTTTCAAAATGTCACGCGACCTTGATGACCTTTGACCTTGAATATGCATATATATGCATAATTCAGTAACCACAAGTTCTTTACGCTTCAATGTTGATAGGATAATAGACCTTAAGATGTCACATCTTGTACCTCATTTATTATGCACATATGTATTTCTTGGCTTGCCAATACAGCTAGAGGTCTGATCTTTTTTCCCAATTTAGAACCTTAACTTAGACATGCCTCTTGTTTCAAATTGGGAACAATATGTCCTATGTGTCCTATGTGTCCATAGATCTGAACATGTACACTCCAGTGATACTTCTTAATGACCTCATTTCCCTGCCCCATCAAGACTAATACTCCTATTACAAGTGGGGATATGTCATTTTCAATGACTTGTTAATTAATATGACCCCACTCAGTATTTGTGAATGCAGCCTTATATCTTTCAATAGTCTTGTTTCATTGTATTTAACTATTCCATGTTAAAGAACTAAACGAAATATTTTAACTTCAAATAGGACATTAAAATATTCAAAGATGACCATGACATAAGGTAAGGTGACAGTAATTTAGTTACATAAAATCATAGCTTGTTATGTTGGTGATATGGGTGCTAGGGAAAATCGTTAAATATAAAAATCTTAAGGTTTCTGGGGCTAGGAATACATGGTTTACGAAAAACCTTTTGAGGGTAAATTTGGCATTTTTGTGTCCCTTCAGGGAAGTATATTGATGACGACTGATGACAAACATTTCTGACAATCATGTTTCAACAGACTAGATTATTAGTTTACAGTATTCTTTCATCTGAGGTGATGTCGTTTATATTTTACAAGCGTACTTGCTTTACTTACCTCTTTCTCAAATCCATAATATGCCGGTCTTTCATTTGCAAATCCTTTCGCATATCAGCAAAATATCCTTCGTACTGTTGCGTCATCCACATTGACAAGTTTGTCATTTCCTTCTGAACCATCTCGTTTATTTGATTGGGATTTAATTGATTTGTTTCATGACTAGTTTGTGTTTTTCCTGCGCTAAACGCCATAATCCTAAAATAAGAAAGCGTTAGCCAGTCTTAGAATCAAACAAAGTTATATTGTAGCAAGAGAGGTCATATATTGAATAAAAGGCATAGCAAGAGCACTAAGGGTGCACACTATATTGATAGGTATTTTAGTTTTTATGGTATTTTATCAACAGAAAGGGGGCCTATGGTACATAGGTAATTTATTACAATCTTTGAGAGGATCACATTTTAAAGTCGTCCCTTAAGGAGGGTTTCGATATTTTTATTCTGTGCGATTTTGCAAGTGTTTTATCTCCTGCTGGTCGGTCAATAAATTACTATATCCATTTTCACTCGTTGCAGTTTTATCTCTTTGTAAACATACTTGATATGTTCTCAACTTTATTATATATATATATATATATATATATATATATATATATATATATATATATATATATATATTGTATATATTGTATATATATATATATATATATATATATATATATATATATATATATATATATATATATATATATATATATATATATATATATATATATATATATATATACATGTATATATATATATATATGCACTCACACGACCGAAAGTATACAGATGTCCTTATGGGAATTCATAGTGCTCGATTCCGAAAATAGGGTCTTATGTACAATTTATGTCACATACAAATTAAAGGTATACTGTCACCTGTTCCAATTTTCCCACAGTTACCATAAAAAAAGAAAATCTGACCAATCACAGATTTTAAGTGGGTGGCCGCTTTTTAAAATAGCGCCCTCACATGGGCATTTTGAATACCAAGTAAGGCTCCTTAGGGCATATTTAGATTACAGGTGACTGTATACCTTTAACACTATTTGTTATATAAGTTTCATCCATCTTACAAGCATCGGACAGACAGAGTTTAATTGTCCGTATATCTTCACTCCCACTTGTATGGTTGGGACGTACCATTATACTGTTTTTGAGTGGTGTTGAAATTCGAAAGTTAAAGTTTGTTGGGTTTCTGGGACACCACAAAAAATGTTGTCCTGTACTTTACACCACATGACATGATATGACTTGCTTGACCTCGTTACAACATCCTGATCTAAATAGATTTCAATTGCTGCCCCGTTGTTGTGGAATGAGCTTTCTTTTGATGCTAATTGTCTTGGTTGGTCTTGTGAGTCTTTCAGCCGTTGTCTTAAAACTCATTCTTTTAGGCAGTGTTATAGTATTTACCTGTAATTTTATATTGCTGAAATTGATTTGATGTCATATCTATATGTAATTTTATTGTAATGTACAGAGCAGTGAGACGTAGTGTAGTGCGCTTTTAAGCAATAAAGATTATTATTATTATTATTATTATTATTATTATTATAGATCAACGGACCGAACATATGTCGCGCTTGGGCTTTTCAAAAAGCAAGAAGCTGACAGGTGCTACTTGGAATCGTATTACGTTCAGTGACGGGAGGGTACACCAAGTTGTCAGATTCAGATTCAGATCTGCATTACTAATGAAGATCGGTTCTAAGCCCCTACTTTCAATAACGGGTTGTAAAGTAAAATGGAGATAGTTTCATCTGGGTTTAGTTCTCTGATTTTCTCTGATTCTAATTAGATAACTTTGTCTCTTAATCATTCTTGTCATATATATGTCTTGGTTAAAATTATACACGTTTATTATGTTTCATAAGTACTTTCTTAATTGGCATTTGCAGATAGGGAAGAATTGGCTACCGGACATGGAAAATGGCTTTAATACTGTACGAAAAATGTTTCCGTGTACCCTGTGTTATCAGTAGTTCATGGAGCTGCAGTCCACGACGGTTTATTACAGTGTTTTGGGATTTTCAAAACTTGATAAGTGTGATTCAGTTCAAAACAGAGCTCTGGGATTTTATCTAGTAATTCACAGATTTTCTCCCTTCCCAGCTGTTATGGGTGATACAGGATGAAGTTCATGTAGAGATCGTAAATTTTTTAATATATTGAGATTATGAAAACATTTGACTAATTTAGATGAACATAGAATAACCAAGAGAGTGTTTCTGTGGGATTATTCCCTGATATTGGCGTCTCTTCAAGGGATGCAAAATGAAGAGAAGTTGGGATACCTTTTTTCTTGTCAAGTAAGACAGTTTGCAAATTTTGTTGAAAAGGCGTTTTATAGGAAGGAATTTTTTTATATGTTTAATTTTGATTCGATTCACTTCTACATATTATCTATCAATTCCTCACTTTCTGTTATTGTACTTCTTAAGATGTAAATGGTGACTTATAAGTCCATAGGGCTGGGCAACTTAAAGCCGCACTTTTCAATCCCAGGTTCTCGCATTAGTGGAGTTCTCCTCCCAGTCAAACACTTGGCCAGTACGATATTTGATTTCTATAACATTAATTACACAAACTGATTTCAACCTTTTGTCACATTTTCTAATCCTGCAAACAGAGTTTATGCAAGCTTTTGATTGACGGTCTGTTCAAATCGCTAACGGTCATTGATTCTCCACCACAGACGCTCGAATTTCCTAAAAAATTGTCTTCCAGTCGCGTTAGACTTTGAATATAACCACAGAGTTCGATCGGCATCAACTTCGCGCTGACCGCATGGCAGTCTGTCTGCGTTTTTGCGGCCGGGGAAAACTAAAAAGTTGCATTTTCTGGAGCGTGTGCCCGCGTGTTGCCTGTTTGGTGTCCACTTACACAATGAACGCCGCCATACCTTGACGTCTTTTTAAAGGGAGGCTCCGCCTTTAAGAGTTGCAGGTAAATGAATACTACGACTAGTACTACTACTAATACTACTATGACTAAATTTTCATAGATTGGTTTACAATCAAACTTCAAATTAAGCTATTGCATCGGATGAACATGTATGGCATAAGTGACGTGTTGATGAAAGTGAAAATATTTGCCAGCATATTTCAGGATTGCCTGACCAAATATTACAAAAATAGCTGAAGATTACAACAGAATACAATATCTAACATTAAGATCATTCCTAAGAACGTGTCAACCAAATATCAAAGCTTTCAGACGAGTAGTTTTTATAGAAACAAAGTTTGACTTAAAATGGTAAAAATTGCCCTAATAATTCAAATTGTAGATTTCATCATAATTTTAATATATGAAATATCAGACCAATAAGCAGAGTAGATTTTGAGAAACAAATTGTATGACCAAAATGGTAAAAAAGCCCCAAAATACAAAATTGCAGATTTCATTGTTATGTAGGTCATTTCCCCCACACTCATCATGACCTGAATTCAATTAGTCTAGAACATTCTCAAGGTCACTGCCCTTAATGACCTCACAACCTTGAATGCAATTAGTCATGTTTGGAATATTCTGGAAAGTTAATAAGCTGTGTAAGAGAGATAATTTTTGAACAGTAATTAGCATGTCAATAAAAGTTCTAGATTGTTCTTATATGTCTTTATGTAAGCACATGGGTATAAAAGGGACGTGCACAGCTTCCAGTCAGACTTTTGGGATCGTGTCTCTTGTGTGTTACAAAATCCAGCCGTAGTAATTTTCATGACTTCTCAAGACCTTCACTGCCAACGCTGGATTTACTCTGTGGACTTTGTGCAACTTGAAGCCTGCAAGCCAAAGGACTGTTCATTCATCCGACTGACTGTTACAACTCTGAGACTGGAGCTTTGCCGTCCCAGCTGAGATAAGTAGTCTGTACACTTTTACTATACAGTTACCAATGATTTTGACAATGAGATACAGCTGGATGTTGATACACTACCTAATTAGGTTTGTCAGTTTGCTGGCGAATTTACCCTTTTAGTCGTCAACTTTTACAACTTTGCGCCAACATCAGATAGACTAAAACAGCAGGTGAAGCAGCAAGATGTCTGTAAACTAATTTACTATGTAGTATGTTTATATCTTTACAGCAGCTATCTGTTTCAATGGTGACACACACAGAGACTGGTTGCCAAGTTTTACAAGCAGTTCAAATTCACTGAGAGGTAGTGAAAGAACCACGTTACTGCAAATTTAGACTCAGAGGACAGTGTTCTTTGTAGTTGAATATCAATAAAGTTCATGACTTCAAAAATAATAGAGTGATGTGTAAAATGAACAAACTTTACTTTGGTTATCAACAAATGAATGACACCACATTTCTCAATGAGCTGACATCGGAGCCCACTTCAGTACGAAGTGAACTTGGGGGTTTCAGGCTATTTCGTGAACGTCATTTGTTTTCTATATTGACAAGATTGTAGCGACAAGCGATAAAAACATTGCAGCATTGTAAGAGTGTTTATCATTTCTAGTTGATCCGACGTTTTTATTAAACACAAAAAAATAATAAAACTAACAACCCAATGTCTTTGTCTCAGCAACTTTCTAGCCTAAAAAAACTCAGACAACAGTTTTCTATATTGACAAGATTGTAGCGATAAAAACCTTGCAACATTGTAAGAGTGTTTCTCATTTCTAGTTGATCCGACGTTTTCATTTACTCAATGCCAGCTCATTGAGAAATGTGGTGTCATTCATTTGTTGATAACCAAAGTAAAGTTTGTTCATTTTACACATCACTCTAATATTTTTGAAGTCATGAACTTTATTGATATTCAACTACAAAGAACACTGTCGTCTGAGTCTAAATTTGCAGTAACGTCGTTCTTTTACCACCTCTCCGTGAATTTGAACTGCTTGTAAAACTTGGCTACCAGTCTCTGTGTGTGTCACCATTGAAACTGATAGCTGCTGTAAAGATATAAACATACTACATAGTAAATTAGTTTACAGACATCTTGCTGCGTCACCTGCTGTTTTAGTCTGTCTGATGTTGGCGCAAAGTTGTAAAAGTTGACGACTAAAAGGGTAAATTCGCCAGCAAACTGACAAACCTAATTAGGTAGTGTATCAATATCCAGCTGTATCTCATCGTCAAAATCATTGGTAACTGTACAGTAAAGCTTGTACTCTATCCCTGACTTAGCAATTAGTTTTATTTTCGTAATAAATTTTGTTTAAACGTTAACTGCTGAGTTCATCCTTTTGTTTGTTTTCTCCGCACGTAACAAAATTGGGGGCTCTTCCGAGATACGAATATTTTGAGCCGTTTGACAACATTTTGTCAGCCTTTTCAAAACTACTGTACACTGTGAACTCAGCGAAATTTAATCATGGCGGAATTCAAGCCAGGCGAATTTATGGATGACCTTGATCAGGACGCATTTGATTCCCTCAAAAAAGACAAGCTCATCGCACTGGCCGATTTCCTTGAAGTAGAAGTCAAGAGATCTATGCGCAAGAAGGATATTCAGTTCAATATTGTCAAATATTTAGTCAACGTAGGCAAATTTGAGGAATCCGTCTTGCATGATTATGAGCCTGAGTCTTCCTTTGAACGTAGAAAATTGGAATTGGAAATACAGGCAGATTTTGAGCTTAAAAATTGGCATTAGAAAAAGAAAAAGAATTACAAATGGAAAAAGAGACACAGGCATTAGATAAAGAAAAAATACAAATGCAGTTGCAAATGGAAGAAAGACAGAGAGAGAAAGAATTAGAAATGAAAGAAAGATTAGAAATGAAATGTTTAGAGCTTGTAAAGTCAGGAAAATTCTAACCTTCCGACAGTTTTGACATCACTAAGCATTTCAGGTTAGTCCCCCCTTTCCAAGAAAAGGATGTTGATAAATATTTCCTTCATTTTGGGAAAATTGCTCAGAGTCTGAATTGGCCTAAGGAGTCCTGGTCTATGCTTTTGTAGAGTGCTTTGGTGGGTAAAGCCAGAGAAATTTACATTCAGTTGTCAGTAGAGCAGGCTTCAGATTATGATTCTGTGAAGGAATTAATTCTCAAGGGCTATGAATTGGTGCCTGAAGCTTACCGTCAGAAATTTAGGGATTGTGAGAAGGTGAGCGATCAAACTTATGTTGAATTTGGTCGAACAAAAGAACAACTGTTTGATCGTTGGTGTTCTTCGGAAAAGGTCAGTCAGAATTATGACAAACTACGACAACTTGTTTTGATTGAGGAATTTAAAAGGTGCATCCGGAGTGACATCAAGACGTTTATCAATGAAAAAAGGCAGATACATTGGAGGTTGCTGCATGTTTGGCCGATGATTATTCATTGACCCACAAATCTTCATTTCTCAGCAAACCATCCCAGTCCTTTTCCTACAGAAACAATGCAAGTAAATTTAACTCGTCCTTTTCATCCAAGAATTTTTCAAAGGACAGTAGGAAATCAAATGACAACAGTTCACAGAGTTCAAGTAACACTCCCACATCATCAGTTCCCAAGTCTCAATCTCCTTCTGACAAACAGTTCGGTACACTTTCTTGTAATTATTGTAAGAAAGACGGCCATTTAATTTCAGATTGTTTCAAATTGAAAAGAAAATGTGAAGGTCAAAGTGGTCAAAGTGGATCTAAGCCCACCGGCTTTATTTCTTCATCAACTCAATAAGAGTCTAATAATGTGTGCAACACATTTTCTGAGGTTAAACCCCTCTTATCCCCAATTAATGAGGTCAAGGTCAATTCTTCTCAAGATAGCATTATGGGCATTTTCGAACCATTTATTCATGATGGTTCTATATCACTTTCTAGTGATTTTTCTTCCGCTACCCCTGTCAAAATTTTAAGAGATACCGGGGCTTCCCAGTCTCTTTTGTTGTCAGATACCCTGCCGTTTTCTGAAAAGTCATTTTCAGGTTTTAAAGTCCTTATTAAGGGGGTAGATTGTAATGACTACATTCCTGTTCCTCTCCATAATGTCTATTTGAATTCGGACTTTGTTTCTGGACCTGTGACTTTAGGTATTAGGCCTTTTTTGCCTTTTGAAGGGATTCACCTTCTTCTTGGAAACGACCTTGCTGGGGACAAGGTCATTACTAATCCACTTGTGACTGATAATCCTAGTTTAGATCAGAATCCAGAGCCAATAGAAGAGGAAATTCCCGGTCTTTTCCCTTCATGTGCTATTACTCGAGCCATGTCAAAGAAAAACTTCTGAGAATCAAAATACTCTCAAAAATAATGTCACAGATGTTGACTTAAATGACACCTTTCTCAGTCAGGTGTTTGACACGGATCATTCCATTATCCCTCGTGGATTTGAAACTTCCAGTATAACTTCTGCTGACCAAAGTCAGGCATTTTCTAGATCAAATCTCATTGCAGAACAACACAAAGACCCAGATATTTTGTCTTTGTTTGACAGGGTAGATGATGAAGGTAAAACTTCAGATAGCTCTGTTTCCTATTATACAAAATCTGGTATTCTCATGCGTAAATGGAGACCTCTAGATGTTTTGGTTGATGACGATTGGGCTATAAAACATCAAATTGTGGTTCAAAAGCTCTACCGTGCTGAAATATTGTGCCTGGCCCATGAAACCCCCTGGTCTGGTCACTTAGGAGTCAGGAAAACTTATCATAAAATTCTCAGTCGCTTTTATTGGCCTAATCTCAGGCAGGATGTAGCACATTTCTGTAAAACTTGTCACACATGTCAAATGGTAGGAAAGCCAAATCAGGCCATTCCAAAGGCCCCTTTACAGTCAATTCCTGCATTTCAAGAACCATTTAGTAGGATTTTCTAATAGACTGTGTTGGGCCCCTACCAAAAACAAGATCAGGAAATGAGTACATGCTGACAATTATGTGTACATCAACTCGGTTCCCAGAAGCCATACCACTGAGAAACATAAAGACAAAGACTACAGTGAGAGCTTTAGTCAAATTTTTCACTTTATTTGGCCTCCCCAAATGTGTCCAGTCCGATCAAGGCTCAAACTTTATGTCTGGTATTTTTCAACAAGTAATGGATCAGCTAGGCATTAAACAGTATAGGTCATCCGCCTATCATCCAGAAAGTCGGGGTGCTCTTGACCGATTTCATCAAACTTTGAAAAACATGATTAGGACCTACTGTTTTGACACAGAAAAGCAGTGGGATGAAGGAATTCATTTTCAGCTCTTTGCTGTTAGAGAGTCAATTCAAGAGTCTCTTGGTTTTAGCCCATTTGAGCTTGTATTTGGACATACAGTCTGTGGCCCACTTAAGCTCGTTAAAGAGAAATTCCTATCAGACGATGATGATTGTCTGAATATTTTGCAATATGTGTCAGATTTTCGTACAAAACTCTCTAAAGCATGTAAATTAGCCAGAGAAAATCTTGAGTCATCTCAGCAGTCAATGAAAACCCAATACGATAAAAACACCTCAAAACGGAAGTTTGAACCAGGTCAAAAAGTTTTTGTTCTACTCCCGGTTTCTGGCAAACAACTCCATGCTCGTTACTTTGGGCCATACCTAATTGATAAGAAATTGAGTGATTTAAATTACATCATAATAACACCTGAAAGGCGAAAACAAAAACAGCTATGTCACATAAATATGCTTAAGCCATATTTGACTTGGGATAATCCTACTAAAACAAAGCCTGTCAGTGCAGTCAGTTCAAACCATTATGAAGATAGTGATACTGAAACTGACTTGAGTGAAAAAACTCTAAACTCAAAGCTGGGCTCGGTCAAGCTTCAGAACTCAGAAATCCTGGAGAAGCTGGAGTCTACAAAGTTGGCACACCTCCAGCCAGAACAACAACAACAGGTAAAGAACTGCTCCACGAATATAAACACCTATTTCAAGATGTTCCAACGAGGACAAACATCACCTATCACAACGAAGATGTCTGCGACAGTAATCCAGTGGAACAACATCCAGGCAGACTGAATCCTGCGAAAGCGGAATATCTCCAA